>JAOPHQ010001718.1:205000-317489 GCA_030340625.1 Merluccius polli | reverse complement strand
TGAAATGATTTCATATAAATACCTAATGTAACATGACCAAATCTGTTTTTCTTTTTTAATTCTAGCTGAGTTGGAAATCAATTCACTTTGATACCTATGCAGATATCTTAACTTAAATGTTCGATAAATTAGAGAAAGGTTAGGAGTTCGATTCCCACAGGGCCCATGATAAGAATCTGCCCTTGTGGTATTGTAGAATGCTTTGGATAAAGGCGTTGACCAAAATGGCATATATACTTTGTCAGTTTTAAATAAATTTGCCGACATTCCACTTCTGTTTAAGCAGTTACCGTATGTCAAAGTAAAATGTCTATGGCTATACTTAAAACATTAAACTAGTCAAAATGTAGTCGAGAGATTTTGGGTAAACAACACAAAAAAACCAACGAGATGGTCGCAGAGTTTAAACATGTTTTAATGTTTTCTAAACATTTAAACAATATCCATGGTTTTATGACAAAAACCACAGAACTTTGGAGGATAAAAGTTGCTGGCTCTGTCGCCGTGCCGTTAGCCGTGTTAGTCACAGCTGCTGGCGTTGTCGTCCCGTCAACCGCCACGACGGCGGTAGCAACAGTAACCTTGCCGAGGTAATTCTATCATTATCCACAACAGGGAACGCACACACGACTACAAACTAAAGCACATCCCAGCTTGACAATTAATATTCTCTTTAATATAGCTTTATATTCTTTAAGAATAGAATAATCACAGAATAGTTTAAACTCTCACCTATATATGATTTCAATACATACACAAAAAATACTTTTGCTGCTTTTTCAGATAATTTTTTTTCTTCTGTCTCCTGATTGCTTTTTGTGTTACCGTTGTTGTTTTTCATGTCACATTTTGTTTCTTTTTGTGATGTCTTGAAATGAGCAACAGACTTTGTCTCTCGTCTGTCCGCTCCACTCTCTGCTGCTCTCTGCTGTCCTCTGCTGCTCTCACAGATTTGATTGCCGTTAGACTTTCCCTAGATGGACACAGAAAGATGTTCTCTCGGGTCAAAGGTCATGAAAGTGTGCTGAGTTCTAATAGACAAACATTTTATTATATATATTTGCATTAGGATATTATATATATATATATATATATATATATATATATATATATATATATATATAATATATATATAAATCAAAATGTTGCTTTGGTTTCTAAAAAATGTTTCTTCCTTTTTATGAATCAAGTCAAATGTTATTGTAAGCCTACTTTAGCAGCTGTTCTGACCTGATGAAAAAATATTTTTTAAATGTAATATGGCAGGATGAATTTAAAATGTAAATCTTTATTCAACCTTGTTAGCACAAATGGACAATATTGGTTATCTATTATTTGTTCTCTATTTTGTTAAAATGTTCTTTTCAAATTACTACCAGGATTTGAAGCTTAAGGATTATGCTCTCTTGTTTTTTGTGTTTATGTATAGATTTATTTCCCATTTTAACGTATTGTTTTTTGCTTTTTAGTTTATATGTTAAATGTTGATGCTTAATGGCATAAAACAAATGCTAACGGTTAACTTTTGTTTACGTCACACGAGTTAATAGTCAAAGCCGTTAAGGCTGCAATCAGACTCGCAGTTGCATAAACTGGTATAAATGGCATAAAGTTAAGAATAACCAACACTAAAATCAACCACCAGGGACCACACCATCTCAGGGAAACCCGGGTTATGGCAACTATTGTGATATTTTGATTGGCTCCCCGAGTTGTCACATGTTATGCAACATAAGCACAATAATGACCATATTAAGCATGCTTGTATGCTTAAAACCATGAAATAAAGTGCAATGCCTACATTATGGTATTTCAATTGAACTCAAATTGTTGGTCACGGACTAACATTAACATACTGTACATGTCATCATGCAAACAAATAAAATCAAACATACACACAAACAGCTGCTCTGCTCTTTTCTCCAAGATGGACACCTCAAGTTAGGCTGCCAAGACACATGCAGAGGACCTGACCATGTAAGAGTAGCTGACTATGCAAACCTCATAAAACAGAAAGCATGCCGTTTCAGTGTGTGAACTCACCGTCCAGGTATGTGCGGGCCACAAACTTAGAGGGACCTCGTCGATGAGGATGACGGGGAAGGAGAGCTTCAGCACCATGAGCCACTGTTCCACGTTGAGGTGGGTCAGCTTGAAGATCAGCTGGAGCAGAGGGAAACAAACCAAGTCTCACCAATACGTCCTTAGCATTTCCAGCTGCTCATTTGTAACTCAATTATCCAAAAGTTGCGGATACAAATAATCAACACGGTCTATATATTAATCTGATTTATATCATGTGATGGATTGTTTAATTTGGCATTTTAAATGAATAAAAAAATATTTCAGAATAGCAAGTATAATTTACACCGTTCTAAGATTCTCACGGTTAGTTTTTCATATTACTTACTACTCTAATGACATTGTTTATGCAATCATATACAGAGAACTAAATAGTTGTAGATAACGGTTTATGTGAGTGGGTGAGTGAGTGGGTGAGTGAGTGGAAAGCAGGGTGTGTGCAGGGTGGCAGGCGGACTCACGGGTAAGGGGTCGACGTAGATAATCATGAAGTGGAGGGACATGGAGAGGGACATGGCGGCCACCAGCCACATGTTGCTCCAGGGGGGCATGCGCAGCAGGGACTGGTTCTCAGACAAGCTGGGGGAGGAGGAGGAGAGAGGAGGAGGAGGAGGAGGAGGAGGAGGAGGATTAGGAGGTGTGTTAATCGCATTTGGAATGCATCCATGTGATTTGGTAAGACTTTCTCTATGACTGCATGTCATGTATGACTGAGTGTCTGTGAGAGGCGAAGACCATACTGGACCTTACTGGAGGCTTATGGATAATGAATGTTCAATAATGTAGCAGACTGCCAATACCTCAACTGTCGATAATGTTTTCATTTATTTAGATCTAGATGTTTACATCTGATTTATAAAGATTTCTTATTATGACTTGTTGTGTATAGGCATACTTTCTGTGTAGGTATATGTAATGTTATTTTAATTTGTTTTAATCATTTTAAATCTTATTACTAGTGTCCTGTATTTTCTGCTGTCACCCGAATGATCAAAGTACATCTTATCTCGTCTTATCGTGTGTGTGTGTGTGTGTTTGTGTGAGAGTTAAAAAAAAGAAAAGATACATTCGAAATAAATCTATTGCATCATGTCATGTGTGTCCGAGAAAGAGAGATCACTGGCATCCATCTTTGTCTCTCCTGTTGAGGGCGTTGCACATCTCGATGGTGACCAGCACGGACAGGGCCATGGTCATGGGGGGCGCGCCTCGAACACCTCGCAGTGGATGCCCGCAAAGTATTCGTTGTCCTCACTACACTGCATGAAGTGGGACTGAAGACACAGGATCAGTGTGTAAAGGGTACAGACTACAGACTGTATAAAGGGTATTGATCATAGGGTAGTGACTGTAGACTGTAGAGAGGGTACTGTCTATAGACTGTATACGGGTACTGATCATAGGGTACTGACTACAGACTGTATAAAGGGTAGTGACTATAGACTGTAGAGAGGGTACTGACTATAAAAGGTACTAACCAGCTGATAGAAAGTGATCATGGGTCCCTCATCACAGTACAGGAACCACCAGGCAAGCTGCAACAGTCGCCGCACCGACGTAACCTGCAGGAGATTCAATTTCAGTTCCAATCCTTTTTCCCTTTCAGGGTACTCATCTATGTTTGAAATGTTTGTATACTTTGTCGTTCTCCCCAAATTATTCATTTATTTGACAGGGACACATTGCACATTGATTACATTACTGTAAACATCCCAGAGAGGCACATATTCCTCTGTAGTCCCTGAACTCTATAATGATAGAAGAAGTCAAAACGTATGCTTAAGTAGGCCTAGAAGAAGAAAGCTTAACGTGCACAGTACTTAGGTGGAAGTGAAACTCACGTCCAACCAGGGCCGTTTCCCCCTCCTGCCCACATACGACTTATCAAACCACTTTTTTTTTGCAGAATTGTTGCACAAAAGCTGCATTTTAACACATTTTGAGATTGATCTAAGGATCAAAATTACTGAACAATATAATAATAAAAAAAAAGTTGATGTATTTATTTGTGTTTTAAAGGGGGGGCCCCTGGTGGCTTAGGGGGCCCCAAATCGTTGCTTATATGACTTATAGCTAGAAAGGGCCCTGCGTCTAATGTACAACTCAGTAATATACTTTACTTACCGGTAAATATCAAAGGTAAAAGTATTTGTTTGACATCATGACCTTATATTAACTGTGAAGAAGACAGAACCCATCCTGAATGCAAGTTAAAGGTGCTGGAGGTATGCTTTGAGAGTTGTAAAGTGAGAGAGCAGAAAAAAGCAAAGAGAGCAAGATTTTGAAACTAAAAAACAAACCAAACAACCAAAAAAAACGTCCCCTCCCTCCCTCCCTCCCTACGTTTCTCCGCCGTTGAGAAGTGTTGCATTCATGCACCTGTGATTGACAGGCAAGATGGATTCCCCAAACCAATCAGGAAGGAGATACCCTGATTGGTCAGTAATTAGCCGGAGCGGTCTAAAATCTAAATGGTCTCATACAGAGGCAGCATAGTCTCACAGCGCCTTTCACTCACTAATAGCTGATGGATGACAAAACCATTTCTTACAAATTACACTTGAATAATAGCTTTTAAATCTTACCTACAGCACATTTTTTTAATGCTGTATGTAGTATAGTAAAAAGATAACTGCACTCTGTAATTTAATTTAATTATTTCTTCTACATTCTTGTGTTGTTCTTGGTTTGGTGGGTTTTGTTTTGTGTTTTGTTTTTTTTTGTTGTGGTTATTTTCCTTTTTATGTGTATATATGTGACCGTGTGCATATGCATATGTTTAAAAAAAGAAAAAAAGGAAAAGGTAAATTGTATTTCTGTGACTGGAAGTATTGTAATGTTTCTTTCCAATACAAATATTTGGAGGAAAAAAAAGATAACTTAACTGCTTTGAAATACAGCAGAGTAGTGTACACATGAAGATGCCTAAATTGAATACACACATGTCTCTAAGTTACTTTTAGATTGTTGTGTCTCTCAAATAAGGCAACTCTGCCATGTGGCATTGGTTAGCATGACTCATCTAGCTATTATTAACATCACCCAAGAGGTGGCAAATTCCCCTAAAGTGCTAGTTAAATAAACTATTAATTAACAAAGGCGACAAACCGAAACAGAATACTACTAGAATAGCCAGCCTATTATTCCACCCTATGTCTTTCCGTCTATTAGTAGAAAGGTTGCTACCTACAACAATGTGTTCTCTGAATGTAGTGAGTGCAGTGATGGCATCCTACACAGCATTATCTTCCTGTGGAGAACTTCCTTCCAAAGGTCATAGGTCACTTTGACACGGCTACATCTACAAAATAGGAGCCGGGTTGCCGGTGATAGTAGCCAGCGAAACTCAATGGAGTTATTTGTTGATGTTCTCAGACAATGTAACGTTGCTTCTTGACATTTTCTCTTGTATTGACAATGAAAAATATGTGACTGAGAGGAAGAGAGAGAGAGACAGACAGACAGACAGACAGAGACAGAGAGAGTGACAGACAGACAGACAGACGTACATACAGTGAGTGAATGTGTGTGTGAGAGAGAGAGAGAGAGAGAGAGAGAGAGTGAGTGCGGCATCCACTCGTCGTACCTCCGATGGCCATGTATCTGAAGAAGAGCCATCCGGAGATGAGGGGCCACCTATTGGGGTGCGCGGCGCCTTGCCCATGATGTCCAGGTCTGGGGGGGTTGAAGCCCAGGGCGGTGGCTGGCAGGGCCCGTCCCGTCACCAAGTTCACCCACAGCAGCTGGACGGGGATCAGGGCCTCAGGAAAGACCCAGCGCCTGCCGTCAGGAAGATGCTGAGAAAATAAACCAACGTGGAGGGGAACTCAAATCAATTGTGATAATATCAAATGTGATGTCTACCTATATAAGTATTTGCTATGTGTTTTTCTTATCGAGTTTTTATTGAAGAATTATAGATGTTATAGATAAGAAGGTATTCAGAGATATATTTCTATTCATGTATTTATTTGATCAAATATTTTTTTCTGGATACACTTTACCAGATCTAACTAAATTGCAACACACCACACAACACACACACCACACCATAGGCTCTCAAACACCTACGCCCTTCTTTTTGCAATAGTTTCTTTGAAATAGCCTCCATCATATTCTGCTCTAGCTCTATGTCCTGCACTTTCCAATCGTCTTCCCCTGGACACATGAATAACCCCCAAACACACACAGCACTAGGCAGGCGTACCAAGATATAAGATAGTAGATGCCTCTGAGACATTACCACCACCACCACTCACCAGACCACCTCCCCTACGTTGGAGGAGATGAGGTAGCGGATGAACTGCTTCATGTTGTTGTAGATTGCTCTGCCCTCCTCCACGGCGGACACAATGGAGGAAAGTTGTCGTCAGCCAGGACCATCTCAGAGGCAGACTTGGCAACGGCGGTGCCAGAGCCCATGGCAATGCCGATCTCTGCCTTCTTCAAGGCAGGGGCATCGTTCACGCCATCCCCCGTCTTTTGGGAAACGACAGACGGATGTAGAACAATGAGCAAACTTCTGATATTTTTGGACAAAAACTCAGCAGATCAGTTTTGAAACACAATATTTGTTTCCGTTCCAAGTCATGCAATGCCTCCTGTTATTAGGAGGCTTTTTTATTTTACTGTATCATATAAACATTATTGCGTCAGAGATAGCAAGGCACTCGTTTACCATAGAATCATTGAAACTACAACGGCTACAACCACGGTGTAAACAACAACGTATACATAAAATGGCCACAGCAGGTTCTTCTTCTTTGTCTCCTCCTCACCATGGCCGTGATCTCGTCGAAGCCTTGCAGGAACTCCACGATCTTGGACTTGTGGGAGGGCTCCACGCGGGCGAAGCAGGCCGCCTTCTGCACGGCGCGCTTCTGCTCCTGCGGCTCCAGGTCGTCGAACTCGCGGCCGGTGTAGGCCTTGCCCGTCACGTCCTCGTCCTCGCTGAAGATGCCGATGCGGCGGCAGATGGCCACGGCCGTGCCCTTGTTGTCACCTGATGTGGAGGTTTGCGGAGGTCAGGGGTCAGAGGTCAGGAGGAAATAGTTTTTTGTGTGGTTTTTTTTTGGAACAAAAGTGAAATGTATGTTTTTCCTCCTCTTATCGCAAATAATCGATCGGGGGTGCCATAGGGACAACCAGGTTATGGGGTAAAAACATTATTTGTGTGTGTTGTGTGTTATTCAGAATAGACCCAGGATGTAGTGACTATAGGGTGTAGTGACGGTTAGTGACTAGGGTGTAGTGACTATAGGGTGTAGTGACGGTGTAGTGACTAGGGTGTAGTGACTATAGGTTGTAGTGACTATAGGGTGTAGTGACTTTAGTGTGTAGTGACTAGGGTATAGTGACTTTAGGGTGTAGTGACTATAGGGTGTAGTGACTAGGGTGTAGTGACTATAGGGTGTAGTGACTAGGGTGTAGTGACTATAGGGTGTAGTGACGGTATAGTGACTAGGGTGTAGTGACTATAGGGTGTAGTGACTATAGGGTAGTGACTAGGGTATAGTGACTTTAGGGTGTAGTGACTAGGGTTAGTGACTATAGGGTGTAGTGTCTAGGGTATAGTGACTTTAGGGTGTAGTGACTATAGGGTGTAGTGACTTTAGGGTGTAGTGACTATAGGTATAGGGTGTAGTGACTAGGGAATAGGGACTAGGGTTTGGTGACTATAGGTATAGGGTGTAGTGACTAGGGAATAGGGACTAGGGTGTAGTGACTATAGTTATAGGGTGTAGTCAATAGGGTGTAGTGACTATAGCTATAGGGTGTAGTGACTAGGGTGTAGTGACTATAGCTATAGGGTGTAGTGACTAGGGTGTAGTGACTATAGCTATAGGGTGTAGTGACTAGGGTGTAGTCAATAGGGTGTAGTGACTATAGCTATAGGGTGTAGTGACTAGGGTGTAGTCAATAGGGTGTAGTGACTATAGCTATAGGGTGTAGTCAATAGGGTATAGTGACTATAGCTATAGGGTGTAGTCACTAGGGTGTAGTGACTAGGGTGTAGTGAAGCAATACTGACCAGTGATCATTATAACACGGATGCCGGCCGCCTGCACAACTCGATGGAGCCCATGACTTCCTTACAGGGGGGTCCAGCATGCCCACGCAGCCCACGAAGGTGAGGTCGGTCTGGGACAGGAAGGGGGTCAGGGTCAGGGGTCAGGGAGTTATATGTTAGCAAGCAATTCAACCCAGGACGCTGTTTTAAATTAATGTTGTTGCCTTAAATCTCCCTTCTGGCTGGGATTGAATATACAACATCACTTACTGTGAAGAAGCATCTGTTTATCTATTTATGCATATACATATACAGAATTGTGTCTTTCATGTATTTTTATCTTTTTCAATAAGATCTTCAGAGGAGCTGAAATATCTGAATAGCTTTTGTTAAGTTTGGATTATGTCAACAATATAGCTGGTGTATGGGCGACAGTATTTCATTTGTGTCTTATTTATGTTCTACTTCACATTAAAAATCATCTTTTTTTTTCTCGATCCACAACTTCTCTAGCCTGATAATCTGTGTTAAAAGAATTTGTATTTTTTTCACTTTATAATTTCACTTCATAAGTTTCATCCATCTAAGCCATTTTCAGAGACTGGGCGGGGTTGCTTCCACCTAAACTAATCACGACCAGATAACAATTCTGCAAGTGACTTTGCTCTCTGCTGTCGATTTTAGAGACATTATTTCTGGATGTTTGTTTAAAACAGCTTCAATAGCAGAATCCATAGACTTTAAAGATACCTGAAAGGCAGAATGCCATATTTTCACTATGAAAGTCATGCGGATCCCATCAGCATATGTTTTTTTCAAGTCCCGCCTACAAGACACTGATTGGCTTGGCGTAAATTTCCGCCACTCTACCACACTGGCAACCTCAGACCCTGAATCGCAGAACATTTCCAAAGAAATGGGCGGACACTCAGGGCTGGAACCAGGCAACAACTTCTCCACTCACTTCATAGTCGATGAATTTAGTGGCGTCCTCCAGGATCATCTCTTCCCTCCTCATGGGCGTGTCCCGGGTAGCTAGCGCCAGGCAGCGCAGCGTGTCGCGCCCGGTGCCCCACTCCTTGATCACCGTCATGATGTGGTCCTTGATGGGTCCGGTCAGGGGCACGCGGGTGGTGCCCACGCGCACGTAGGTGCAGCGGTCGATCACGCCCTCTGGGGCGCCCTGGGATAGAAGAGAACTGAGGTTAGAGTTTTAGGTTGTCAGAAGGTTGTGTTGTTGTTTTGGTGGTTAACAGTTGCTGTTGATGGATGAGCAATGGAATAGAAATGTTATATTCTTTTCACATGCAAATGGCCTTATGCCCTTTGTCATATGTAAAAAGGACTTTTAGAAAGCAATATAAATACACAAATGGTGAATAAAGAAATTATAAAATGTATTACAATCGGACATACATGTGTTTTGTGAGACAAACACTTCTTTTTCAATATCTGTTTTGCATGAGTAAATTTGCCACATGACAACTGTGTCCCTTCTCATGTGGCATTTTGGATTTTTGCACATGACCTTTGACCTGGCTGAAGTGTTGTTATGTAGTAACTATAATTTAATTAAATTGAAAGTGAAAGTGAAAGAGGGGCTATAGGTGGGCTGGTTGTCGGCTCACTTTGACAAACATCTTGTTTCCCACAGGAGCCTTGGAGGACTTGGCAGGAGAGCAGAACACAGACATGGACTTCCTGTCTCTGGAGAACTCCAGCGTGAAGTCCTTCTTCATCAGATGCTTGATGACCTGGGAGGATGCAAAAGACATTTAAGAAACAGTATTTAAATATTGAGATACAATATGTATATCTCAAAGATGAGCCAATTCAATGGTTTTATAATTTATTTGATTTTAAGACGTTATAATGTTTTTAAAATGTTATAATGTTGATTATAAACCTTTCTTAAATCCTGAATGTATTAGCTTATGTTGTATGTATTTTGATACTGTTAATATGTGATGGCTAAACATGGGTTTGGAAATATGCTGTGGCTTTCAGGCCTATATTTAGTTTGATCAAAGAAAAAAAACATATATTACGTATTAAACATACTGTATATTACAATGTATTGTTAGTTCCTGGCTTCAAAGCTTCTAAATACTACGAAGGCATTGTTTCCTACCCACAGCAGGGCGTATCTGGTATGTCTTTCCAAAATAAAAGCATGATGAGGTGGTGCACTTACAGCGCAGCAGGCGTTGGCCCTCTCCACGTTGGACAGGCCTCGCACCTCAGAGTTGAACACGTTCATCTTCTCCACCAGACAGCACAGGGCCGTCTCAGTGGCCTCCCCACCTTCTCATATATCCCCTTGGACTACACCAGAACACACAGACATTTACTTTGAAATTCCAAGCAGCTACAGAGAGTACCTTTAAAATCAAACCCAGTTTTAATCAGGAACCACATTCTGTACATCGGGGCGTTATACAACACTATACAATAATGGTACAAAATAACAATAGAAGTATTAGTACAAGCTTAATCTCGGATTAATCTAAAGTCTGACGTGTGAGACTAGTACACGCTTGTCACAGGGGTCAGGGTAATGGCATGTCTGCTGAAGTAATTGAGAATTGAAAATTGCTCCCAGACCCATATGAGCTGATGTGTTTGGAATGTGTGTCTGTTGACACTCGGATGTTAGGCGTGATGAGAATAACGAAGAGAGCTATGAACACAGACACAGTACATCCTGTGCTGACCTCGTTGTAGTCCAGAGACGAGTCGTTGCACAGGGCGCAGATGGTGGCCAGCTCCACCAGGCCGTCGTATTGGCCGCACTTCACCAACGCGCCGTTCCTAGTGCTGAAAAGAGATGTTCACGTGGTCGGCGGTTGGATTGAATGCTCTGTATGTTTAAAGTGCATGTCAACCAAAAGTAAATATGTGTTCAGAGTTTGTCACACATAGAAACATGTTTTATAAACCACCCAGCCAAATTTGAATGATTAAAAAGGTCACAGAGTATATAAAATTAGGATTGAAAACGTTAAAAAAATAAGCATTATTCTCAGCTCGGAGACGCTGGGGTGGAAACCACGCCCATGTGTTTAGAAACAAATCTCAGAATTTGCTTTACACGGTCTTTAAAAGTCAGGTATCCAATGAGTGACGTCGCCCACTCGCTCTCCTTGCTTGACCGCGATCTAGCATCTAGGATCGATTGCTCCTCTCTGGGTCCCCGGATGTTAACACTGATTTGAGGCTGACTTTGGCAGGTTGAATTTTGGGACGCTGAAAATATTTTAACGTTGAATTTTTTAACATTGAAAAATAAAGGTGAAAATGATTTATTGAAAATGTTAAGAGTTAAATTCAGAGGCAAACAATTCAGATACGTTATTTCAATGCGTAAATTCAGTGCTTAAATTCAATGGTTTTTATTTTCAAAACCCGATGGCACAGATTTACTTCCATATATGAGTGAATAAAGCTAGCAAAGACCACCGCCATCGAGCCATTAGCATATCGACCATGCTAACAACAATGGATAATTTGAGCTAGCATGGAGTTGTCTGAAATAAATGTAATTGTTATTTGGGTGTGTGTTGTGGGGGGGGGGGGGGGGGGGGGGGGGGGGGGGGGGGGGGGGGGGGGGGGGGGGGGGGGGGGGGGGGGGGGGGGGGGGGGGGTGGGGGGGGGGGGGGTGGGTGCCTGTGCACGTGCGCGCATGTGTGTGCGTCATTGTTTAACACTTACACTTCTCCCTCCGGTGTGTACTTGGAGCCAGAGATTTCAAACTGTCCCCAAAGAAAATGATGTCTTCATCACACTTGTCAAAATGAACATCTGAAACACAACAGAAAGGGGCTCTGGTTATCTCACAGATTAATTACATTAACTGCAGATGTACATCGGATAGAATAGGAATGTGAATGTTTAATAAAATTTAAAAAGGTGTCAAATTTTCTGCTAAATTAAATCAAAGTAAAAAAACCATGTATGCGCTATTTTAGATGTAATGTGTGTGTGTGGTGTTTGGTATGTGTGGCCTTTTCATTGTGTGTGTGTGTGTGTGTGTGTGTGTGTGTGTGTATGTGTGTGTGTGCGGGTATGTGTGTGTGTGTATGTGTGTGTGTGTATATGTCTCTGTATGTGTCTTTTTTCCTATGGAGTATGTGCATGGGCCTTTTCTTGCGATTGGCTGTGTGTGATGCGTGCCAGCACACCTTGGTGACACACATCTGGTTGGTGGTGAGTGTGCCGGTCTTGTCGGAGCAGATGACGGAGGTGCAGCCCAGCGTCTCCACGGAGGGAAGGGACCGGACGATGGCGTTCATTCTTGGCCATGCGCCGCGTGCCCCAGCGCCAGGGCAGGTGGTGATGACGGCAGGCAGGCCTGAGTAGGAGACCATATGGTAGAAATTTACTAGTTATTTACTATACATTTAACAGAAATATATTCCTTATATTCTACCATTAAATAAGAAAGAACATTCATTATCTTGCCTAATATGCTATATGAACGAAGTAAGTTGCGTGAAACAGGGGTCAGCAAGTACATGGTGCTTTATTCTAAACAGAACCAACAGATAGGAATAAGTGCTATGTTGGCCGTGATGCCGTAAGACGTGGGAAGGTTTGTTAATGCAAACATCCCCCTTTAACTTATGGCCTGGTTTAGCGGTGGAAGGTTTGTTATCGTAACTGACGTCAGGGACTGCAGACAGTATGGGTTTCTTTGCACTATCTATAGTGTAGGAGTAACTAAGGGATCCTTATTAGGAATAAACAAATGAACAAGTGCACATTCCAACCCGACAGAAAGGGGGTTAAAAGAAGGGATCTGTGTGGAGCTCGGGAGTTCTTTGGCAAACCAACTCAGATTCTGTTGTTACTTTCTTGCAAGTGATAATAAAGTCTTAAATCTTCAGACCTCGTCTCTCTCAACCTCTCTTCTTCAGTTTAAGTGTTAGATGCGGTTTTTTCCACCTCATATTTGGCGTCACGAACAGGATTGAAGAACAGAGATCCGCCGGCCGCTGGGCTGGGTCGAGGACCGGCAAGGGTCACACAAAAACGGGTGGCCACCCAACTTGAAAAGGTAAGCATTGTTCTTACTTATTAATTTAGTAAATTTGTGTGATCATTGTCTGCCCGATTCTAACGCCCAGTGGTAGGTATTGTGTCTCTCCAAAAAAGAACCAAAAGCATATAAAATAGAGAGAGAGAGAGAGTGACTTGGAATGAAGTGACGCATGCATGCACACACAACTCTCCAACACACTACACACTGTGGATGTTATACATACATTATTAGCGGAGTGGGAAGCGATAGAGACGACCTGTGAGTTTTATTTTCAGTAAGCAGGGTAGAGACGACCTGTGTAGTTTTATTTCATGTAAGCAGGGTAGGAGACGACCCTGTGTAGTTTTATTTTCAGTAAGCAGGGTAGAGACGACCTGTTGGTAGTTTTATTTTCAGTAAGCAGGGTAGAGACGACCTGTGTAGTTTTATTTTCATAAGCAGGGTAGAGACGACCGGTGTAGTTTTTATTTTCCAGTAAGCAGGGTAGAGACGACCTGTGTAGTTTTATATTTCCAGGTAAGCAGGGTAGAGACGACCTGTGTAGTGTTATTTTCAGTAAGCAGGGGTAGATATGACGACCTGTGTAGTTTTATTTTCAGTAAGCAGGGTAGAGGACGACCTGTGTAGTTTTATTGTCAGTAAGCCAGGGGGAGAGACCGACCTGTGTAGTTTATTTCCAGTAACAGGTGTAGAGACGACCTGTGTAGTTTATTTCCAGTAGAGCAGGGTAGTAGGGACGACCTGTGTAGTTTTATTTCTAGTAGGCAGGGAAGAGACGACCTGTATAGATCTATTTTTGGTAGGCAGGGTAGCGACGTCCTGTATAGATCAGTTTATGGAATAAATAAAAGTCTGGGCTGAAAGGCTGAGACAACCGTTATTTTGTGATTAAAGGCGAGTTAGTGTTTTTTCACTCAGGACCTTGCACGACAAATTCGACCATTTTCGACACGCTATAAAAAGTTACATAAGTCGTTTTCTTTCTGTATTCAAGCCGTGGTAGTGTTTTTTCACTCGGAGACTTGTACGGCCCGTTTTGTTTTATTTTCTGTTAATTTGTCATATAGATCTATGTTTGGTAAGCAGGGAAGTTCCGGCCTGTATGGATCTGTTTTTAATGGCATAAAAGTAAAAAGTCTGAGCTGAAAGGCTAAGTCAACCTTTGTTTTGTGATTAAAGGCGAGTTAGTGTTTTTTCACTCAGGACCTTGCACGACAAATTCGACCGTTTTCGACACGCTATAAAAAGTTGCATAAGTCGTTTTTCTTTCTGTATTCAAGTAGTGGTAGTGTTTTTTCACTCTGAGACTTGTACGGCCCGTTTTGTTATATTATTCTGTCGCAGATAAATTGGAAAGACAGAGAAGTGCTGGAAAAGAGTATTGAAGCACCTCAATATTAGTAATAATAGTAATTGGTAACGCTTGATTTGCCTGAAGTAAATGTGTAAACCTTCCTGGATTCGTAGTACATAAGCCAACCCGCTACTACATTAATAGTATAAGAGAGATAGAGAGCTTGGAGATCAGGAAGGGAGGGGGGAGTAAGCCCCCAGGCAGAGCAGAAGTGAGAATCGCCAAAGGTGGGAGGGGAGCGCATTCCAATCGGCAGAGATAAAGAAAAGTTGTTAAACTAACAAGTAAAATAAGCTCAAATAAATAGTATTAAGAATAGTGTTTATAGTAGTTAGGTGATAAGGTTAAGCAGAGTGGTTTGGGGAGCCTGTATAGAGAGCAGGGGTGAGAAAGAAGGAGAGGAGAACAGTGAGAAAAGGTGGGGGTCGAGCAGCTCCGGGGGAGCCGCAACTCAGAGAAGAAAAAAAAGGAAAAGAGCGAGGCTAGAGGAGAAGTTAGGAATCAGAAAAGGTGGGGGTTGAGGAGACAAAGAAAAAATAAAAGGCGTTGGCCAGTCTATTATTTGGCGCGTAAGAAAATTAATGTGGATCATTAGGCCTAAAGCTAATTTTAGTCTATGTTTGTTCTTTGCGACGGATATGTGAGAGACTGGAAAGGGAAAAGTAGAATAAACAGCGGTTATAGATATTAATAAGTTGCGTGAGTGTGCTGAATATGCGTGAATGAAGTTACTTATTTGTAAATTGAGCTCTAAATATTATTAATGACAAGTGGTCTAATTGTGGGAGTGACGACTCCTCATGTAAATATTGAAGAAAGAATTCTTATCATTTTTTGAAAATGTGAAACTGTTTAGATTAAGAAGCTGCTGGCTGACGTAGAGAAAGACTTGCAAGGGCGTTGCAAATAATTCTCTAGTCGGGGGGCCACCAGGTTCCCCCTCCGAGTCAGAAGAGCATTGGACAGACTCTGCTCTCTCTGAAGTCACGTTAACAAGTGAACTGCGCATGTGAGGATTTTAGGAGGAGCTACAAGTTACACAGACGCGTGGTCACGCCCCTACTGCACTCTTGGAACTGCAAGGGAGGAGAAGGCAGAATGAGGCCTAGTACAATAATTCTGTTTATTGATGGTCATTACTTGATCATAAGTTATATTATTGAGACTTTTAAAATTATAAGAAATTACAGGGTTAACAAAAAAGGAAAGGAAATAAATAAATTAAAAAGGGGAAAGAGAAAAATTATATTAGAAATGGCTAGTAGGGATAAAAAACATACTAGGAAACATTACCTGATCATGAATTTTATTATCGAGACTTTTAAATTCATAAATAACTCTATGTTAACAGATGTAATTACTGCAATAAAAAAGTGTTTTTGTGTAAAAGCTGATTGATTATTTTTAAGTGCCAACTTGTCAGTAATATGAAGCAAGTTTGTTCAAAGAGACATTAAATCTCTGTTTTTCTTTATCTACACTTGCACGAGAACCGTAAGCAAAGGGGGGGACCTCCACGGCCGGGGGGCTCCTTTCCAAAGAAACATCTCAAACGTTCCGTGTGCATCTTGTCGTCGATTCATAAAATAATGCTTGTAACAGATTTAGGTGATGACACTACACAGGCATTAGTTATTAGGCAGCCGATCGCCATAGCAACAACACTCTTAGTGGAAGGTGAAGAGATATCATCTACTACTACTACTTAGTGATAGTATTAGCACATCAACTCCTACAGGGGATGTGAGAACAATAACTACAACAAGGACAGTTTCTGAATCCACAACTATCAGGACCCTTATAAGCGAAGCTGTGGAGATAAGATTCTCTACAGATGTGTTATGAGTGAGAAGAAAAGAGAGGATAATATTAGGAATGTTCCAAAAAGAAGGAATACGGAGAAGGCAGAGAGAAAAGTTAGAGAAGGGGTAAGAAAAGTTAGAGAAAGTGAAAGAAGGGAAAGAGAGAAACATGGTCAAGAGAGAGGGAGAGACCCATCCCTATACATGGACTGTTATAAAATAATTAGAAGAACAGTGAAAGAGTGGAGTAGTGATAGCGATTGTAATAGAGATGGAGACGAGGGGGGTAAGAAAGGAAGAAAGTTAAAAGAAAGTCAGATGAAGATGACAGCGGAGTGCAGTCATGAGGGAGAGAGTTTCAGTGGGACTTCAGGGAAAGAAAAGGAGGGGGCCGAGCCTAGCAGCTGTAGATCAGCACAAGATCCCCTGGTGTTCGACTTACAAGAGGGACTTAAGAGATTGCAAAGGAAGACAAGAGCGCCAAAGAGTTATGCAGGAGTTTACCCTATACTACTACTACTACTAGTAGTAATAATAATAATAATAATGATAAATACATTTTATTTGAAGGTGCCTTTTAAAACACACAAGGTCGCCTTACAGTGCAAAGTGGTAAAGGGACAACATGCTCAGTATGTCCCATGGGGATCACAGGACTTAGAGGGGTTAGAATAAAAACATAATAAAGAAAGCGCTGTGAACATTAGAACAGTTAAAGGTCTGATGGGACAGAGAAGGTACACATGTAGAGATCAATGATGTATTAGTGTCTGTTATTTGTTTTCGTGTCTTCTCTGTGAATTTATTTTACAACTGTGTGTGTTAAAGTGTTTTAGTGTTTTGTGGGACAATTAGCAGACCAACAGCTCATTTAAGTTGGGTACTATTCATTTAAATCAAAAGTTATCTCCTCTACCGCTCGTCCACAGAAGTCCAGGGGTCAACCAGCGCTGGGGACTCGTGTAAGAGTTCAGGGAATTTCCTTCTCACCAAACTGAGACAGGAACCCGCCCTAAAAGGACCCTGCGGGAGCGCGGTAGTTATTACAAGACAAAAACCTGATACGCAGTGTTGGTGTGTAACAATAAAATAAGTCCATCGTTAGGTTGCTTAAAATACCTCCATAGTTTGGTGTTGAAACTGTTGAAAGAAAGTTGCTCTGGGTTGCCTAGGTCTAACAGGAGGTGTGTCTCCAAGGGGGGAGAGTGGACTGCATGGTATAAGTCCCGCCTCTGTTGTCATGGCGAGCCATATCTTGATTGTCATGTGTTTTGTTGAAATAGATTGCAGGTTGTTTAGTCTTTGATTTAGTTGTTTGTGTTTTATTTGTTTAATTGTCAAATTGTTTTGGTCAGACAAATGTTCTCTGAACATTTGCAATGACCTGGTTAAAGTGATCATTGAAAAGTACTTCAGCAATCTGCTGGGAAGGGATCTAATGCACAAGCTAGATTGTTTATTGACATTGGGAAGAATTGGGTTTACCTTGCAAACGCCAACGCCTAATGCTGTTATGCTATGTTGAATATTTTTATTTGTTAGCTTCGTCCATCACCGCGTCAAAATTACAGCGTTAACACTGTGTGGGGTCTCCATTACGCATACACAGGACTGCATGGATAGCTGTCATAGATATCTGTCTCTACTCCTCCACAGCTATCCTATGGGCTGAACATAAGAATCAGAAGGGATTTATTCCCATACCCAGCATCCTGCAACAGGCCAGTAGGGAAGGCTGGTTAGCCTATGACGGGTAAGATCCCACCTTGAAACCGCGGGACAACCTAAGGCAGGCACAGTCACGAGTACTTGGCCAAGTCTCTGAGCGCTGACTCACTTGATCATGAAGTGATGAGAAGAGGAAACCATCCGAGGAGAAACCATTTGGGTTGAAAGGTGGAGGATAGGATAGATTCCGGCTTAAGCAGCGAATATGTGGCAATAACTAGGACAGGTCATTTTTAGGGTATATAAGGATTTGCGGTTTGTTTTCGGTATAGTGCATGATTTAAATTTGGTAACAGCGTGGTTTAAAAGCGGTTGATGGGAAACCCATATCATATCAAAATTTGGTTTAGGATTTACTGGCTGCAATTTCCCTTTCTACTAGATTGGCTGTAGTTAAGGTTAAAGGGAATAGCACCTTAGGAGGGATACGGGCAGAAGGTAATTATTTAGCTAACTTGGCCTTAAAACAAGGTGTTGGATACTCATAATCAGCCATTGACAGAGGTGCATGGCATGTTGCTCATGGACATTTTGTTGCACCTACCTGGCTGGTACATTTTCTCATTAAAGATGCGCATGGTTTTCACCATGGCGCAAGGGGGGAGGTAATGAAGGAAATCAGAAAACAAGGTTTAAAATCAGAAAACAAGGTTTTTGGTCACCATACTTGCAAACAATGATTGATAATCAGCTCAATGATTGTGAAGTATGTGCGGAAAACTACGTATGAAAAACAAGCACTACTCCATTGGGACATATTCCCACACCCAGGGGACCATTTAGACATATGGTCTTGGACTATGTTGATATGATCGAAAGTGTATATGGTAAAAGGTACATGCTAATAGTCAATTGACAGATTCAGCAGATAGGTAGAAGCGGTCCCAATAAAAGATCAAAGTGTGACTATTGCAATCAAGTTTTTATCTAGAATAGTCTTGCCAAGGTTTGAAATTCAATTAGAAATTAGATCAGACAATGGATCAGCTTTCATTCGGAAAACTGTGAAAAGTGTGGTGCAGCAGTCACACATCAAACAGCGATTGGGTTGTGTTTACCATCCCCAGTCACAAGGAACGGTGGAAAGAGTGAATGGGACATTCAAGCAATTAACATCTCTGCAAGTGAAAATTGAATTGGTAGATGCACTACAACTAACACGAATGAGTTATCGCATGCAAGCTAACAGAATGACCAGCTAACCCCGCATGAAATGCTTACGGGTCGACCCATGCTTTCACCTACATTTTGAGGGCCCCACAAGGGGCCCCCATTAGAACAATTATAAATCAAATTGAAAAAGTATATCAGACAACTGACTTCCATGCACAAGCTTGTATTCTAATAGGAGAAACAGAATTCCAGAGGTGGAGAAACGACCCACCAAGGGGGGTGGGACCAGGCGACCAGGTGTACCTAAGGGTGTTCCGGAGAAAGTGGAACGAGCCCAGGAGAGAAGGTCCATACAAAGTCACCAACACAACGCCAACAGCCATCGAGGTGGAAGGGAGGTCCACCTGGTACCACCTCAACCACAGCACCAAAGCCGCTCAACCAAGGACGAGGGAGGACCGCAAGGAGGAGCTGGGTGCAGGTGTACCCGGCAGTGACCAACCACCCCAGGACCAGACATAGACCGGCCTGGAACAACAGCCACATGATGATGCTGAGGCTGACGAGCCTGCTGCTGATCCTCTGCGGGCTTTGGTAAATTCTACAGGCCCAGAGACGGATCCAGAGGAAGAGTGAAACCACAACAATAGAGCAGATCTGGACCAACCAGGAATCAAGTGGTATTACTAGAGAAAGCATGAATGTGTTGCAGAAAAGGCCAGCCCCGAGATATTCGGAAAGAGTTAAACATGCAAAGGTCAGAAAATCAAGTTGCCTTATATGTTCAAATATATATTCAATTATATATTCAAAATGAGAATTATGCAGATGAGCAAATTACTCTTACTGTCATGATAGGTAGCCATACACCCAAAGTATAACTTAGTAACCTGGGGACAAGTTCAATGTACAATAGACATTCGGCAAGAACCAATGTAGTGGTGTATAACAGTAGAATCAAGAGATCAATGGGATCAGATAGTAGTGCGTATAAATTAGAATTAAAAAAGAGGTTTCCGCATGTAGAGTCAGAAATAATACTAGACTTAAAACTAGTGTTGCACCGATACCGATACTAGTATCGGGAGGGGCCCCGATACCGCGCTAAAATGCTGGCATCGGTATCGGCGAGTACGAACAAATAATGCGCCGATGCCATTTACATATACTAATATGAAACTTGGAACGCAGCGCTTTGCGTCTTTCTCTCCCTTCACTCACTGCTGCGTGTGATCACACGTGTTCAGTGCATGCCGTGCCAAGCAGCTATCCTATTGGCCCACTCCGGCCGCCCGGCCGCGCATGTTGACCGACCGACAAGCGACGACGACAAAGTACCAAAAAAAAGAAAGAAAAAAAAGCACCGGAGACGCGGAGGGCGCGCGGTTCAGCCGCGCGGCGCACAGAAAAGTTGCTCCGCCTGCGGACGCGCCGGTGCGGGGAAACTCAGTGAGCGGGTCCGCCTGCCGGTGCGACGCACCCGGTCACCACCCATGCCCCCCCCCCGCTCCCCGGGGTGCCATGCGGACACAAACAAGGAGAAGAGGGGGAAAAGCAGGAGAGAGAGGGAGACGCGTCTTGCTCACAGGCGGGAGATCGCTCAAATGGACAGACAGTGACCGCATCACAGACGACGAGTTAAGCTGTAATCGGCTTCTCCCCGATTCCCCCCCGCTACATACTAGTAATTATCTCTAGTTATACTATATTATCCCATGATAATTAAGCCATGATAGCAATGATTTTACATCCAAGTGAGTATGCAGTTCTTTAGTATTAGAAGAAAAAAAGCTTGTGTATATATATATATATATATATATATTTTTTTTTTTTCCGGCGTGGTATCGGTATGGTATCGGTATCGGCCGATACTGCACAGCCGGGTATCGGTATCGGTATCGGGGGCCAAAAAATGGTATCGGTGCAACACTACTTAAAACCAAATGTAGAAGTCTCTTGTGTGACCGAGGACCAACGTGGTATAGTCAAAATAGATCCAAACCCAATTACTGATAAAATAGATTCAACTCAATATAATGATAAAATCGAAAATAATAATAACTTCTCAACAACAGGAGAACAAAACAATAAGAGCTATAATAAAAGGATAAATCTGAGCGAAATCAACGTAAACTTAAAAAGAAAACCTTTGACCAATTGTATAATCAAGTAGGAGAAAATAGTTGGAATAAATGGGTGGAGTTCACTGGAAAACAGATAGATGCAGATAAATTGCTATTTATGTAGTAAAAATTGTCAAAGTGCATTATACGTAGTAAACTATGAACATGACTAGGAAGAACGCAGAACCCAGAGGTATACCAAACATATACAAGGCCAGGAACGAAGTAGTTGCAGGAATTGAAGCTAACATACCAATAAAAGGACTAGTAAAAAACGCAGAATGGATTGACTACAATTATTATAATCAACAACGGTTTATTAACTATACGGATGAGGCTTTTTCCGCTTTAGGTGAACAGTTGAAAGCCACAAGCGCTGTGGTTTGGCAAAACAGGCAAGCATTAGATTGGCTCTTAGCGGAAAAGGGAGGAGTGTGTGAACTCATAGGCGAAATGTGTTGTACCTTTATCCCAAATAATACTTCACCGAACGGAACATTCACACTTGCCATGAATAAACTTAAGCTAAGACAGGAGGTTAAAAACAATGCGGGACATGGGAATGATTGGATGTCATGGCTAGAACTGCGTATGGGTAAATGGGGAACAATATTGGCTCAAATAGGATTAGTTCTTTTGATTGTATTCACAATGATGGGATTGATTTTTTGTTGTTGTATTCCAGTACTAAGGTCCACGATAGAATCTAGGCTAAACAAACAAATGTTCCTTATGACCAAAGGCATAGTTGAGGAGAAAGGAGTAGAATGGGAGTATATTGGGAACAAAAGCCAGCGTGCTTAGAGGGATGACGACGATATGGAAAGGGAGAGATCCAAGGTTTGACCTGGCCTCAAGGGGGCCCGCATGTGCACGTGCTAGGAACCTCTCCATGTGGGCCCTTGGTACGCAGAATGAACACTGAACTCATACCATAACCGGACATGAAGAGGCTGGTGACAGCTGGAGCAACGACTACAATACTGCCCAAAACCCCCCACATACATACAGCACACCAATACATGAAGATCACCTGATCATCCACGACCATGCATGTTTTAAGAATTGAGTTTTTATTTCTTATTTTGTGTCACATACTTCCTGTAAGGATGACTTTTATTGCATGCTGTAAGTTTGTTTAATTTTGTGTAATGCATTCTTTGAAGTACTTATATGATGTTTGTCTAGGTCATGGTTTGTGGAGAGATAATGATGTAGATGTTTTTCACGACTTATATAGAAAACGACACATGCAAGGCTCTACTTAAATAACAGGCTGCTGCTTACATGACATTTATAACTGAATTCATTATGCTGTGTGATTTACTACATTAATTTGTCATAATATTAAGGTGTTTTGAATTAATATGTATTTTGATATAGGCCTACGTATGCTAAAGTGTTTTATGTTGACTTTTGAGTTTTGTGTTGCATGTTTTTATATACGTTTATGTATTGTCCTTATGGGTACCAACTCAGAGGATCGAAAAACTTATAGGGTATCGCACATTTGGTAATCTTTTTTAACTTGCTTCATTGAAAGGTTCAGGTTGAAAACCCTGGCACAGGTTGAAATTCCTATGATGGTAATGAAAGCAAGATGTTTTTTCCAGGTAATCAAATGTGAATACTGTTCGTTTATCTAGCAGTCTGGAAAGTAGTCATCTGTAACTTTGGGTTATTAAGGTAATGGTAGTTGACATTGGGACTTAGTAAGTCCCAAAGGGGGGATATATGGGAGAAATTTACTAGTTATTTACTATACATTTAACAGAAATATATTCATTATATTTTACCATTAAATAAGAAAGAACATTCATTATCTTGCCTAATATGCTATATGAACGAAGTAAGTTGCGTGAAACAGGGGTCAGCAAGTACATGGTGCTTTATTCTAAACAAAACTAACAGATAGGAATAAGTGCTATGTTGGCCGTGAGCCGTATGACGTGGGAAGGTTTGTTAATGCAAACATCCCCCTTTAACTTATGGCCTGGTTTAGCGGTGGAAGGTTTGTTATCGTAACTGACGTCAAAGACTGCAGACAGTATGGTTTCTTTGCACTATCTATAGTGTAGGAGTAACTAAGGGATCCTTATTAGGAATAAACAAATGAACAAGTGCACATTCCAACCCGACAGAAAGGGGGTTAAAAGAAGGGATCTGTGTGGAGCTCGGGAGTTCTTTGGCAAACCAACTCAGATTCTGTTGTTACTTCTTGCAAGTGATAATAAAGTATTATATCTTCAGACCTCGTCTCTCTCAACCTCTCTTCTTCAGTTTAAGTGTTAGATGCGGTTTTTTCCACCTCACTTGCACCCGCGATCTTGTTCTTTCGGTCATTACCCAAAGCTCATGACCATAGGTGAGGGCAGGAACGTAGATCGACTGGTAAATCGAGATCCGCGCAGAGTCTGCATTACTGCAGACGCCGCACCGATCCGCCTGTCGATCTCCCGCTCTATCCTCCCCTCACTCGTGAACAAGACCCCGAGGTACTTGAACTCCTCCACATGGGGCAGGATCTCATCCCCGACCCGGAGAGTGCACTCCACCCTTTTCCGGTTGAGGACCATGGACTCGGATTTGGAGGTGCAGATTCTCATCCCGGCCGCTTCACACTCGGCTGCGAACCTGTCCAGCGAGAGTTGGAGGTCACGGTCTGATGAAGCCATCAGGACCACATCGTCCGCAAAAAGCAGAGACCCAATCCTGAGGTCACCAAACCGGACCCCCTCAACGCCCTGGCTGTGCCTAGAAATCCTGTCCATAAAAATTATGAACAGGATCGGTGACAATGGGCAGCCCTGGCGGAGTCCAACCCTCACTGGAAACAAGTCCGACTTATTACCGGCAATGCGGACCAAGCTCTGACACCGGTCATACAGGGAACGGACAGCCCGTATTAGGGGGTCCGATACCCCGTACTCCCGGAGTACTGGGGTCGATCCCCAATATCCTCCTACTTACAGCCTACCTATGTGTACTTATAGAAAACCTTGAGCAAGATGTCCTAACCCCCTACCTGCTCCTCCTTAATGATGTGTATGAAATCACTGTTAAGTCACCATGTGTAAAAGTTGCTAAAGTTAATAAATTCACTAATCTCTCATTATCCACCAATAAAAAGTTATATATGCCACAGAGGTTGCGCTAGACTTTTTCGTTGTGCGTCATTTTGACTGACAGGGTCATAAAAATCCCGTCATAATCTATTTTTACCGGTCACTTTAATTTTTTAAATGATAATAATGACATGTTCAATAGCATTTAATTTTAATTCATTTTTAATTCATATTCAGTCCAAACAAGCTGAACAAATAATCCACACCGTGGACAGGCGATTCGCGTATAGTGGGGCTTGACGTGATTCATCACCACAATGCGGGCGGGAGCTAGTTGATCCACTAGTCAACACGCGGGAGCCAGTTGATCCACTAGTCAACACGCGGGAGCTAGTTGATCCACTAGTCAACACGCGGGAGCTAGTTGAACCACTAGTCAGTTTTCAAAGTGGCGCGATGTCGCGGATAATTCGCGTATAGTGGGGCTTCTAGTAGGGTTGTGCCGATGGACGATGTCCTCGTCCAGCGTGATGGCTGACTGACATCACGATGGAGAGCCACCATCGTGATGCCACGCCCCCTCGTCCGACACACACTAATCCTATAGTCTCTTCTATAGTTATTACCTAAAAACTTTGCAGGGATTGCTCTGTAAATAAATTGAAAATAACTAATGGTCCATATAAAGTGCTGTAAGTTAACTAGGGCTGCCCCCTAATAGTCGGCTTAGTCGATCAACGGAGGCTTAGTCGAATACGTTTTCATTAGTCAAGCAAAAAGTAAAACATAAAAATAAGAAGGCATGAGCATCGCAAACCGAATACATCCGTGGTCGCAACAAGCCCTGATTTAACTAATCGCTGCAGGCATACTGACCAATACACCTGGACAGGTAGACACCTGGGTAGGTAGACACCGCTAGACACACAGGACTCATACCGGTGATCGCGGCTTTAGTTCCCCGTGTCTGATCGCTGTAATTCAGAGCGTGAATATCGGTTGAATATCTAATATCTTTCAAACTTTAAAAAACACTTTAGTGTTTTTTAAAACAATAGTCGCACATCCCTCGTAACTACGCCGTGAAGGTGAACCCTCCCGGACTCCGCTATTAACATGAACCGCTCCGCCGGAGGAGCCGCACATCCACACGCACCGGACACCACAATACAAACACACATTTTTTCCATTTGATTGCTTTTAAATAATGTTATGTGCAGTTATACGGTAAATACAATAATGTTGGTACACGCCGCCTATTAATGCCCCCCCCCCCCCCCCCCCCCCGACGACGATATCATCGTCCATCACGATGTTTTACTGTAAACATCGTCAACTGCCAATTTAAGGGCCATCGCCCAACCCTAGCTTCTAAGTTCCTCGCGTGCCCGCTTGCGCGTAATCAAATGTTTCAAGTGGGTTTGTTGTTTCTTTCTTATTTTCTACTTCTCTTCTTCTACAAGAGCCAATTAATATGCTCATCGCCACCAAGTGGTCAGGGTGTGAAATGCATCAAAATGACGGACGGCCCTCAGATTTTTCCGTCACCGTTTTAAAAAAACGGTCAATGACGGAAAATATTCGGTTAACGCGACCCGATATGCCATTTGGTGAACTCTTATCTAAAGCAGCTTACAATACCGTGAGTGCATACAATTTTCGCATGGGTGGCCCAGTGGGAATCAAACCCCCAACCCTGGCATTAGGGGTTCGATTCCCAGTGTTAGCAACTTAGGACCACAGACTTCCCAAGAAACGGACGAGACCAGCAGACTACCAACCTTTCCACGACCGCCAGGGCGTCGTTGAACCGTGCAGCAAAGACATCTCCGATGAAGTACTCAGCGAGACGTCCTACTGCCTGGAGCAGAGAGCTGAGGTCCCGCAGCGAACAGTGCAGCCTCCGGCAGTCGTTCTCCGCTGAGATGTTCAGCCTCCGAACTGGAGAGGGAAGCAGAGAGCGAGAGAGTTTGAAAGATAGGAGCGAGAAAGAGAAACAGAGAGTCACGGCGAGACAGAGAAGGGGAGGGGGAGAGAGACAGAGCCAGAGGCAGAGAGATCAAGACGGGGAGATGGAGAGGGGGGGGGATTTAGAAAGAAAGAATGGATGGAATATTTTAATATGTCTAAAAGAAAGAATAGTGTTACTTTGCAATTCAGTCATTATTTCGTCACCAAAATGTATGATCTTACGCCAGTTACGGGTTTTAGTAATCATATTGTCAATTTTAGCAACAAAAAGCTGTTGTCTACTTGCCATGCCAATCAAAGACATTTTAAAAGTGTGTGAGTAAGTGCTGCCTGCCGACATGGCTGCTAGTCTACCAGTAAGGCTCAGAGGAGGAGCAGTGTCACACCTGTTCCTGTGGTGATGATAAACTGCTGCAGACCCAGATACACATCCAGGTTCTCCTGAAGGATGGGAAACTGAAGACCAAGGTGAGAAAGAGAGACAGAGGTGACAGAAAGAGCCACACATGTTTTACTTGGACAGAAAAAAAAATGAATATGATCTATGGAGTGGTATGCTATATAGCAGGGATTCCCTAAGTGTGGTGCACGAGAGGAAAAATGTAATGGCGGTCTGGTGTAATATTACACAATTACAGTGCAGTTTTTTAAGTGGGATTTTTCCATACAATAAAAAAACATGAACAGTAAACATTTCCTTTGTAATCCCTTTTATTTTAAATAAAAAAACTAATTTCTTAGTTTTTGATAGAAACGTAGAAGAAGACAGCTGCTGTCTTCTTCTTTTCCTCCGCGGCGGTGCGCCACGACCGGCTCTGGGTCGGCTTGGAAGGGTTCGGGGGTGAAGGTGGCCGGCGGCTTCGGCCTCTGGCTTTACAGCGCCCCCCCGCTCCGACCTCGCCGCTTCCCGGGGCTGTGGACGCAGTATCTCGCTGCGCCTTCCTCCCCCCTCACGGGGGTTGGGGACGGGGCCCCCTCGCCCCCGGCGTGACTGTCGACCGGGACGGACTGTCCTCAGTGCGTCCCAACCGCGTCGCGTCGTTCAGGGCGGGGATCCGGCTCACGTACAACTGGCGCAAGGGGTCGGCGGCGATGTCGGCTACCCACCCGACCCGTCTTGAAACACGGACCAAGGAGTCTAACGCACGCGCGAGTCAGAGGGTCCTACGAAACCCCGCGGCGCAATGAAAGTGAGGGCCGGCCGAGGTGGGATCCCGGCCCGTTTATCTGTTTCGGAGCCTATTCTCTTAATGTTGCGGATCGTTTGTAACTTCATTGCAATTTAATTCAATGTACTGTCCTGTTCTATTTTCCATAACCGTTGTGTTATAATGATGCTAGGTCCACGGTCATTTAATAGGCCTATTGCTGCAATTTTTCTTTTACGTGGCTGAAAATAACCGTAGGCCTACTTTCTGTCACTGAGCCGTGTCTGTCACTCATCCTCTTAAAAGTGGAAGCTTGTGCGTAGCTTTGTTGCATTATATTGAAACTTTGTTGATGTTACCGTCATGCGTGTTCTGGTTATTTGCGCATGATTAAACATGAGTCTTTATATGGCGATAAGTTTAAGTGGGGATTGGGGGTGCGCCAACCCGGTTGGGATGTAGAAGGGGGTGCGCAGGAAAAAAAGTTTGGGAACCGCTGCTATATAGTATGAACCAATAACAGATAAAAATGCTTTACCTAAAGAAACCCGCAGGAAATCACAGTAATAGAATTTCAGGCAACCCAACCAACAAGGTTTAAAAAGATAAATAATAGAATGACGAGATAATCTTTTTTTATGAATCACCCCCCCCCCGCCAACCCTTCATGTACTTCATATTCAAGGTCTGTTCTTTCTTACCAAAGTAGTGAACACATGGGATGGAAGCAGCTCCATCACCTTGGCAACCACTTCCAGACTCTGACGTAGGTACCGCTGCCACTCTGTCTGTTGCTACGGTTACCAAACCAGAAACACAAGGTATAATGTGAGGCAAAATACAATTTC
This sequence comes from Merluccius polli, assembly GCA_030340625.1. Lineage (NCBI taxonomy): Eukaryota > Metazoa > Chordata > Actinopteri > Gadiformes > Merlucciidae > Merluccius > Merluccius polli. Next base: position 289,204 of record JAOPHQ010001718.1, on the reverse strand, counting down.
AATATGCGTGTTCAACGTATGCAGCATAGGCTTCACAGGTCAATTTGAGGCATAATAAACAATGACCGTCATTATGTGATGACGTTTTTATTTTAACATGCATACAGCTATGGGTAAAATATGTTTTGTCTTTAAATGTGTGAAACAACAACAACAACAACAACAGATGTGCCGGGCGGCGGCATCTTACGTCATCATCGAGAGTCTCATCGTCCAGCTCCTCCAGCTGAGCTTGGTTGTATCTGAACTGTATCCTGTTCAGAACCTCTCTTAGTAGGAGACCCAGGGCGTTTTTGTACCTGTAATCACAGATCAAGCACAGACAAACACACTACAATGACTTGGGGATTACCACAGTAGAAGATCCGTTATGTCAAATGCAACGATTAAAAAAAAGGCATTGCTTTACTTCAAATAGGAGGATTTTTCTTAATAAAAGTTTGAGTATTTCAAGTGAAATATAGGGGCAATGGCCTGCTGTTATCAAGATGGCGAGACACTAAACTGTTCTCATACAACTTACTGATTATGTAACGCATGTAAAGTACGCATTAGGGCTGTGCAATATAATCGATACAGTATCGCAATATTATTTTTCACAATACTGTATCGATTCTCCAGCCCCTCGTATCGATACATCACCAAATAAATATATATATATATTAGTGGTGGCCCGTTAGGCTCACCACTACTAGGCTATATGAGGTTGAGGGTTGAATCCATCCGTCTTTTTCACCGGCGCAATATTTACAGAGCTCAAACAGAGCTCTGACTCACCTGTTTAAAACATTCTCTCTGTCAGCCAGTCGGCTTTTGATCTTCGTCGTGAGGAAATCCAAGAAGACAGCCCATATATCCAAACAGGCAAAGTAGCCTTCATGGTTGGGCTGGGAAGGAAAAAAATGATAATGTAAAGCAACGAATACCTTGTAACTGGTATGGTGCGTCTAGATAGGGTACCTTGTAACTGGTATGGTGCGTCTAGATAGGGTACCTTGTAACTGGTATGGTGTGTCTAGATAGGGTACCTTGTAACTGGTATGGTGCGTCTAGATAGGGTACCTTGTAACTGGTATGGTGTGTCTCGATAGGGTACCTTGTGTCTCGATAGGGTACCTTGTGTCTCGATAGGGTACCTTGTGTCTCGATAGGGTACCTTGTGTCTCGATAGGGTACCTTGTGTCTCGATAGGGTACCTTGTGTCTCGATAGGGTACCTTGTGTCTCGATAGGGTACCTTGTGTCTCGATAGGGTACCTTGTGTCTCGATAGGGTACCTTGTGTCTAGATAGGGTACCTTGTAATGGGAATGTTGTGTCTAGATAGGGTACCTTGTGTCTAGATTATTGTACCTTGTAACTAGGGCTGTCGCCATAACCGCAATAACACGCTATTGGCAAGCCAACCACAGGGAATGGGAAGCAACCGCCACGCTCATTTTTGTTGCATGAGGCTAGGGGTCATTTTACTCACCAACTGTCACGGACAACCACCTCCGCGTCCACACCTAAGAGAGCTCGAGCATTTACTGAACTCACGCCATCTACAGGAGGAGCCCAAAGACCCCAACGCAGATCTTCTCGTTTCCCATACATAGACTTGACTTGGGCGGGCTGCCCATGGCATATTAATGGCCGTCAAAGTATATTTGGCAACCTCAATTTTTTTGTATCCGTCCGAGAGAACGATGACATCCGCGATCAATTAACTAGTGGACAAACTCCACTCGCCAGAAGGGTCTACCGACAATCAGAGAAACGCAGAGAGAGAGAGAGACGTTCTCTGGTGGATATTTTCCATTCTGAACGCTGTAACCACCCGGCGTTAAAGTGGCTGCGTGTCCTGTGTGTCTAGCGGTGTCTACCTGCCCAGGAGATGGGGCTTCCAAGTGTAACCATCAGGCAGCAGCACTCCTCTCTATAGAGCCATCGTTTGGTCAATATTTCTACACAATAGGCAAATTACCCTGCTCTAAACTAATAGCCTAACTAAAGTGCATTAAACCGGATACGTCTCACGTTACAAAATGTTCAGAATGGATATAACATTAACATTGTAGTGTATCCCACCAGGAACATCCAACCATCTAAACTGAATGTGACATTTATAGCAGCATAGCACTACTGTGGTGGTGTATTAAAATAATAACACATCTCTAGAGCAGACCATGTATTCACTTACAGTTACCGGTATTTATTGCACCCCTAGTAACTACTGGCACCTTACAGGCAGTACAGGCCACCGTAGCTTCTACTACGTCGTTGGAAAGGGACAGGTGAGGGGGGGGCAGGTATTCAGTTGGTTGTAATCCTCAACCTCACCGCTAGATGCCCACTAAATTCTACACAGTGTACCTTTAAATTAATAATTTTAATTTTACCATATGGCCTTAGTGTGGCACATTACTGAAGACATAGTGGCTATATCACACATACAATGTAGCCTATCTTTATAGGGAATAATTTGAAGTTTTCAGGGCATAAAACCAATGATCTGTTGATCGTTACCAATCAAAACCGGATAGTCCAACAATGGCATAGCCATCGTCTTTTAATCGTTCATTTAAATCGAATCGAATCGTGACCTTAAAATTGAAAGTCAAATCGAATCGTGACACTCTGACAGTTTCCTAGTTGTACTACTAGTAGATAATATGTGCTGTAGGTAAGATGTAAGATTTAAGAGCTATACTTTGAGTGTAATTTGTGAGAAATTCCACAGCCATCCATCAGCTATTAGAGTGTAATGCTCTGTGAATCTGGGCATCTCTTCCCTGATTGGTTTCGGGGGAATCCATCTTGCCTGTCAACCACAGTTGTGTGAATGCAACATTTCTCAATCAATGGCGGGGATTCTTGGGTTGTTTATTTTCAAAATCTTGCTCTCTACTGCTCTTTGTCTTTACAACTCTCAAATCTTACCTACAGCACCTTTAATAGTTATAAATGACGCTTGCAACCCAACTCTTACCTGGTTAAAGGTGTACTTGAACAGCAAGGCTAGGAACTCTACAATGGGGAACTGAGGACTCGACTCGATCCTCCTCAGGTGAACACTGACAAACAGCCGCAGGAAATCAGTGAACTTTTCTAAGTAACTGCAGATTGAACAACACACACACCCAAACCATTATTTGCTTTTCAGAAGGCAAAAACACCTTCTGAATCAATTATCAAAATTAGAATAGGCAAATTTCATTAGATCAACCAGCCAAACAATCAGTGTGGGTGTTACCGCCGACATCGTACCACTCATCCAGCTCCTGTAGCCGGCCCTTAATGGTGTGAGCGTTGTTCTCGCGCGTCAGCCTCTGCAGGAGGAAGAAGGTCTGCTGGAACATGCGCAGCAGGTACTCCTCAAAGTCTAGCGGCACACAGTTCTTGGACACCAGCTCATTGACGCATGTCATGGCCAGCACGCCAAGGCGGGCGCGGTCCTGCTTGCTGTCTGCGCTAGGGTGAAGGCTGCGCCCATCTCCGTTGGAGGGCGGCTCTCTGTTGGAGGAGGAGATGAAGGGGTCCGGCTTGGCCTTCGTCCGGAGGTCACAGCCGAAGCGGGCGAAGTGGAAGATGGAGGCCAGCAGGGTGGGGGTGATGCTGCTGGACAGCGGGATCCAGCTGAACAGGTGGGCCAGGCACTCCAGGACCAGGCAGCACAGCTGCTGGCTGTCCTGGTCCAACTCAGCCATGGGCTGGCAGAGCAGCTTGGAGTACTGGCTCCCCTGGAAGAGGCTGCCCAGCAACTCCACTGATGAGAAAAAACAACATCAATAATAACCCACCATGATGTAGCATGTACTAGGAGGCTGTGAGACAAGCTTATTACCAATAAGACCAATGCAATTTCTATTTGGTAATTAAACTGTTTTCATCCAAACTGACTTACAATGGATTCAGATACACATCATTATGCTCAAGGACGCCTACATGTAAATTGCAGGGATTCGGGACCGACCCAGTACCTTTCGGCAGGGAGTCAATACACCCCCCTGTTCCTGAGCTACATTAGCTACATTGTGCCTGATAACTACTGACCATTTTCTCCCGAGGTGGGGGAGGGAGGGGGAGTGGTTGCCATGACGTTGTGCTTGTCCCAGTAGGTCTCCAGGATACCTGCAGCGCATATAAAAAGCAGATACTTTATTTGTTGTTGTATGAGAATTAATTTGCTCATCATTGATGATTTATTTCACATGTCCACTCTAGGAAAGACCAACCGGGCCGTGCCTCCCCCTGCCCACCCTAGAATTATAATTCAATCTTTGGGAAGATCTGAACAGTCTTTATATTGGGATGATCTGAAAAGTCTTTACATTGGGATGATCTGAACAGTCTTTACATTGGTATGACCTGAACAGTCTTTACATTGGTTATGTTATAATAATAATGTTATAAGGAGTTCGGTCTAGACCTGCTCCATTTGAAAAGTGCCCTGAGATAACTTCTGTTATGAATTGGCGCTATACAAATAACATTGAATTGTGATGATCTGAACAGTCTTTACATTGGGATGATCTGAACAGTCTTTACAATGGGATGACCTGAACATTCCTTACCTGTCAGCAGTCCCAGCACTGTGGGCACTTGCTCCAGCAGTAGCTTGCGGAGCTCGTCTCTTCGGGCCACACTCAGGTCTTCCCGAGGGCAGGCCAGCTCCTCCGACGTGGTCTTCAGCAACACCAAGCCCAGGGAGGCCAGGCCAGGAGACTGGATCAACTGGAGAGAAAATAAAAAAGGGTTAATATTAGGGATGCACCGATACCGATTTTTTTAATGTGTGCTCAGTTTTCTCACAAATTCCTTGAAGACTGGGACAGCCAGGTTTATAAACCAATAAACCTCAAACCCTATATAAAACCTACCTAGTACTATATTATGGAAGATAATCAAGATACATTTTATAATAAATTGTTATAATTATTTAGCCTAGATTTTTCATATCATTTTTGGTATTCATTGGTATTTTAGGAACAAAACGTTACATATATAGAACATTAAGTATTAGGATACTGTATTAGGATTAGGATGTATTAACTGTTTAATTAACAAACTTAATCTGGCAATGGACATGCATAATGCCAAATATTTACCGCACAACATTACCGCGACGTGCATGGCCTATCACTTTAAAGGCTGCAGGTCTCATGTGTTTTGATTTTAAGTAGTCAATCAAGTTGGCGATAGCCGAAATATAACGATAACGATGATTAGAAAGACGTTATAAGACCCGCTGCAGCGACAGAAGATTCATTCGACAGAAGTTATTCAGTTTGACAACTCCAGTCCATGCAACTGTTAATCAACGATAGCATATACTTTTCATTCATTATTGATTGGGTTTTATTCAAGGAGTTTTGCAAACACAGAAACAAATTTGAAACAACATAAAAAACCATGCAAGGAAGCATCTATAGCAGGCGTCCCCAAACTACGGCCCGCCTCCACATTTGGCCCGGCCCCCTGAACAATACCAGAGACGCATTATGATTTTTTTTTTTCAGTCTGGCCACGCAAACCCTAGACTAGCCCCTGTCAAATAGAACGGACCTGTCGGTCGTAGGTCCGCGGTGGGTTACGATCGTGCGCGCCCCCCCGTCGGTCGTAGGTCCGCGGTGGGTTACGATCGCGCCCCCCCCGTCAGTCGTAGGTCCGGGGTGGGTTAATATCGCGCATCCCCGCCCCCCCACCCGTTGCTTATATGTGAATAAGGGAGTACTGGTACTTATTTTTTTCCACTTCGAGCATTGGTCAAGAAGCGGTGGCGGTATTCAAAGAACACAATCTGCGCCGACACTATGAATCCCGTCACAAAGACAAGTATGATAACTTGCAAGGCAAACAATAAATGTTTACGTTTAGGCACCCCTGCGATCGTCACACTTTTTCTGTTACAAACTGACCCCGGCCCCCATCAGAGAAGGGAAAAGTTATGTGGCCCTCACAGGAAAAAGTTTGGGGACCCCTGATCTATAGTTTAGATTAATATAGGCTGCCATATTTTGGAAATCGCTCTCGTTCATCTTCCATTAAAAGCAGCAAAATAGCCGGAATTAGCGGGAAGCAGCCTTGTCCTATGAGGTTATAGATACTTCAGTAGTTTCAGGGGATGTTCATTCATTCATTCAAACCTTTATTTAAGTCTCGAAAATCAATGAGGTTTCCCTCATTTGCAATGATGTCGAGATACAGAGAAAAATACAAATAGTATTATCATATTAGTATTATACACATCAAGAGAGCACAATACTCTGAAAACAATTGCACACTGAGGTGAAGTGGTTTGAGATCATTGTCTTGAATTGTCCAGGGGTAACGAGTGTGTCAATCTACAGTGTGTTGCAGATAATTCCATGTGTTTGGTGCACAAAAACTAAAGGCAGTTCTTTTTCAAACTTCGTTCGGTGTTTCACTATGGGAATCGCCTAGGCGTGACCTACTACCGGAAGCTCCAATTGCACCACGTCTGTCCTTGACAGACAGGTCGGACTGTGTCACCGGGTCCCGCCCCCTGCACCTATACAGTCGACCCACCCTCCTCAAATCATTCTCGCTTTCTTCCCGTGAGAAAGCTACTCTAGCTCCCTCAGCTCATCTGGGCTAGCCTAAACTGCTAAACAGTTCACAGACGTACCGTAAAGGATTCCGTTGTCGAACGCAGTGGTAGGTTCTTAACCTGGATCGGCTGAGTATTAACTTCGTAAGAAGCTATACATTACTGAACCGCTCCGGGCAGTGTCCGCGTAAAGGCGAGCTGCTTTATCCGGTTACCCTGTATTTGTTTGCAGGTGTCGCTGGTTACGGGGTAGTTTATCGCTAACGCGCCAAGGCGAGCGTACCGCGGCACGGTTAACATTAGCGTGTTGACCGGGCCGAAACACCCAGAGTGTAGCGAACGCATCACGGCGAGCTAACTCTGCGCTATGCCTTCGTCCACCACCCCCACCAAAGGGTCGGAGCCGAAGGCTAAGGAGGCTGTATCCCGCCTGTGCCCCGCGTCATGTGGAGCCTCCATATCAGGCCGGGACCCCCACCCCATGTGCATAGCGTGTATGGGCATTAAACACGCTCAATCTTCGCTAGCGGACCCGCATTCGTGCGCTCACTGTGCATCGATGCCAGAGAAAATTCTGGAGAGGAGGCTAAGAGTGACAGTGGCTACAAACCAGGATCCCTGCCTGGGGGGTGCCACCGCTAAAGCCTCAACGAGCACCCATCAGTCCCAAGCGACAACGAGCTGGGCGGACATGATGGAGGCGGTATCCCCGCTCGTGCTCCCGCTATTCGATGATTTAATCCTCGAGGCGGGACCGGGCACTGAGGACGCGGAGGGCGACGGCGACGCCAACTTCGACCTCCTCGACATGGACGGAATGGAGGAAGAGGAGGACGACTCCACTTTCCCTGTCCAACTGTCTAGACCCCCTAGCGCCTCTGACGCTGTGCAACCAGTGGACAGCAACCTGTACGAGGTGTGCAAACGGGCCGCTGCAAAACTGGGCATTCAATGGCCTGCGGCCCCGGATGCTGAAGGAGCAGAGAGAGACCTGTACGACGGCAAGAGGCTCCCACCAGCCCAACCGCCTTCTAAGCAGCTCCTACCAGCAGTTCCCATCTGCATGAAGGAAATGAGCCGCTACTGGTCCAGCCCATTTAAGAGCAAGCTGCCGACCAAGGGCTGCTCAAAGCTGGAGATGCACGGGATGGGAGAGCTGGGGCTGGCCGAACCCCCAGCTGTGGAGCCTTCAGTGGCTTACCACCTCCACCCAAACCGTCGCTCTCTCTCCGCGTCTTCAGGCATCTCCCTACCTGGTAAGACGGACCGCCTCACCGCTTCCACTTACCAGAGGATGTATAAATATGCAGCACAGTCGGTATGCTCACTCAATGCCATGACACTGCTGTCTGCATATCAGGCTGAAATCCTAGAGGAAATGGGTCGCCAGCTAGAATCTGGGTCACCAAACCCTGCCCTATGGGATGAAATCTGCATTGTGAATGACCTAGTCCTACGCTCCTCACGGGGCACAGTTCAGGGCTGTGGCCGAGTCATGGGACTCACGGTCTCAGGTGAGAGCGTTGTGGCTCAGTCTCTCTGGACTGAGTGACGCACAGAAAGCCGAGGTCATGGATGCTACATATGACCCAACCAAGGGTCTGTTTGGTCCAGCGCTGGAGAAAATGAGGGAGACCAGCACCCCCCCCCCCCCCCCCCCGCCCACCCCAACCAGCGAGGTCAGGCTTTGCGGCCGCCGCTGTGGCAGCAAGGGGAAAACAAGGGGAAAGCAGGCCTCAGAGAGCCTACAGACCAGCCCACACAGCTGGCCCACAGGCCAACCAACAGCCTAGGTCAGAGAACCCAAGGCCATGGGGCAAACTCTCCTTCGCTGCTGCGGCAGCCAGGAACCGCTCTCCCCACCCCGGGGATGGGAAGAAGAAGCGTGCAACCTAACACTCCCAGCTTCTCTCTCTTCACCTCCCAGGAAGAAAAGGAAGCTTGGGGGGGTGGAGCAAAGCCCCACGTTTCATGGTTCAGGGACCGGGATATGTTCAAGTTCTCCAAGGGCCCTTTCTCAGTCTCTCTCGCCTCAGGGCGAACTGGGACAGGGGCAACGGTTAACACAGTGCCACCAAGCATTTTCCCAGTGTCACCAAGCATGTTCACTCCTTTTAAAAGAGAAAACAATAAACCATGCATTTTCACAGCCAGGCCCAGAGCCAAGGGTGAAATGCACAAAACAAAACACAATAAAACGAAATCTTGGTCCCTGTTTTCCCATAGGGGGAGCTCACACTCCTCCTGTGAGGGCAGACCTCTCCCCTCGCGTCCCGAGGATGACGTCATTGAAGCGCGACCACATGGGCCCGCTCGCTGCGCGAGTGGAACAGTGGCGCGCATGCGCAGTTCACCCGTGGATCCTGTCTACTGTTTTCCAGGGTTACAGACTGCAATTTGCTATGAAACCACCCAGATTCAACGGCACGTTAGTTTCTATGGCCAGTGGGGATTCGGCGCGAATCCTGGAGGACGAAATATCGTCCCTGCTGCGGAAACAAGCGATCAGGGCTGTCCCGAACGAGCAGCCCAACAAGGTTTTTACTCTCGTTATTTTCTCATTCCAAAGAAAGGGAGCTCGTCCCTTCGCCCCATATTGGATCTCCGTGTGTTAAACAAACACCTGCGCAAATACACGTTCAGGATGTTAACACACAAAGTGCTCTGTCGTTCAATCCGTCCAGGAGATTGGTTTGTAACGATCGATCTCGCAGACGCGTATTTTCACGTTGCCATCTATCCCGCGCACCGAAAGTTTCTCCGGTTCGCTTTTCAGGACAGGGCTTACGAATACCAAGTAGTCCCGTTCGGGCTATCGTTGGCCCCGAGAGTGTTCAGCAGGTGTGTGGAGGCGGCACTGTCACCGCTGAGGAACGGCGGCATCAGAATATTCTCTTATCTGGACGATTATCTGATTTGTTCCGATTCACGCGAACAGGCGCTCAGAGACTCTACTACGGTGGTAAATCATCTGAGGACTCTGGGATTCAGCATAAATTGGGAAAAGAGCCAGGTGGACCCCGCACAATGTGCGGAATATTTGGGTCTCCACATAAACGCTCTCTCTTATCGCGTCACACTATCAGAGAGGAGACTAACGTCTCTCATACAGTGTCTCTCCCTCTTCAGACGGAGAGGGGCCGTATCGTTCAGGATGTGCCTACGCCTACTTGGCCTTATGGCTTCGGTGATATCGGTAGTACATTTGGGACTTCTGATGAGGGATTTTCAGCGCTGGGTCGCAGCACTGCATCTGTGCTCCCGTCGCCACCTGAATCGCAAGGTGAGAATAACACCAGCGTGTGTTACTGCTCTCCGCCCGTGGTCGGTGCGCACGGTTCTGACAGCGGGCGTCCCGCTGGGAGTGGTGTCGTCCAGGGTAACCATGACAACGGACGCGTCCTTGTCAGGGTGGGGTGCGACAATGATGGGCAGAACTGTGAACGGATCCTGGAATCACAATCTAGCTCAGGCTCACATAAACCTCCTAGAACTTTGGGCAGTGTTCCTTGCTCTGAAACACTTCCTACAATTTATTCAGGGCCGCCATGTCTTGGTAAAGACAGACAATTCCACTGTAGTGGCGTACATCAACCGGCAGGGCGGCACTCGCTCATTGAAACTACACGGGTTAGCTCGAGAAATTATCTTGTGGAGCAGCACCAGGCTCCTGTCCCTTCGGGCGACACATATACCAGGTGTCCTGAACAGAGGTGCGGATCTTCTGTCCAGGGGGAACCCCCTGTATGGGGAGTGGACTCTTCATCCTCAGGTTGTGGGACAAATATGGCGGAGATACGGCTTGGCAGCCGTAGATCTCTTCGCCTCGCAGGAAAACGCTCGGTGCCCGTTGTTTTTCTCCCCGTCAGACGTAAAGGCTCCCCTAGGGGTAGATGCACTGGCCCATCCGTGGCCAAACGTGCTGCTATATGCCTTCCCCCCTCTCAGCCTGATCTCCCCCACCCTAGCCAGGGTGAGAGAACAGAGTCTGTCGCTAATCCTGATAGCGCCGCGATGGCCATCCAAACATTGGGTGGCGGAAATCATACAACTCCTGGCGGGCGACCCATGGCCCCTTCCCCTACGCAGGGATCTCCTCTCCCAAGCGGGCGGGGAGATTTACCATCCGCACCCGGACCGCATGGCGCTCTGGGCTTGGCCCGTGAGAGGTGGAACTTGACTGCGGCGGGTTTGCCTGCACAGGTCGTTGACACTATTCAGAATGCAAGGGCCCTTTCCACTCGCCGGCTCTACGGTGGCAAGTGGCGGGTTTTTGAGGACTGGTGCGACTCGAGGCAGGTCGTTCCTTATCAGTGTTCCGTAGTAGACCTATTGTGTTTCCTACAGGGATTATTGGAAAAGGGTAAGGCCTTTTCCACGATCAAAGTGTACTTGGCAGCCATCTCCGCTTGTCATGTTGGCTTTGGGGATAGGCCTGCAGGGCAACATCCCTTAGTCTGTCGCTTCATGAAAGGAGCGCGTCGCAAGCTCCCAGTTTCCAGGCCCCTGGTTCCTTTGTGGGATTTATCGGTGGTACTAGATGCCCTGTCTCATCACCCATTTGAGCCGTTGGAGGCAGTGGGGATGAAATTTGTGTCACTGAAAGTGGTGTTGCTCTTAGCTTTAACCACAGCTAAGCGTGTGAGTGATTTACAGGCATTGTCTATCCGTCCTTCCTGCTTGCAGTTTGCTCCGGGGATCTCTAAGGTCTGCCTGAGGCCCAATCCGGTTTTTGTGCCTAAGGTGGTTGGAGTCGACCTATAGGTGTCTCACGGTAGAACTGTCTGCTTTTCACCCGCCTCCGTTCTCCTCTGCGGAGGAGCAGAGGCTCAATACATTGTGCCCGGTACGGGCCCTACATGTATATGTGAGTCGGTCAGCTGCTTTTAGGAAAGGGGATCAACTATTCGTGTCTTGGGCTACTCCCCATAGGGGCAAGCCTTTGTCCCGCCAGAGGCTATCCCACTGGATTGTAGAGGCCATATCTCTTGCTTATGACTGTAGGGGCTTGCAGCCCCCCCTTGGCTTGAAGGCCCACTCCACTAGGGGTATGGCTACTTCGTGGGCCTTTTCAGGGGAGTGTCAGTGCGTGACATTTGTGCTGCGGCGAGCTGGGCTACGCCTCACACCTTTGTTAGGTTTTATAGACTGGATGTCTCAGGACCTTCTGTTTCTCAAGCCGTACTGGAGACGATCTCACCAGACTCAGAGTGATATTTGCTGTCTGGCTGGATTTACATGGCTTCGGGGGACATATGCAATACGGGAGTGGTCTATATCTCCCATAGTGAAACACCGAACGAAGTTTGAAAAATAACTTTGGGTTACTTAACGTAATCCCTGGTTCTTTGATAACAGAGTGAGGTGTTTCACCAACACGTCCCTCCTTGCATTTACACGGAAAGAAACCGGTATAGAATGATTTGAGGAGGGTTGGTCGACTGTATAGGTGCAGGGGGCGGGACCCGGTGACACAGTCCGACCTGTCTGTCAAGGACAGACGTGGTGCAATTGGAGCTTCCGGTAGTAGGTCACGCCTAGGCGATTCCCATAGTGAAACACCTCACTCTGTTATCAAAGAACCAGGGATTACGTTAAGTAACCCAAAGATTTTCCAAGTTCAGAATAAACCTGTGGGACTTGAAGCATAAGACAGTTAGTAAAAATAGTTTTGTAGGGTCCTGTAGTCCAGCACAGATGTTATATAGGGTGGTGAAAGTCCAATAAGGGATTTATGGATGAGAAGACACAGCAAATTTGACCAACTTTGTCATACAGAATGCAATGGTGAGTGTGTGATGTGTGAATAATGACAAATGTAGGACTACTCTGTTTTGCCCAAACCTAAAAATATGAAAGAGAAGCCCGTTCTCCAATGAGATGGAGGCTGGTTACTGCATCCTATAACCGAGATCAATGAAACATGCAATATGTCTATGGTAAGTGTAGACTACCTTATTGAGAGTTGGGGCCATTTAAAGAGGAATTATGTACCAAAAGAAGGCAAGGATGAGACGGATTGTGGTTAATATCGACCAATATCTGTTCTTAACGTGGATTACAGATTATTTACCTCGATTATGGCTAGACGATTAGAAGAGTTCCTACCGACATTGGTCCATAATGACCAGACAGGTTTTATACAGCAACGCCAAACGCAAGACAATATAAGAAAGACATTACACATCATAGATTATATAGAAAAAAATAAGACAGGCAATAGTGATAAGTGTTGATGCTGAAAAAGCATTTGATTCAGTTAATTGGGTTTTTCTTTACAGAGTGTTACACAGGTTTGGCCTTCATGATACAATTATAAAAACTATACAGGCACTGTATAACAATCCTACGGCCAGAATTAAAGTCAACGGATATTTATCTAATAGTTTTACCCTAGAAAGAGGAACCAGACAGGGCTGTGCATGGTCACCTTTACTTTTTGCGCTATATTTAGAACCATTGGCCCAACATATTAGACAAAACAAAGATATAAGGGGAATTTCTATTAAAGAGACTGAGTATAAATTAGCCTGTTATGCGGATGATATTTTGTGTTTTTTGGGGCAGCCGACAAACACTACCTAAATTGATGGAATCATTTGAACAATATGGTAAATTGTCGGGATATAAGGTTAACATAGGTAAGACCCAATTACTTTCATATAATTACAGCCCACCTGAAGAAATTAAGAAGAAATACCCATTGATATGGCAAACAAAATCCATCAGGTATTTGGGGATTAACATACCCATAGATCTTACAAAATTATTAGAATGTAACTACCTCCCAGTACAGAAACAAATCAAGGAAGATATAGCAAGATGGAACCTAATCCCTTTCTTTAGCCTTTCTTCAAGAATCAAATCTATTAAAATTAGTATATTACCTCGATTATTGTACCTTTTTCAGACCCTACCAATTGAGATCAATCAAAGCCAATTCAACGAATGGGAAAAAATGCTGTCAAGATATACACTCACTGGCCACTTTATTAGGTACACCTGTCCAACTGCTCGTTAACGCAAATTTCTAATCAGCCAATCACATGGCAGCAACTCAATGCATTTAGGCATGTAGACATGGTCAGGACGATCTGCTGCAGTTCAAACCGAGCATCAGAATGGGGAAGAAAGGTGATTTAAGTGACTTTGAACGTGGCATGGTTGTTGGTGCCAGACGGGCTGGTCTGAGTATTTCAGAGACTGCTGATCTACTGGGATTTTCATGCACAACCATCTCTAGGGTTTACAGAGAATGGTCCGAAAAAGAGAAAATATCCAGTGAGCGGCAGTTCTGTGGGCGCAAATGCCTTGTTGATGCTAGAGGTCAGAGGAGAATGGCCAGACTGGTTCGAGCTGATAGAAAGGCAACTGTAACTCAAATAACCACTCGTTACAACAGAGGTATGCAGAAGAGCATCTCTGAACGCACAACACGTCGAACCTTGAGGCGGATGGGCTACAGCAGCAGAAGACCACACCGGGTGCCACTCCTGTCAGCTAAGAACAGGAAACTGAGGCTACAATTCGCACAGGCTCACCAAAATTGGACAATCGAAGATTGGAAAAACGTTGCCTGGTCTGATGAGTCTCGATTTCTGCTGCGACATTCGGATGGTAGGGTCAGAATTTGGCGTCAACAACATGAAATCATGGATCCATCCTGCCTTGTATCAACGGTTCAGGCTGGTGGTGGTGGTGTAATGGTGTGGGGGATATTTTCCTGGCACACTTTGGGCTTATTAGTACCAATTGAGCATCGTGTCAAAGCCACAGACTACCTGAGTATTGTTGCTGACCATGTCCATCCCTTTATGACCACAGTGTACCCATCTTCTGATGGCTACTTCCAGCAGGATAACGCGCCATGTCATAAAGCGCGAATCATCTCAGACTGGTTTCTTGAACATGACAATGAGTTCACTGTACTCAAATGGCCTCCACAGTCACCAGATCTCAATCCAATAGAGCACCTTTGGGATGTGGTGGAACGGGAGATTCGCATCATGGATGTGCAGCCGACAAATCTGCAGCAACTGCGTGATGCTATCATGTCAATATGGACCAAACTCTCTGAGGAATGTTTCCAGTACCTTGTTGAATCTGTGCCACGAAGGATTAAGGCAGTTCTGAAGGCAAAAGGGGGTCCAACTAGCAAGGTGTACCTAATAAAGTGGCCGGTGAGTGTATATGGCAAAGCAAAAGACCAAGGGTCCGTCTTAAAACTCTACAACTGACAAAAGAAAAAGGGGGATGGGGTCTGCCATCTCTTAGAGATTATTTCCTGGCAACACAGATAAGAACCATTATATATTGGTGCAACCCAAAATATAACGCTCAATGGAAAACTATTGAAGAGAAAACATGTTCCACCCCCATACAGGCAGTTATAGCAGACAATAATTTGCAAAATTACATAAACAGTATTGAGAATCCATGGGTGAAATGTACTCTAAAAATGTGGAAAACTATCATAAAAGAATATAAATTAGAAGGAGATATTATGTTTCTTAAATGGTGTGCATATGACTCAGACTTCATTCCTAACCAACTGGACAGTAGATTTAAGGACTGGACACTTAAGGGATTAACAGCTTTATGTAAGGTAATGAAAGGAGGAACAATGCTCAGTTTTGATTCACTCAAAGAGAAATACCTTTTGGAAAAACAGGATTTCTATCGGTATCTGCAAATGCGGCATTATGTTAATATAAAGATGAAAAATGTGTTGGAGATAAATGTAAACTTGATAGAAATGTTTAGGAAAGCGTATAACTCTGATGTAAATGGGAGAATAATTTCATGTGCGTACAAAATGCTGTCAAATCTTAAAACACATTCAACTTTATACATTAGGCAAAAATGGGAACAAGAAGGTGGGATGAATGTATCTGAAGAGGAATGGACAATAATGTGGAGGTTTCATTGGAAATGTACCAGTTCACAGAAATGGAGGGAATATAACTGGAAGAACTTGATTAGATACTTTATAACACCCTCTCAGAAATCCCACTATGATGGACTCCCCCCTATATGTTGGAGGAACTGCGGTAACCAGCATGCAAACCACTTCCACGTTTTTTGGGACTGCCCTGTCATCAAAGACTACTGGAAGGGGATACACAATGCCCTACAAGACATTTTCAAAGATGTTCTGCCTTTAGAATCCAAAACTATGTACTTTGGGAATTTACCTAAGACCTGGATGAACAAGGACAAATACTTATTGAACGTTCTGTTGGTTGCAGCTAAAAAGGCTTTAACCAGGAAGTGGTTATCGCAGGAGAGCCCAACTCTAAATGGATGGATGGACATCACAATGGACATTTACAAAATGGAAAAGATAACAGCATTTGTCAATCACAAAACAGAGCAATTTACTTCGTACTTTAAAAAGTGGATTCACTTTGTAACGCCCCAAAGGCCTGATTTTGTTTTCACTGATAGCTAGTCATCTCACAAACAGACTACTCCCTAACTGTTTTACTGTTCTTTTTACTTTAATTTTATTTTTTACTATATTGTGTCGGTAAGTGTGTGCTTTTGAGAGTCTTTTTCAAATTTGTACTATTCAAGTCATAGTGGTGAGCACACACACAGAAACTATGATGAATGTGGTGGAAATGTTTGACACTAAAAACCAATAAAAATCTTTTTTTTTTAAAATAAATAAATAAAGAGGAATTATGTTAAATGCAGGACAAGCATAAGGCTGTAGATCCCAGTCCCTTTTGGCTGGGAGTTGAACACCGCTGCCACTACATGCTCCAGCCCCCCCCCAATACAGACAAAAGCCTGTACGTCTGACCTGCAGGGTGTTTGCGAAGAAGTCATGGTAGAACATGGGCCAGTCCTGGCGCCCGATGTCCACAATGACTTTGCACAGCTTGTTGCGGATGAAGTACGGCATGACTTTGTGCTGGGCCAGCAGCAGCTTTGGCAAACAGTTGCGGATCTCCATCTTGTCCTGGGAAGCCACGCCCAACCACTGCTTATTCACCAGGTTCTGAAGGGTACAAAATGTAGGTTTATGCAGGATTATTATCTTAATCATATCGTTATGATAATTATCCGAAAAAAACATCTGTCAAAAGACCATCTGATTATTGAGGTCACAGTTTGTTTGAAACCTTAATTGGGCCCAATGCATTCACTAGGAACTTAGTGTGTGGGCGCACGCAAGCGCACGCGCACACACACAGTCTGCTGCCATCAGGCTGAGAGACACCTACACCTGATGTATTCAGGCAGAGAGGGGCGCGGCCTGCAGCTCAACTTAACACACACAATTATTTTATCCGAAAATGCATACAAGATGGCTTTGCCTGTGACTGAGCACTGAAAGAGCTAGCGAAAGGCAAATAACAAAACCTCATCATTATTAACAATGTAATACTTAATGTAAGATGTAATATTCCCTATGTTCCTTTAACTTAAACCTTTAATTATATTGATCACAATTATTCCAACATTATATATATTACATTCCCTACAAAGACATGCCTAACATAATGGCAAAAAAATAAAATTAAAATAAATAGATGGGGTTTACATCCCAACAAGGACGTAACAAACACCATCAATCAACATAGAATAAGCCCAGATAAACGTGATAAATGTTTTAAACAACCATTGATTGAAAATGTATTCATTTATTGAAACATCTAAGGTAGCATGATTATGACTATATGATAATAATAAGCACAATAATAAACTCTCCCTTCTATTAATAAACGTGTTGGCAATTTGTTTAGCGCCACTCTCGCTCATGTTAGCCCCGGAGCCAATTTGTTTGCCATTTACAAAACATGGGCTGTGTATAAACACCAGATTTTTTTTCAGCGCACACAGAGCGGACAGCTAGTAGACACAGGGCTCGTTTCCCTGCAAGTACTGTGCTCCTAAGTTGAAATTTTAGGGGCACATTCCACAGAAGTAGGGGCACAACTAAATAAAATAGAAAGTTTATTTCACTTTTACAATAACGAACAGTTATATTTGGCTGCTGCCATTTCTATTCAAGTGATAAATGAACAATAGATGTAAACAAAAACAAAGCATAACTCTCTGTACCAGTGCCCATCGTCATTCAAACAGATTCTCAAATCACAACCATATCTGTGGTCCCGGAGCTTTTGTAGCTTGGTCTCCTGGACCGTTTGCTGGACATCCATTTTCCAACCGAGCTTGAATTCAAGAATGCCATTCTGTGCGCATTCTTGTTTGTGGCAAAGCAAAAGTATGCGCCGGTAATGTAATGTGAACAAACCCGTTCCCAGTTTTTGCTTAAAGCTGCTCTAAATATGCCAAAATTGAAGGCTGAAATGATTTTTGGACACTTATGGGAACGGTCCAGTTTCAGAACAATATCTTGTGATTCTTTTGCAAACAGTTGCAAGCAGTTTCGTCACAAATCTTGGGTCGAGATCTCGGTAAATGGGGCGAAACAGATTTATGAACTACACCTCCCAACGTCTATTGGAATGTGTAAAGTGTGATATTGGCGGCTATTTCCGTGGTCCGTCGGCAAACCTATCATGCTATGTGTGAGCCCAGCGGTGCATACTATACAATACTTTTGAAGCTTTCAGTCTCACGCAACCTCTTTGGCAGACTCTGCTGCAGCCGCAATGTTTGGTTGAAATCTGTAGGTGTTGACAGGAGCCGACCACAACTGACGTGAATGCAGCAATTACATTGTGATATGGAAGTAACACATAACGAATTGAAAGAATTGCGTTTTAGAAATAAAAATACTATATATATTTTTTAAATCATGCATTGATTGCAAATATTGTGCTTCGACGTCATCGATAAAGTTGACGAATCGCAACACACACACACACACACACACACACACTTACTTTTAGAATAAAAAGTAACAGGAGGAGCATGTCACTTTTACACATTTTCCTTTCCTTTTGAATCAACCCATTATATGATCCAAATGATATGGACACACACAGCCAAACATAATTTCACCACAATAAAGAGTACTTACCTCGAATACTGTAAGGCTGTACATCATAACATACTCATTCCGAGTATTGGACAGGAAGAACAAGCAGTGACGCCACGCTCCGGTTTGCTGCGCAAAGTTATTCAGCAGTTCTTCTGCAGGGAACAGGAAGTAGACACCACCGCCACATTAAAACACCACCGATACAGAAGAAACAGCTATGAATTCAAAAAAGGTTATTCTAAAAAGACTATTTACATATAAAACAGCATACTGGGAATCATTGAGACATGATTATGTATATAGTTTGTGGATCACTTGAAATAAATAACCTGAGCTGCTATAAAATATAACCAATAAGTACACAGTAACCCTATAGAGATAAGTAAATAAGTATACAGAGTAGCGGTAGAAATCAGAAAGTAAGGGTTTGTTTGGAATATCAAATAATACACTGGAGCCAACATCTGGTTGAGCTTATCCCAGTGAGGTATAGATACTTTGATGGTTGGCACATTGAAAATAAGCCTTATGTGAATACCCGCAACATGCATCTGCAAATGTGTGAATTAACTTGTGCACAGGTGTCTGTAAACATACTTGCATGTGAGGATACCACACTCCTTTAGGAGCATGGTCTTCTTTAGTTCTTATAGTGATGGCTTCTTAGCATGCTGGAGAACGACCTTATTCCGATGCATATACTGTAAGAGACTTCTTCTCCAACTATCGGCACTCATTTTCTGTTCGGTTCTCAGTTTTAATTTCCATCTTGCTACCTTTCCTTGTTCAACTAGTCAGCATTCAACCAACAGCAACAGTCACGTTCCGACATGTAATGTCTGTTTTCTCCAAAAAGGAGAAAAGAGCACTGCTGCTCTCACAGGTTGAAGGAGACCTTTGCAGAAGCACTTATCAGATGGGTAACTGATAGATTGCACACTAGATAGCAAACACAATACACCAATGATATATTTCAATTATTTTTTTAAATAAATTATTTGAGGCAGAAGTGAGCACAATTCCAACTGAGAACCAATCAACCATGAAAACATTTCTCACGTTGCTTCTCTTGCTTTGACTTCCCAATAGGGTTTCCATTATGGTCAAATAGTACGTCCCCTACCTATCATGGAGTGTATAATCGAGTGTATAGCTATTTACTATTATTATAATCATTATTCAACCCAATGTGCCTTACAGCCTTTCAGATACATGTGGGTTAGGGATAAGGTCATCTCAGAACCGGGGCCCTCATTTAGCAACATTGTGTATGAAGAAATCTGTATGTAAACCATGCGTACGCAGTTTTCAAGTAAAATTGATGATTGCCCATTAATCAGATAATTCGACTCCGCATATTACGAATTGAAGTCATGTCATGAAATTCTATACAATTACGGCAGCTGTAGGTGCGCGCATCAAATGGCAGATCTCGCATTGTTAGAGGATGTGGTGGGGGCTGCGGGCTCCATAAGAAGAAGGGAGCGTGATTCCAGACAACGCACCAACTTATTGGCGGTGTCCAAGTCCTCACCAACCTCAGGTTTTTGGCTACTGGCACGTCTCAGTAACAATTAGGAGATATTGCAGCAATTGCCGTTCACTCTTCCATTCCATCAACAATTTAATTGTCGACTTCCATTTTGTCATATTCATTCACATTCATATTCACACATTTCCCGTGGCCTTCAAGGGGATGTTTTGTGACCATATATGGTTATTTATAGGTGTAAATGTATGGCGATGAGCTAAGCCAGGCATGACCATGAGGATTTTATCAAGGGAATTTATCAAGGGAAATTGTGCATCGGTGTGTGTTCGACAAGCACAAGAACACTTAGTTTACTACAGCTGGCCGAGTTTGTGTTTTCCAATTATGTGCCAACAGATCCCTGCCTCCAGCAACATGATTGGTCGAAACAAATATGCAGCAAATAATGTGAAACACCCTGCCCACCTAGATTTGATCTCTTCTGCCATCAGACTTTAGATGTCAATCTAAATTCTTAAGATCTCAAGTCTGATTTGTGAGACTAGGGATTAGGCATCCAATATTGGGGTTCGAACCCAGAACTTTTCCGGCTGGGAGTCAAACACCCTCATCTATCCTGCCCCCAACAAACAGACAACGCCTGCATTGACGCATCGATACACAAAACACAGCCCTCGGTGTGATAACCTGATGATTTCCTATTTAACAATAGCTGCAGGTTTTAGGGGGGGGGGGTGTGTCACATGCCAATCATCCCTACATGTGCATGGGAGTCACGCTTACCTATCTCTCTCTTCCGCTCATTGGTCGTGCAGCTGTGGAAGAACTCTGTCATGAGGCTCTCCAGCGCACGCAACGAGGCCTCTTCTGACGCCTGGAGACATTAGAGGAAAACAAGTAAGAGTCTGCCATCTACCATTTCAAGACATTTAACTGGCGGGCAGCATCTTAGATCTACACCATGTCACATTTTCACTGCAGGCATCACCTTTACGCTACGATGAGTGTTCAAAGAATAGTACCACCACTGTGGCTCAAATTACCCAGAGATGTTTTCTTTGTGGATTTACTTTGGTCAGTGAAGAACTACCGCGGCAGGAAGATTTTATCATTATACATAATTCAAAATACTTTGGAAGAAATGTCTTGCCTGGTTATTGAATGATATGCTGTACTGAACAAAACAAAGAAAGGCCTCTAGGTATGTGCATGTTTAACCAAAGTGATGCACAACTCAATGTGCTAAGACAACGCTAGTCATTGTTCAAAGAAACTAGATGCATTGGGTTTAGTGGATCAAGTCATCCGTCCACTGTTCTAACCCCAATGCACACAAATGAAAAAGCTTTTTACAAAACAAAAACCCAGATACCTGATTTCACATATTTAAAATGTCAGTAATTTGGGAAAGCCCTGCTTATCAGATAGTACAGTGCCAATGGCGGACGGCTCTAAATTCCTCAAATAAGCCACAACTTGCAGCAGCTTAGTATTACTCAACACAAATATTCAGTGTTGTCAAATGGGCGTCTTCAATAATTAAATGGGCAAAATACCTGCTACATCTCGGAAAAAAACGCCTGACATCACAAACCGTTAGTTTTATCCCTAAACCAAAGTGTGGTTTTATTTGCCTGAGGCTATACAAATGGTGTACTCTACAGTAGCACGGGGTTCAGACTGATACACCACTACATTTGTAGCTGAAGAACATACATAAATGGCAATTTAATGACCCATACTCACCATTTCAGCACGTACTGCAAGTTTGTATGCAATGAACAAGAGTAGCAGATACGTGCTACTTACTTAGCTACCTAATTAGCCAGCTACGGTGTTGGCCAACTGGGGTTCATGGTCTGCTCGCTGCACGCAGTTAGCTAGGTGATGCTATCGGTGTTCCCTTCAGTCACAACTACGATACGACATAACATTACATTTACTCACGCTTGCCAAGGATTAAAAATAACCCCGCAGTTTGTCTTAGATTGAAAGCATGTTAGTCATATTCATATGCTAACTAAATGTTCCGCGTCAGCATCGTCAACGTACTCAAAATAGATGAGCGACAAATAAACAAGATCGGTGATGTTTCAGTACCGCTATATCGGCGCTATTGCTCGAGTATGCTAGTTATCGGCTCAATAACGTTACAGAGGAGCGCTAGCAGAGTTAGCACACGTCGTTAGCTCGTCTGCTCCATAACGATGAAGCATTGCCTTAGCTGCTGTCAAATATAGAAAATATTCGTATGTGACTCTCTGTTCACGCACACTATGTTGATTGAACACGAAAAAACACCCACGTTAAAAACAAAAAAAGCGTATGCAGCAATGACACTACATAAACAATATAACGACCACTTGTTCCTGTTTTCGCCTTTTTTGCTGGTCGGGGCGGCTCTTCTGTAGCTTACAGCTAGCACTGTGGGTTCACGCTTTGCGTCAAAACGTGTTTTTTTACGGCAGAAAAAATCACCCAGGGGAACCGTGGAGTGACGTACACACAAACACGCACACACGTGCATAGGAATGTAAAGGTCTTCCTTTAAGGCTATATTAGGCTACTATTAAGACTAAGTAGTAGTTGTTGTTTCACCATATAGTTTTGATTATTTATATTGTATATTTTTAATTTCATTCATTTTATATCCTTGCATGTGAAAGTTTACCTTGCAATAAAACTCTTTGAGCTAATTTAATTACACAGCATATCAATAATTAGGCCAATGAACCCCCTTTTTAAGTATTTAACTTAATGCCATAGCCTACACTCTACACCGGCATTTTTAAAAATCTCAAATTGAAAATATTATAGTTAGTGTTTTGTAGATCAAACCATACAGTATACAGTATGTCTCCACAGGGTGAATAGCAGTAGGCCATATTATTGCCATACTGAGAGACAGATGCATAGCTGTGGGTGGGGAATCTGCCAACTCAATCAGAAAGCTTTAATAATACATGTAGGTCTAATAATAAGTATATGATTGGTCTTGGATGGGCAAGTTCAATTCCTGGCTGCGCTTCTGCTGGGAAACAGAAATTGTGTATTAGGAATAGACAACTTGTTCCACATCGTTATGTCAGAAATACATTGGAATCATCACAATTGCCATTCAAACCTGTAGCTTTGTTTATTTATTGTAGCCCACAAGAGCAGGTTCCAGTTACACTACTTTGGTAAATCCCTTTAGATAAAACATGATGGTTGAAGGGTTAGGGTTAGGACAATACCGGTCTGTGTGATCAAATCATCGTAACCACTCTCCTACACACACACACCCACACACACAAACACACACACACACACACACACACACACACACACACACACACACACACACACACACACACACACACACACACACACACACACACTTGTACATAGTGGAGTCACAAAATATTTACAGAATATTCATAAAATCCCATTGCACTAAAAGGTAACATCGGGGTTTGTTCCTTCTTAACATAATTGTCTACTTGTGAATCGGCTGTGTTTGCAGTAGTTAAAATTATTCAATATACATCACATGAAAAAACAAAAAAAGTAGTGTTCATCCATTAGCGTACTCAGCATATTGAGCTTATTCAAAGCACTAGGTGGAAACCTGAACCTTTTTGGCATTAAGAAACTTAAAAAAAGAGAAATACAAGTATACTGTTTGTGTGCACAATAAAAATTACCATGATAAAAGTTAGTCAGTCAATACATTCTTAAATCCTTAATACCATTTTAGGTTAAAAAAAACAACAAAAAAACAACAACCCTCTGTAGTGTCTAGTACAAAAACCAAGGTTGTCGCAAAGTACTGCAATCCAGCAGTTTTCCTTCCTTCTACACTACTTCAATGACCTGGATTCACACGTTTTCCTGGGTCTTGCAGGGGTTTTGTCTCTGGGCCTGCATGCTGTAAGCCCAGGTTCTGTCCACACCATGGCCCTCGATGTGACAGGCCGTCCAATTGATGAAGGGGAACCGACCAGCCACTACTAACGCATCATCGGGGAGCTCGGTCTGCAGTTTCTCTTGTAGCAACGGAAGCTAGGAGAGATAAACGCGTTAACAAGACAACTAAACTGATATAAAGACCCTTTAGGTTATCTGCATAGAACGTCATGTACTACGCCTTAGATAGTTTCTGGAGTTAACTATGTACAGTTTTATATTTCCACAATCCTGCAATAAAACTTTTAATAATAATACAGCTCAATGCTTGAGAACACGTATGAGAACACAATTCACCACTTACCACGCTAGGGGCCAAAAACACAGTGACATTCTTGCACTTTGTCAAGTCAACCTTTTGATAAGAGACAAGAAAATACACAATCAGACCTAAATTAAATTAAATCTACATATATAAGGTGTGTCATTCCAACTATGTTATGCCACATAACAGGTATATATTTATGTGACATAAAATGCTGTTTTAAAATTGAGTTCCTCTTTGTTCTTTGAATACCACTTCCTGCACACCTTCCAGAGATCCTCCCGCCGGTAGGACACTTCCTGATGATGACCGGCTCTCCATGCGTGGAACCGTGACAGTCGGACCAGCCAGGGGTTGAGCTCGTAGCCAATCGTGGGACTGAAGCCCTGACGGTGTGCTTCCAGCACCTTCAACAAGTAGTAGCAAACAAAATGCCAACAAAAGGCAAGCAACAATGATGGTTTCACTGAACTGCGGATGAACTTTCTAATCTGGCAACTCAATTGTAAGTGTAAAGGACCACACTAGTCCTTGTATGTTTTTTGTTTTCTCAGTAGAACTATCTAAATGTGTCTTGTTTACATTCTGTTCTTTTCTACAAACATAAACTTTAATCAAATCATATTTCTATTTTGTATGTACTTTAAATGGTTGGTGTGTGTGAAGTTGTGAGTGATATTGTATGTGTGTTAATCTTGAATGACTTTGGGTGTTGAATTTTGTCCTTTGCCTGACACCGTAGCTCCACAAGAGGGAGATCTGTAAAGGTAGCAGGTGTAGGTATGAGGCAGCTGCTTTGCTTTGTTTGAGCCTCAGCCACGAAATGTTTGAGCTCCAGACTTCAACTTAATTTATGCTACATTTGCACACAAAAAAGGATTTTTGACGCCACAGAAGAAAAGATTATTAAGCATCCTTGGTGAGCGCAGTGAGGTATGTTTGTTTGTGTATTTGACTGTCATTCGAAACATTGTATTTGTAACATGTGACTTTGAATATGTATTTGACTAGGCCTAAATGATTTTGATGTTTTAATATTGATTAACAAAATATGACAATTGTACTGTGAAGATTGTATGGTGATTTGGTGTATTGTTTGTATACCCCAACACAGTTTTCACGGTGCTAAGGTGAACCTGATGATTTTGCTGCAACAAAAATAAAAGACACCTTGAGCATCTGTCGAGACTCTCCTTTGGAATCCAAGGGTTGCTACAGTGAAAACTCAACGCTACATCTGGGTCGTCTGCTGGGTCGTTCCTGCCGGTTTCGGCCTGCTGTGTGTTACCATCTTAAACAGAGACTGCAGATGCGGTGAGAGAATTCTTATGAATGGACAATTCCGGATGAACTGAACTTTCTCGGCGCAGTCCTTCATCTGATCCAAGCAATGGGTATAATGGCTTTGGTTGCAAATTAAGTTTTGAGTTAAATGCTTGAGAAGACTGGGTTATCTGAAATGCTTGAAACTCTTAAAGTAAAGTGAATATTTAATGGCGTTATTTCAAATGCAAATTCTTAATGTTTGAAATTACATGGTTAAGAGAAGCCTGTGTTTACATTCTGAGTTTAATGCAAGCAAGCGAAGGCTCATATTGAATCCAGTTTAAACAGTAGCCTAATGATTTGTGATGGGCCCTTTTTCTCTTTTTTCTTCATTTAATGTTTAATGTGAGGTACAACACAACAGTCATTAAGACATTTCAGTGTATCACTAAGATAATTGCAATCACATAACATCCTAAGGTAAAAATGTCAGTGACTGAAGAAACTGGTAAATCCACTGGTGAGAGAGACATCTCTGAAGAACCTCCAGCACTTGAAGGGAAATCAGTTGGTGCACAATTAGTCTTTGGCTCTCGTGAAAGACAACTAACTGAAAAGGGCCAACAGGTGCGTGAAGAACAGGCAAAGAGGCATGTAAAGGCATTCTTAAAGTCCTATGACTCCTGGAAGAGTATAGCAAAAGAATGTAGAAAAAGTCTAAAGCAATTCTGTTCACAGGAGGATCTTGATCAAGTATACCAGTACATTCAAAGAGGATATGATCATGTACATCAAAATTATGAGCCACTTCAGCGCAATTCAACTAACACTTCAGATGTTGTGCAGAAGATGGATGCCTGTAATACACTGACAGCAGAAATATGTGATATAGTGAGTAAACGATTGGAAGTGGGCGTCGCCCGCGACACCTTTGAGCCAGAGGTTGAAAAGCAAAGAGTGAGAATGAGTTTAAACAGAGATGAACACAAATCCATTTTTGGAGAAACAAACACTGAAACTGTCATCGCAGATGGGCTGGAAGG
This sequence comes from Merluccius polli, assembly GCA_030340625.1. Lineage (NCBI taxonomy): Eukaryota > Metazoa > Chordata > Actinopteri > Gadiformes > Merlucciidae > Merluccius > Merluccius polli. Next base: position 262,677 of record JAOPHQ010001718.1, on the reverse strand, counting down.
ATTAGAGAATGTGTCCATTGCCAACTCTAAGGCTTCTAGTAAGCGTGCAGAGGCAGAAGCAGAGCTCGCAGCCAAACAAGAGCAAGCAAAGTCTATGGAAGAGATACAAGCTCAACAGAGTAAACTGACGAAACTGGAAAGTGAATGGAACCTTCATGAGTCACAGGTGATGGCAGAAATGAGGCAAAAGCAAACTGAAGTTCAGTTGAAACTAGAGGAGGAGAAATCAAGGCTGAAAAAGATGCAAGTAGACATGGATGTAAAGGTGGCTGCAGCTCGGGTTCGAACATATGAGAAGTTTGAAGGTGGAGTGGAAAATGAAGCAAGGGAGCGCCATGAATTAGCCCCTCTTAAAGCTACCACAGTTATGAATTCAAATCGACCCTTGAGTGCAGGAGCCACAATGTTGCAATCACAGACAGCATCCCATAGTGAAACAGCCAGATTGGCTGAAGCAATTGCAAGTTCACTAAGCTTAAATCGCCTTCCTGTTCCTGAACCAGCTGTCTTCTCTGGTGATCCTCTGAAGTTTGTTGACTTTAAAATGTCTTTCCTAACTTTAATTGGTAGAAAACCTATCCCTGCCAGGGAAAAGATGCTTTATCTGAAAAACTACCTTATAGGAGAGGCACGCAAAGCCGTGGAAGGGTTCTTCTACCGGAGCTCTGAAGATGCATATGAGGGTGCCTGGGCAGTTTTGGAGGACCGCTATGGCAACCCATTTGTTGTACAGAAAGCATTCAGAGACAAACTTATGAAATGGCCTAAGATTAATTCATATGACTCTTCTGCATTAAGAGAGTTTGCCGATTTCTTAAAAAGCTGTGTAGAAGCAATGCCTCAAGTTAAAGGACTGGCCATACTGAATGACTGTGAGGAAAATCATAAGCTCTTGAAAAAACTGCCAGATTGGATTGTACGGAAATGGAGTAGAATTGCTGTAGATGAACTTGATAAATCAGGAGAATATCCAGCTTTCAATCGCTTCACTGAGTTTGTGTCGAAAGAGGCTCGTATTGCCTGTAACCCTATAGCCTCTCCCCTCTTTCTAAATTCTAGAACCCCAGATGAGAAGCCATCTAAAAGAGCAAAGGCTCTGAGCACAAGTGCCCAATCCAAAGATCACACATCAAAGGTCTCAGAAAATGTGTCATTTCCTAGGCCCAGGGTACCTTGCCTCATCTGCAAAGAAGAATCGCATGGCATAGCCAAGTGTCCAGGCTTCGCTGCCAAGCCTATGGGAGATAAAAAGACATTCATACATCAGAACCATCTTTGCTTTGGATGTTTACGTAAAGGCCATATCACAAAGGACTGTAGAACAAAGCATATCTGTGGAGTGTGTGGCCGCCGCCATCCGACCTGTTTGCATGACGATGAGAGAGGAAGGAAATCAGGAGAAGTCACAATGAAAAGTTCATCTACAGAAGGACAGGTAACTCAGATCCATAAAGTCAACTCCCATGCTGTCATTAGAGAGGCATCTGCCACTTCAAGTATCGTTCCTGTTTACCTGTCATCTGTAAATGAACCTGAAAAAGAAATTCTCACATATGCTCTTCTTGATACACAGAGTGATTCAACTTTTGTCCTGGAGGATCTTGCCAGAGAACTGAATGTAGCCACTCAACCACTGCAGTTGAAGCTCAGTACAATGACTGCTGTAGATACAGTTATCTCCAGTCAAAGTGTAGTTGGCCTGCAAGTTAGAAGCTTCCATAATGACAATCATATTCTGTTACGGCAAGCATATACACGTGACTTCATTCCAGTTGACAAATCCTGTGTACCAACACCATCTACAGCTTTGCAGTGGTCTCATCTCAAACATCTGGCACAGGAGTTGCCATCACTTCAAGACTGTGATGTGGGCCTTCTCATAGGCTATGACTGTCCTTCAGCTCTAGCGCCTCTAGAGGTAATCACTGGACATGAAAATGAGCCATTCGCACAAAAGACTGAGCTAGGATGGAGCATTATAGGTGCAGCAAACCCACATCTGGACAGACAAGGAAGCCGGAGGTTCGTGCACAGAGTTGCAGTGAAGGAGATTGCCATGCCAACTGCTGCAGACATCCTAAGAGTTTTAGAGTCAGACTTCAGTGAGAGAAATTCAGAGTGCAAGCTTGTCTCCCAAGATGATGTGCGCTTTATTCAGCTCCTTAGTGAAACCATCCGACAGAGACCAGATGGTCATTTAGAGATGCCTCTCCCGTTCAAGGGCCAAAGTCCTCCCCTACTGCCAAACAATAGGAAACTGGCCACAATTCGTCTTCAGCATTTGAAAAGAAAGCTAAAAGCCAATCAGCAGTTCCATGATCATTATAAGGCCTTTATGGCGGATGTGATAAGCAATGGTGATGCAGAGCCAGTTCCAGAGACAGCGGTTGAGGAGGTCTGTTGGTTCATACCTCATCATGGCATATACCACCCAAAGAAACCTGGCAAGTTGAGGGTGGTCTTTGACTGTTCAGCAAAGTTTCATGGCATCTCTCTCAATGACACCTTACTGACTGGCCCTGATCTCATTAACTCTCTGGTGGGAGTTCTCTGCCGGTTCAGAAGGGAAGCAGTAGCCATCATCTGCGATATTGAGAAAATGTTCCACCAATTCCTTGTCACACCTGAGAACTGCAGTTATTTGAGGTTTCTATGGTGGGAGCATGGAGACCTTGAACATGAGCCCAAAGAATATCAAATGGCTGTTCACCTTTTTGGTGCTGCATCTTCCCCAGGTTGCGCCAACTTTGGTTTGAAGTACTTGGCTCAACAGTATGAGTCTGATTATCCCTCTGCAGCTGCCTTTGTTGCAAACAGTTTTTATGTTGACGATGGGCTTTTGAGTGTTCCCTCCATCAAAGAAGCCTCTGAATTGATCCTTGAAGCCCAGCAGTTGTGCAAAAAAGGGGGCCTAAGGCTCCACAAATTCAACTCAAATGAGAGAGAAGTTCTCAGCTGTGTGGATCCATCTGAGAGGGCATCAGGTGTACAATGCCTGGACCTCAATCAAGACTCCACCTCAGTGGAACATGCTCTTGGCCTTCAGTGGTCAGTTGAAAGCGACCACTTCAGTTTCAATGTAAACATGAAAGACAAGCCTGACACCCGCCGGGGCATTCTGTCAGTAGTGGCCTCCTTGTATGACCCACTGGGGTTTGTAGCCCCATTTGTTCTGAGTGGAAAGTGCATTCTCCAGGAGCTGTGTCGCAGAAATGTCCAATGGGATGATCCACTTTCTGATGACTTGCGTCCACGGTGGGAGGAGTGGAAAACTGGCCTTGAAGGGCTGAAAGAAGTCTCAATCTCCAGATGTTACTATCCACCACACTTTGGCAACATTGTGAGTGTAGAATTGCACCACTTTTCAGATGCGAGTAGTGTAGGATATGGTGCATGCTCTTACCTTCGATACAAAAATGACCACAACAAAGTCCACTGTAGCCTTGTCATGGCTAAGGCTAGGGTCGCTCCCTCCAAGGTCACAAGTATTCCCCGTCTGGAACTTTCAGCTGCCGTGCTTGCAGCTCGATTGAGTGTTCTCCTAAAATCAGAACTGCACATGAACATTGACAATGAATTCTTCTGGACAGATTCTAAAGTCACTCTGGCATACATCAACAATGAGGCGCGCAGGTTTCATGTATTTGTAGCAAATCGTGTCCAGTCAATAAGAGAGAATACTGACCCGAGCCAATGGCATTATGTTGACACTGCAGAAAATCCAGCCGATCATGCCTCTAGGGGGCTTAGAGCTTCAGAGATTCAATCATCCAGCTGGCTATCTGGTCCTGAGTTCCTGAGGGAAAAGGAGTTGCAACTTGAACCATGTGCACCAAATAACCTTTTGGTTGGAGACCCTGAGGTGAAAGCAGTCCAAGTGTTTACATCAAGCACAAGCAAGTGCACAGACATGCTCGACCGCCTGTCTAGATTCTCATCCTGGACAACACTCCTCAAAGTAGTGGCAAGAATTAAAAGACTCGCCTCTAAACAAAAGTGTCTCACAGACATTGTGACTGTCAAAGAACGTGAAAATGCGGCCAAAATCTTGATAAGCCTTGTCCAAAAGCAGTCATTCAGCACAGAGATTAAAATACTTGAAATAGGAAACAGTCTTCCAAGTTCCGGTCCTCTCTTCCGTCTCGATCCAATCTTGAGTGAGGGCATACTCCGTGTTGGCGGAAGATTGAAACATGCGCCTCTCAGTGAAGAGTTCCGTCATCCCATCATCTTGCCCAATAAGGGTCATATTACACAACTCATTCTGTCACACTATCACTCTCAAATATTCCATCAGGGCAGAAGTCAAACTCAAATGGAGCTCAGAGCAAATGGATTCTGGATCCTTGGCTGCAGCACACTGGTCTCTAAGTTAATTTACAAGTGTGTGCAGTGCCGGAAGCTGAGGCGTTCAGTTGAAGAACAGCGGATGGCCGAGCTTCCCAAAGAGCGTGTTGAAGAATCTGCTCCATTCACAAACTGCGGTATGGATTGCTTTGGCCCATTTATCATTAAGAGAAATCGCAAGGAGCACAAGAGGTACGGCTTGATACTCACCTGTCTCTACTCTCGAGCTGTGCACATTGAGATGGTGGAAGACCTGTCCACCGATTCATTTATCAATGCGCTTAGGTGTTTCATCAGTCTAAGAGGTGCTGTGCGTCAACTCCACTGTGACCAGGGCAGAAATTTTGTGGGTGCCAAGAATGAATTAAAAGAAGCACTCAAACAGTGTGATAACCAGGCCCTGGAAAACTTCCTGGCTGACAAGCAGTGTGAGTTTGTGCTCAATGCCCCCTCAGCAAGCCATGCTGGTGGTGTTTGGGAGCGTCAAATACGCACCATACGCAATGTCCTGAATTATACATTGGCCCAAAGTGTAGGTAGACTTGATGATGCCTCTTTGAGAACTCTGTTTTATGAAGCCATGGCTATTGTCAACAGCCGCCCTCTCAGCACAGATATAATAAATGACCCCAACTCTCTTGAGCCTTTAACACCCAACCATCTCATTCTAATGAAATCAAAGTTGGCTCTCCCACCTCCTGGGAAATTTGTCAAAGAGGATGTATATGGCACCAAAAGATGGCGCAGGATTCAGTATCTGATTGAGCAGTTCTGGAGCCGATGGAAAGGAGAATATCTGTCCAACATCTCGATGCGGCAGAAGTGGCATGTCCCCAGACGCAATGTCCAAGTGAATGATGTGGTCATCATCAAAGAAGATATCCTCCCACGGAACCAGTGGCAGTTGGGACGAGTGGTGGAGACAACTGTGGATAGTGATGGCTTGGTGCGAAGAGTCAAAGTGCAAGTGGGGACCCAGAAATCACACAAAACTAATTCCCCATCTAAACCATCGATCATAGAAAGACCAATACAAAAGCTGGTTCTGCTTCTTGAGAGTGAATAGTGACAAGAGTGCACACACACATATACACACACTGAAACATGCATATCTCATTACATTAACATATCTTATGCTTATTTGCACACTTTGGGGGTGGTGACTGGTCCATAGAAGAATCATGGGGAATCATGTATGGTTCGTGGCAACATGACATGATTGGTGGGAGTGTAAAGGACCACACTAGTCCTTGTATGTTTTTTGTTTTCTCAGTAGAACTATCTAAATGTGTCTTGTTTACATTCTGTTCTTTTCTACAAACATAAACTTTAATCAAATCATATTTCTATTTTGTATGTACTTTAAATGGTTGGTGTGTGTGAAGTTGTGAGTGATATTGTATGTGTGTTAATCTTGAATGACTTTGGGTGTTGAATTTTGTCCTTTGCCTGACACCGTAGCTCCACAAGAGGGAGATCTGTAAAGGTAGCAGGTGTAGGTAATGAGGCAGCTGCTTTGCTTTGTTTGAGCCTCAGCCACGAAATGTTTGAGCTCCAGACTTCAACTTAATTTATGCTACATTTGCACACAAAAAAGGATTTTTGACGCCACAGAAGAAAAGATTATTAAGCATCCTTGGTGAGCGCAGTGAGGTATGTTTGTTTGTGTATTTGACTGTCATTCGAAACATTGTATTTGTAACATGTGACTTTGAATATGTATTTGACTAGGCCTAAATGATTTTGATGTTTTAATATTGATTAACAAAATATGACAATTGTACTGTGAAGATTGTATGGTGATTTGGTGTATTGTTTGTATACCCCAACACAGTTTTCACGGTGCTAAGGTGAACCTGATGATTTTGCTGCAACAAAAATAAAAGACACCTTGAGCATCTGTCGAGACTCTCCTTTGGAATCCAAGGGTTGCTACAGTAAGTCTTCAGGTGCATTGTAATTTGTATGAATGTGTGAGATTGACTTACGATACGTCCATCGCCAGAGCCCAAATCCACAAGAGTCCCCTGTCGACCTCTCAGTAACGTCATCACATTACGCACTTGTGTCTTGCTGGCAGGGAGATATGGAACCTGGAGGTTATAATGAACTGGCTACTACTATTGACCAGTTATGGTCTGGTGTACTACTTCATGATGAATTACACTATAATTCAATTCCGTGTCCTTCATCATGGCACATAGTGTTCAAAAAAGAAAAGAAAAAGCAAGCAGAAATATACAGGCCTAGTTGTAAATCAAACCCAATTTCAGTTATCAACTTATTGCATAGCCTAGGCTACCTGTAACCTCAAAGGCACCCTTCGGAAGCCGGGTTGAAGGATTCCCACCCACATTGCGTAGACAGCGAGCCCAGTGCCAACGGTTATCTGGGTGATGCCCCAGACCCCCAAGGGCCTGTCTTTGAATTCAGCGAGGACCTCATCTGGTGCGTCCTCCTCCATGATACCTGAGAGAATATCCACCAGACGTATTTAACGTTGTTTAAATATTTGTAATATCTATTCAATATTTATGACTACACAGAGTGGCAAGGTTTTTTAAATAAATAATACGTCTTACACTTTGCAAACGTGTTTACTATAACCTGGGATTACTATATCCTAGGATAGGAGACCGTATAAAATGCGGCGATCACACCGAGACGTGTGGGGAAAACAGAGGCGCGTCGCCAGAGGCGCATGGGGCCAAACAGCGTGGTGCGCCACCAGGCGATGATCAAACGTGAAAAACAATGTCAACAAAATTAATTCAAGCAGATGTTGAGCTGTCTGTTGCTGTGCTATTGGACGAGGGGAAAAGCCAATACAAAAGCGGAGGTTTTGGCTTCACGACATACTGAAAATAGGGAAACCGTATGGCGAGTTGTCAAGAGTCAATAATTAGTTTATTGTCATTCTCTTGTGTACTTCTGCTTACATCAAAAAACGAAATGCTGCTCCTCCCAGTCCACAGCAGTGCAACACGAAAGGATACAAAATATATAAATTCCCTTTAAAAACGATACAACTAAATACATCAATACAGAAAGAAAACAGTCTGGCTGATCATGGAGATCAATCACGCTTTCCAGTAAATGATTCGCCGCTGTACTCCGCCCGCAAAAGTAAAACGTTGAAAAAAGACAGTAACATTTGACCTACCGGGTCTTTTTAGAGCTGACGGTATGCAACGCAATATATATATATTACCATCAGTAATATATAGCGCTAAGTTTGTGGTGGGGCTTGACATTTACGTAAGCTTTTCGCAAGGGAATCTTGTTTCATTCGTAATTTGAATGGACGTCGATGAAAAATGTAAACTAAATGACAAGCATGGCTATGTAAACGACAAGGCAGCACTGACCTGACGTCTGACAGAGGACAGTCTCTTATGCATCCATAGCGAATATTAGAGGAGCGCTCCAGTCCCTCTCATAACTGTTACGTAAAGCCACGAGCTCTCTAACATTTGTTCCGCCTTCTTCTATCCACAAAGCGGAATGAGTGTTTAATATTTGCACTGCTGTATTCTTAAATAGAAAAAAGCATTCAATGAAACTCATTCTTATGAACAACATATGATATACATTGACATCGATTCATAAAAATACTATATTTTATTATAACATTAGAAACAGCCATAAACATAACAAATAAAACGTTAAATCCAAAGCCACATGGATTTATTTTTTATTTTTTGGAACATTTACTTGGTGTTAAAACTCTTCCAAGAATCCTCCAGTGCAAAGGCAGCCCCCAAATTGTCCATAAGAGAATGAATATTATATATATATATCTCTCCATATCCTGAAACACTCCTGAAGTACCACCACTCTCGTCAGTCGCTGTCTCCATCGTCACTGATGATGCCCTGCAGGTGGCTCCAGTCTGTGCTTCTTTTAGGTCCTCTGCCTGTTGGGCTGCCCTCCTCACTGTCCGAGTCCACTGTCCGCTTGTACCTGGCGGCAAGGGAAGCCTGTGGCTCCTGCCAGGCAGATGCCCCTCTCCGCTTCGGACGCCCTGGGGGGGCGTGCCAGGTACCCAGTGTTGGTACAAACATTGTACAAACATTGTTGAATATGCGGTTGGCCTCAATAGACCTTATTCACCTGGCGGCCATATTGGTTATCTCTGGGTGGGTACCAACCTTCTGGTGTCGTTGGGGAAACCATGACAACTCAATTGAAATGCATTCTAAATGGGTGGGGAAATGGAATCCTAAACTAAATATAATGCATCGAGTTGTCATGGTTTCCAAAGATTCTAGAAAGTTTCCCTACCAACTAACCAATATGGCTGCTAGGTGAATAAGGTTTATATGGCAAAACCATGGTGTCCTCAATGTGTTGGTTGAGGTCATCTGAGGTTGGCCTCAACACTATATATATTAAAATCAGGGCTCAACACTTTTGTTAACCACAGCTTTTTATTAAAAAGCATTGTCCTTTAAATGTCTTTAAAGTGTAAGTGAACCCCCTGTTTCAGCTCGAATTCGACCACAGATTTTTTTTAAAAAGTAGAGTCCTAGGAAGGAGGGGGGAAAATGTTATCCTGATGTTTACGACCCAAGCTAAATCAAACTTTGTGATTGGCAAAAAACATTGGATTTTCCACCTGCTTTCTCTAATTTACAGTCTTTGTTTCTTTAGTAACAGTGACAAATTGGCATAGAATACTATGCTGAAGATCATATAAGACATATCACGTTTGAAACAAAAAAAGATTTTGGGTTCACTGACACTTTAAGATGTGATTCTTGCCCATGTAAAGCACTTTGACAGGCCTGTGTTCTGTATAATTTATCTATTGGATGTTATACACATAAACTTGCCTTGATGCACCACCAAGATAAGTTACCTCATATAGTTATAATGGGAGGTACCTAGTGTAGTTATAATGCTAGTTGACCAGTAGTTACCTTGTGTGGTTATAATGTTGCTGACATCAAGCTCAGCCAGCTCTTGGGCTTCCTCCCTCTTCAGTCGAGCCTTCTTACACTTTTCAATAGATGGTTGTCCTGCACGCAGAAAACACACACAAAATCATGAAACTTATATTTAGATGACAAATGATTTAATGTATTCCCAATGTTACAAACTTTTTTTAATACTAATCAACAGAATGACAATGGAGTGGATTATATGTTTAAAGTATTAAACATATAGTAAAACTGTTCAGAAACCTGCTTAACTAATGTTGCAATTGCCAATTTGTAACAACCATTACACCTTTAAAAAAATCTTCTTGTCACCTTATTTTTCACAATAATGGTCATGTGAAAAAATTAAAACAAAATACAAACAGAAAAAATCCAATGGAAACAGTAAGAGAACGGACATTATTTTGTCTACCAACCTTGGATGCCTAGATCCTTCAGTTCCTTCTTCAGAACAGCCACCTTGGAGCGAATGGTGCGACAGCCCTCCAACAGCTTCTTGTAGTTCCTCTTCACACCACAGAGGGAAATGTAGCGCTTGAGCCTCAGCACTGCTTTCTCATCTTCCTGCATGAAGAAGCAGAGGGCAGACAGGAGCTGTGTCTCAATTCAGGGGCTGCATCCTTCGAAGGACGCACGAGAGCATTGTTAAATGAGATGGTCTGGTGTACGGAGGATTTCCTGTTTGTGTCACCAGGGGTTCCCGGCTTCACACTTGCGTCACTAAGCGCCACTCCTGTCACCTAGCAACCTTGACAGCTGTAGTTGACAATCAGGACACAGCTAGAAATAATCTCATCTTATCTTAACAGTTAGGCCTTTTCAGACCAAACGCAGATAATTTGTGCAAATATATCGCACGTGAATTTAAAAATCCGAACCCATCTATCTCTGAGTCTATCTACACTTTTCTGCGAATTTCGGATGCCGAAAAAAACTACGCGATCAATAGATTTGGAGAGTGGACAGGAGGAAAGCCAAAGGCCACTATAATTTGTAACTTGATTCTGCCAGCGCTACGCTAATTAATTTACTGCACCACACACACACACACACTCTGTTTTTTCTAATTGCGCTCTCTCATATCAATCCAATAGTTGCTCCAGTAGTCCTCCACCAGCAAACTTAATGTTCGGTGGAATGCATGTATTCGCGTTGGTCTGGGTGTGAAATGTTTGAACATGAATACTTGTCAACGAATATTCTGCATTTTCGTTTCGTCCCTGGTGTGTAAAGGCTTTTAGTTAACATAGTTTATATGGCTAATGTCATTTAACTTTGACAATATAATGCAATATTTAAAATAACCGTAACCTTACTTTAATATAAAAAAATAAAATAAATGGTATGGATGGGGACGCCACTTTCAATAGAAAAAAAATCACTGGCGCGCAATGCATCTTGGGATATATATGGCCGTGAATCCTTGGGCCCTTCATTTTCGGGAAAAGAAAGCCGCATATCTAGGTCGCATTTGGAGGAGCCTTCCGAAATGGGACAGCCTTGTCGCGCCGCGGTGACGCAAGCGGCTTCAAATGCAGCCTTCGAAGGATGCATCTCCTGAATTGGGACACAGCCAGGTGGAGCATTCCTTAAGGATGCATACAAAAAAGCACTGCTGTTGTACTTCAACTACAAGTGGTCACCAAAATGGATCCTCCCTCTTTGTAGTGTGGCTATAACTCAAACTTTCAAACTTTCAAGTGCACTGTGAACAGGCAGAAAAGTGATGGCCACGGGGTTATTTATTCCATTATTTCGGAATTTCTTCCAGTGTCATTCACCTTTCTGCCAAAATGGCAGCCGGACAAAATCTTAACATAAACCTTTACACTTCTGGCTTTGCATTATGTTTGAGAAACCTGTAGGTGATATCACACGTTACGTCCAGCATTTTATGACATTCTCTTTATCGCTTACCTTTTCCTTCTTAGAATCATCTTCTTTCCGTTTCTTCTTGTCTCCCTTTTCTTTGGTCAACTTCTTGGCTGGTGCGCCGTCTTCCCCGCCATCTTTATCATCTTCCAGAGAGGGCTGCGAAGATGATGAGTCCTGGGCGTCTTTTGTCTTCGTTGTTGGTACCTCTCCCTCTGCACAGTCATTAGTGGGGAGAAAAAGTATATGCAATGCTATTAATGTGTCCCAACTTAGATTAACTGAATCAACTGGTAGAGCATGGCATTAACACTGCCAAGGTTAGGGGTTTGAATCCCACTGCTAAGAATGTCTGCACTTGCGTTACTGTTAACATTATTGATCATAAATCACCTTTGTCACTGTCAGTGTCTTCAGAGTTTACCCCATCTTGCTTGGGGGTGTTCTCTTTCTTAGAGTCTTTGTCCTCTTCACTTTCTGTGAAGCGGTGGTCACTCAGTGACGACGATGACTCCTTTTCTTCGTCGCTGGAGACTTTGGTTTGCTGCTTCCCACTTCCTGGTTTACTTCCCTTCTTGCCAACCTTCTGTTTATCGTTCAAATTGTCACCTGCAGGCTTTTTCCCATTTTGTGGTTTGTCAGAGATGTCCATTTGTTCTTCTGTGCCGTCTTGATCCTCTTTGCTTTCCTTACCACCGTCTCCCTGCACTGGCCACTGGTCTTCATCTCCATTTTGGTCAACTTGCTCTTCCTTACTTTCACAGGACTTTGCTTTCAGTTCCACATCTTTGCTCTTTCCAGCTCTTCCTGTTTCAGAAAAGTTTTAAGAATGAGTTTGTTGAAATTAAACTTGGGATACCGTAAATCCTCTAATATAGGCCCGGGCCTTTATTTTACTCAAGCGCATCACGGCCCAGGCCTTTACTGGAAGGAGGCCAGAATTAGAGGCAGGCCTCTATTTTGAGCAAAACAGACTACCAGTAGAATGAATAAAAACGAGATTTTGTGTCTATTTGAACCTATAAAATACTAGGTTCATTTATTGAACCTCCGCAGCTGCCATGGTAAACAACGTTAGCCTACCGGTGACTGAAGTCTCACGTGCTAGTCAAGAGCGAGGTGATTGACCAGACAGGCTACAGTAGCGGCTTGGATTCGTTAGCAAACACTGCCCCCCTGTGGTACTTGCATGTTACTATCACAAGCATAATGTTGAGGCCTGCCCAGAAGATCACAAGTTTGTGGGAGCTTTTGACTTTGGTCAATCTAACCGCCTAATATATTTCTCATCATTTTGTTATTTTGTATTTCTAAAATAACAAAATTATTTATAATATTGTGCATTCCATATTTCTTCTTGATATTACCCTAGCTCATTGGAACATTATTGGGTGTGTGATTCGTTGCATTGGGACACATTTTTGTTGTAACGCATCCTGTTTTGCTGTTTACATCGACACTGCCCTGATAATGTTGTAGTCTACTATAGTAAATTCTGACATGTTTGTTTGCAAGGCAGAGGATACAATAAGCTTGTTGACGATAACAATAAGGAGTTGCGTTAGTTGTGGATTATAATTGTTTTGGATGAGGAGCATTCCAGCTGTCATTTAACTATTTCACCATAATACGGTAAGCAACTGTTGCATGCTTTTAGCAGAGATTATTTAATTTTATAGCAAAGAAATCCAATGGTCTTTGCTTTTAGATTTTTGATTAGGCTACCATTGATGTAACGTTAAAAGCGGTATTGGGGTGTGCAGGATAATGTATGGCTACAAGAATGACTGGAGGAGTGCAGGTCTCTTGCATTTTGATTCGTAACGTTATAGCGATATTTTAAGCGCTCTGGTGGCTTTCTAATGAGCTAAACAGTCTCATCTGTATATTGTTGCATTCAATTAGACATTTAAAAACGTTGGTTCTAATAATAGAGACCGGCCTTTATTTACCTCCGCCGACAGCGAGCCCGGCCAATGTTAGAGACCCGGCCGCTAATGGAATACAGGCCAATATTAGAGGATTTACGGTATACAACTCCATTGATTTTATTATTATTAGAATTAAAGTAGTAATACAGGTAGCACTCCGACTATTTTTCATTAATTAATTAAATGCAATTACAATGCTATTACTAGATTACCAGAAGTAGTACTCACAAAAAGACAAGTTTAAAGGATACTGAAGGACTACGTGATTGTGAAAACTATTTCTTACAGGCAAAAGATACTGAATATAGCTGGAGACACGTGATTACGATGACCGACCTGAAGAACTGGACCGACGGCGAATTTTCTTTGCTCTCGATTCATCTTCATCCACCGAACTTCCAGTACTGGCTTCGTCTTCCTCTCCCCGCTTCCTCTTGTTGCTGGAGGGCACGACATGGGCGTTCTCTGACTCCCTGACGTCTGTGCCATTGATCTGGGAAATCCACAAACAAAACAAAAAGGACTTGACAATGCATACACTTCAATAGTGGGTGGCCTCCCAGGTTCTGGCTTCAAACTCCAATGACCATTCTACCTATAGGCACCCTTGAGAAAAATGCCTAACCCCTTCCTTCTCCTTAAAGTGGAAGTAGACAACTTTTCTCAACTTTGCAACCCTTACGTTTCCAAGTGGCATCAAGTGGCGTTGTTTGCGCCACTGTTGCAAAGACAATCATTTTTGGTTTTCCTCAGAGCCTAGCAGCTACCAACAACACAGGACACACTCATTTGTTTCCAAATGTCCATGAAGAATGTTTACGGAAATTGTATATTGAATTTGGGAAATGTTGGCAATTGTAACGATGTGCTGGGTTGATGACGCACTTCCTTTGTACTGTAAATCAATTTGCTGGGAAAAATTGTGCCTGGTGGCAGACAGAATTGTAGGGGTGACCCCAAATAGTCGACTATTCGATCGAAGGAGCCTGATTCGACTGCCAATCTCATAGTCGAATCGTCGGCAAAACACTGGATCATTCCATTCAGGCTATAGGCGGTGCTGAATGTCTGATTTTATATATAGTTTATTTCTCCCAATAAATCATGATATATAGCCTATTTTTGTATAAATATCAAGTGCAAAACACGGCTGCCGCGGTGCGTCTATGGAACAAGTGCCGCCGTCAGCACTCATAGGAAGCGTCACGCTGCAGCGCGTCAACAGGAATATAGTCGTCTCCGGAGCAGAAGAAAAAAAAAGAAAAGAAAAAAGCGCCTTTTCGGCAGCACTTGATGCGCGGCGACGCTGTGAAATAGGACAGTGGCGTGAAATGTTGTGGGGCGGTGTGTTGCTGCCGCCGCCGGGGTGGGGGTGTACATAGAAAATATTAGGGGCGGCTGTTTTGACGCGCGCCGTTCAGTGGTGGCGGTGTGTTTTGGACTGAAGTCCAAAACACACCGCCACCACTGAACGGCGCGCGTCAAAACAGCCGCCCCTATTATTTTCTATGTTTTGGACTTCAGTCCAAAACACACCGCCAATGTCGCAAATGACAATATGGATCAATGAGCAAAAAAAAAGAAAAAAACATGGATTTGACGATCAGTCGACTATAGGAAGACTTGACGAATCAGATTCGACTATGTAAATTCTTAGTCGGGGACACCCCTACAGAATTGCATAGTGATGGTGTCATTATTCTATAGCCATTACACTGTAAAATCAACATTTACTTCATAATACCCCCACACTCTAACCTAGAAGGTGTGAACCATTTTAACCTCTTCATCACTAGGCCTATGTCTCTGGCTTTTTGCCAAAAATAACACACCTAGTTGTGGAGACGATATCTCCACAACTAGGACTTTCTTGGTACCAAAGAAAGATAACACCTGTGAGGTTGTTGTTCAAGTGAAATAATCAATGTGGATGCTACTGGATCAGAGTGAATAAAGCTAGAACACAGAATGAATGGAAGATTTAATTTCCGCCTGAAATAAATGTTGTTAGAGTGAATAACACCTAGTGCATTATCAGTTGGTAGCCCTATAGCCCTATAGGGCCATAGCACAACATCTGATGAGGGCTTGGGTCAGGATTTGATGCCAATAAAGTGAAGTAGAGCAAAAATAGAGAAGTTTTAGTAGAGACAGGTTTAGGCAGAGTTCCCAAATAAAAACCAACCAATAAATCCAATGCAAAAATGACAATTACAAACATGAGACACAGAAACAGTGAATATCTTGAGAACTCATTGTTCGATTTTAACATTTGACCCCTCTATTGAAAGATCAGGGACAATAGAATTGGATGACACCAAGCTCACCAGATGGTGTTAAAGTACGTGTGTTCTGCTTGAAGGCAGCTCACCTATTTTCTGTGAAACCCTCTTACCTACTAAACATGTTTCAAAATGTTGCCCAGACACTGGATTATCTGTTTATGGTGGTTTTAAGTGATCAAACACAACTTTGATGACAAATACAACAAAGGTAAGACATAATTTGTGATTCTTACTAGAAAAAGAGAAGTTTGTTCTTGATGGTTTTTGGCCTCTAGTTCGGCGAGTTATGTTCAGAGTGATATGGTTTGGACTATAGTATGTGTAAATAACATGATGGGAAAAAGATAGCTATTTCTGTGCATGTGCACATGCACAGTTATGAAATACATACAAGTTGTTTCATGCTCATTCTTTTGTTTCGGGTTGGAATTGTGTTTCATTTGGCTAAAAATGGTTAAAATAGAAACAAGTTGAGATTCTTATCGTTATAGGGATTGATGACTGCTTTCTCACATGTTTAAATGCCTCACAAAGTCTTTGAGTTTGGCAGGGGGCGTGTCTGCCCATATACAGGCGGTCTCAAGATGAAGACGTTAAAGAGTTAGTGGGTATCCAGCTTCCTATCCACTAGGTGACCTTTAAAGTTAGGGCCAACTTCGGCAATACACACTACACGACTGGTCTTAACAATCAGTCTTGCCTTGCTGTCGGGTTGGTGGTCCACAATAGGCAACATGCGGGGGTACACACATGAAGATTATCCGTGCCTCAGTCTCAGTGCCCCCCTTACTACGGGAGTCAGGCTTTCAAACCGGTTTGAAAAAATCTTCCCGACTCTATTGGGGGCATCGAAATTGCATGTCTTGAGAGAGCCCAAACTACACGATAACCAAAGCCGACTTAAGCTCCGAATGCCCCCCCCCCCCCCCCCCCCCCCCGACTGAGTCAGCCAGTCTAAAATCGGCAGGTTTGTCACCCAACAGAATACCTGCATATTTAGCAGCTCTTCTTCAACCACTCTCTTGATGCAGGTTTTGGCTTCCGGGCTTAAGGATTCACCGCCCACATGTGACAGGTACTTCCGTTTTAAAATGCCTAGAGTCAGTGCACTAAAAACCACAAAAACACATTGCACATTAGTCCAGGTGATATGTGAAAATTATGTTCACTAAGTTCAAGTGTTAAACTTAGTACACTACACTTGTACAGTTTGGGTCCCTGAACATTTTCAGAAATGGAGCCAGCAAAAACACCTCGGGGTGGCCATTTCGCTTAGCCTGGCTCCGCCCTCCGACGTACTTCCGCTCAATTTTCATTTCCCTTCAGTACTAGGTCTGGGTATTCGGCATATTCGCGGGTTTTCTCCCGGTAAAGTTTTACCGGTCCAATCAGCGAACAGGAGGCGCGGCCTGAGAACAGTGACGTAGAGGTCGTGCGCGAATTTCAGTGATTGAGCGTAAGTACGGAGGCGGGCGGAGGCTAATGCTAATGCTCACTGCATCTGCCGTTTGTATACTGCGCGCAACGTGGTTTCTGGCGCATGAAATACGTCACAACCAAACGTTAGCGATTGGTTATGGCAGATTCGGAGTGGCACTGGGCAGAGCCAATAGGTTTTAAACTTCAACAGCACCCGCCTTCAGTTAGTTAACAATTGTCAATGGTTGAGTGGCCAGACTCTCTATGAAATGTAGTACGAGAGGCTGGTGACCAGGCTAGATTTCGCTTTCCGCCATAACCAAATTATAGCCTGGGTATACCCATGCTGCCTTGCGTGCTCGAAATTTCGAACTGCCAGACAGCCTGGTGGCTATGACCGGTTCCTCTCGCAAGAATTTGCGAGGGGTGGATATCCAATCACAGAACGAGGAGGGACGGAAAGACGATGACGAGTACTATTCGACAGACGGAAGCTTGTAGCTCGTTCGTACGGATCCAACATGGCTGCAGCAGAAGCGAAGCTCTCTTTCGATCTAGCTGTGGACAGTGTTCTAGATAGTTTAGAACGAAAGTTTATTTTAAAAGAAGAACAACGTTTGGCTTTGCACTCCTTGCATGCTCGCTCGCCGAATTTCTGTCGCTTTACATACGTCATCTGGTATAATTGATACGATTGGCTAAGAGCTACGAACAGACGCTTATGACAGACATTCGTAGCACCCAATAAACGGCTCTGGACGATCGGGAACCACGCCTCCTCTACAGGAAAATGAATAGGTGGTCGCCAGACTACATCTCATTTGTGATTTAGTCTAGTGTTAGCCAGGCTAACCAAATATTTTTGCATCATATCTCCTGAAATGTCTACCCCTGTTTCGAAGGTCAAGGACGGCAATACCATATAAAACATAGCACTGCGCAATATATCAATATTATAGATATTGTGACATGAGTAGATATCGTCTTAGGTTTTGGATATCGTAATGTTGTCTTTTCCTGGTTTTAAAGGCCGCATTACAGTAAAATTGTAATACTTGACCATCAAAGCATGGACACATCACATTCTGCGTTATCATGTTTGGTTCAGGAGATATGACGCAAAATACATAATTTGGTTGTGGCGGAAAGAGGCCCAAGAGGCGTTTTTGCGATGGCTTAATTTCTTAAAATGCTCGCCACAAAATGGGGCCACAAACTACGCAAGTGTATCAAGTTTCATGCTTTTAAGAAAAAGCTAAAATATCACCTCAAATTTGGACTACATTGGAAACGTTTCACAATGCAAAGCATAATTTTCCCCACTTGCCACTCAACCAGTGTTGGAGGAAATTAGTATCTCAACTTAAGCTGTGTAACTGCATTCAAACAAAGAAAATTACATTAAACTAGGATATTTATACAACAGCAATTTAAAACGATGGAAAGCACGCATCTCTAATTTGAGATGCGTGGCATTTAGGCCTACTCGTAGTCCTACTGGAGTAACATGAAAGTCACAAGTTTTTTCCCCGTAGTTTTCAACAAAGATAACCGAGGTAAAACAAACGTTGCATCATCTACACCGAATTTACTTCTAGCTCTGCGTCAGAGTATTTTGTTTTAACTAATCAACAATGTCACTTTCGTTTCAAGCAAACATTCGTTTACACTTTAGGTATCCGAATGGAGGAACCTATACAGATTGACTCATGGTTATTTCTGAGCGCAGTAGGCTATTTTAGAAAAAAGGAACAATTATGAATGTTACCTAAGGTCAGGCGCATCATTTAGTTGATTTTGCACAAACGTCCTAATCTGAATTTCTTTATTACGGTGCATTTTGGAACACCTTAAACTACAAGCTTGCTTCCAGTTAGTTTGGCGCCAACCGCGAGTGGTCCTTCTTCTTCTGTGTGTTTTTTTTGTGGAAGTTTACAATATCAGCTATTATGTGCATACCGCCACCTATCGTAACGGAGTAGGTAGAACAGGATCTAGTTTAATATTCTAGAATACAATAACTATAGAGGCCTATCCGGTGTTTATTAAGAAATCTATTACTATCTCTATCCCTCTCTGTGTTACCCACACGATGATTAATACTTATTTGTGGAATTAAACGAGCGTCTTTCATAGATCCACTAAACCTGATCCTTTAACTCCCCCTGTACCCCCATCCAGTGAGGTGTGTGTGTGTATATATATATATATATATATATATATATATATATATATATATATATATATATATATATATATATAGTGGCGACGGTAAGGAAGGAGTGAGACAGGAGCCCAGGTTCAAATGCTTTGTATACGCAACTCCCGTGCCCCATACACCGCACGACTCTGGGAGTTACCTTTATTTTAGACACACCCACGCACACAGAAACACGGCACACCTGACGAACACAACTAACACTCTCTCACTCACGGTCATGAAAACACTGCACATAAAGGAACACACACACAATGACACACAATAACAACTCCCCAACCAGTCCAAACCCCCACCAGGGTGCACCCCGCAGAACCCCTTGCGCCGGACCCCCATGGGGGCATCATGGGCATGGCAGTGAGTTATTGAAATATTAAGAATGCTATGCTATATATTAAGAATGCTATGCTATATATTAAGAATGATATGCTATATATTAAGAACGCTATGCTAAAAGGCCCAAACGGTATCCCACAATAGTAAAAGGCCCAAGCGGTTATTTAGAGCTAGAATAGCAGGGTCACGATAGACATTCACATTGTTTATGAATACTTCACCCTTCCCCCACATGTGAACCAGTCCGACACCAAACACAGTGACCATTGTTTATAGGCTCTCCTCCCCTCACAGAGAATCCCTTGCGCACCCAGATGTAACAAAAATGTCCAGGGGAGTAGCAGGTGATAAGCGCTACTGCCTGAGACTGAGTCATGTAAATCAGAGCGCTTGGTGATGTCACGCGGCCCAAACCTCGCACATCTTAGGCGGGGGAGGCCCGGTCAAAATGGGCACTGCGACTCAGCCTCCCCACGAAAGACGGGGGAAGCCAATTAAAGATGCCCTGCTATCTAACTTCAAACTAGAACTTGCCCTTTTTGAACCAAAAAGTATCCATGAATCCGCTCATGATGTCATCCCCCCTGGCCGAACCTGCCCTTTAAGATATCCACGGACCTGAGACTCAGGGCTCACAATCAGCAGAACTTCTCTGGAAGCGAAGCTCTTTGTGACACCAGCGCTGTATTTGTTATTGTTTGCCTTTACCCGTTGACTTTGATTAGCTTTTGATTAAGAATAAATCTACTCAGTTTCATTCAGTTTATATCTCTTTATTTACTCCTCAATTTTGATCTGATCCCTTAAAGGGCCCGCGCCGTTGTTAGCCTAGAATAGGCCAGAGATTTTTCTCCCAACAGAGTCCATAGATATATATAGAACAGTAGATGTGTTACGGCGGAGTCGAACGTCCTCACAGGTCGGCCATCTTACTCCAGGCAAGACGGTCGACCACAGGCATCTTACCACAGGAAGATCTCTGTACAGGGGGGGGGATTTCAACATGCAGCCTTTCTTATAGCCTATTTGGAATAGGAAATAGTGTAATCTACCTATTTTAGAACTTTATTCTATTTTTTTATATATATATATATATATATATATATATTTTTTTTTTTCAATTATGCAATTATGCAGTGCACTTTGACATTTATAACAAACCAAACCGTTTGAAAATCGGATGACATTTGAGCAAGTTATGGTTATCTAAAAGTACACGTACCACTACAACACATGTTATGGTTATTTAAAAGTACGTGTACCACTACAACACATGTTATGGTTATCTAAAAGTACATGTACCACTACAACACATGTTATGGTTATCTAAAAGTACACGTACCACTACAACACATGTTATGGTTATCTAAAAGTACACGTACCACTACAACACATGTTATGGTTATCTAAAAGTACATGTACCACTACAACACATGTTATGGTTATCTAAAAGTACATGTACCACTACAACACATGTTATGGTTATCTAAAAGTACACGTGCCACTACAACACATGTTATGGTTATCTAAAAGTACACGTACCACTACAACACATGTTATGGTTATCTAAAAGTACATGTACCACTACAACACGTTATGGTTATCTAAAAGTACATGTACCACTACAACACATGTTATGGTTATCTAAAAGTACATGTACCACTACAACACATGTTATGGTTATCTAAAAGTACACGTACCACTACAACACATGTTATGGTTATCTAAAAGTACATGTACCACTACAACACATGTTATGGTTATCTAAAAGTACATGTACCACTACAACACATGTTATGGTTATCTAAAAGTACATGTACCACTACAACACATGTTATGGTTATCTAAAAGTACATGTACCACTACAACACATGTTATGGTTATCTAAAAGTACATGTACCACTACAACACATGTTATGGTTATCTAAAAGTACATGTACCACTACAACACATGTTATGGTTATTTAAAAGTACACGTACCACTACAACACATGTTATGGTTATTTAAAAGTACATGTACCACTACAACACATGTTATGGTTATCTAAAAGTACATGTACCACTACAACACACGTTATGGTTATCTAAAAGTACATGTACCACTACAACACATGTTATGGTTATTTAAAAGTACACGTACCACTACAACACACGTTATGGTTATCTAAAAGTACATGTACCACTACAACACATGTTATGGTTATCTAAAAGTACATGTACCACTACAACACATGTTATGGTTATCTAAAAGTACATGTACCACTACAACACATGTTATGGTTATCTAAAAGTACATGTACCACTACAACACATGTTATGGTTATCTAAAAGTACACGTACCACTACAACACATGTTATGGTTATCTAAAAGTACACGTACCACTACAACACATGTTATGGTTATCTAAAAGTACATGTACCACTACAACACAAGTTATGGTTATTTAAAAGTACATGTACCACTACAACACATGTTATGGTTATCTAAAAGTACATGTACCACTACAACACATGTTATGGTTATTTAAAAGTACACGTACCACTACAACACATGTTATGGTTATTTAAAAGTACATGTACCACTACAACACATGTTATGGTTATCTAAAAGTACATGTACCACTACAACACATGTTATGGTTATCTAAAAGTACATGTACCACTACAACACATGTTATGGTTATTTAAAAGTACATGTACCACTACAACACACGTTATGGTTATCTAAAAGTACATGTACCACTACAACACGTTATGGTTATCTAAAAGTACATGTACCACTACAACACATGTTATGGTTATCTAAAAGTACATGTACCACTACAACACATGTTATGGTTATCTAAAAGTACATGTACCACTACAACACATGTTATGGTTATCTAAAAGTACATGTACCACTACAACACATGTTATGGTTATCTAAAAGTACATGTACCACTACAACACATGTTATGGTTATCTAAAAGTACACGTACCACTACAACACATGTTATGGTTATCTAAAAGTACATGTACCACTACAACACAAGTTATGGTTATCTAAAAGTACACGTACCACTACAACACAAGTTATGGTTATCTAAAAGTACACGTACCACTACAACACATGTTATGGTTATCTAAAAGTACATGTACCACTACAACACATGTTATGGTTATCTAAAAGTACATGTACCACTACAACACATGTTATGGTTATTTAAAAGTACACGTACCACTACAACACATGTTATGGTTATCTAAAAGTACACGTACCACTACAACACATGTTATGGTTATTTAAAAGTACATGTACCACTACAACACATGTTATGGTTATCTAAAAGTACATGTACCACTACAACACATGTTATGGTTATCTAAAAGTACATGTACCACTACAACACACGTTATGGTTATCTAAAAGTACATGTACCACTACAACACATGTTATGGTTATTTAAAAGTACACGTACCACTACAACACACGTTATGGTTATCTAAAAGTACATGTACCACTACAACACATGTTATGGTTATCTAAAAGTACATGTACCACTACAACACATGTTATGGTTATCTAAAAGTACATGTACCACTACAACACAAGTTATGGTTATCTAAAAGTACATGTACCACAACACAAGTTATGGTTATCTAAAAGTACATGTACCACTACAACACAAGTTATGGTTATCTAAAAGTACATGTACCACTACAACACAAGTTATGGTTATCTAAAAGTACATGTACCACTACAACACAAGTTATGGTTATCTAAAAGTACATGTACCACTACAACACAAGTTATGGTTATCTAAAAGTACATGTACCACTACAACACAAGTTATGGTTATCTAAAAGTACATGTACCACTACAACACAAGTTATGGTTATCTAAAAGTACATGTACCACTACAACACAAGTTATGGTTATCTAAAAGTACATGTACCACTACAACACATGTTATGGTTATCTAAAAGTACATGTACCACTACAACACATGTTATGGTTATCTAAAAGTACATGTACCACTACAACACATGTTATGGTTATTTAAAAGTACATGTACCACTACAACACATGTTATGGTTATCTAAAAGTACATGTACCACTACAACACAAGTTATGGTTATCTAAAAGTACATGTACCACTACAACACATGTTATGGTTACAGGGCCGGCCCGTGGCATAGGCGGTATAGGCGAATGCTAAGGGCGCCGCACATCCAGGGGGCGCCAAAAAAAAAAGGAAAAACAAAAACAAACTTCCACTTTTCTAAAAACGGATATTATTATGTCTTCAGGGCCAGGTTCATAGAGTCTGTTACTACGGTAACTGACCGAGAGAGCTGAAAACTCAGCGTTTCCCTCATTTAAACCCAGGGTTTTCACTAAACCTGCTTTGTGAAACGGACCCCTGGCCAGGTCTCTCTTAAAATAAAGGTTATTTATTTAACATGCCTGTTGGGTATAGTTGCAGTATTTATACAGTATGGGGCATTTACAATGGCACAAATGTCAAACCTCAGATAAGTTATTGATATCATGGAACAGACTCACCCCATGTCAGTTGCAAAATGTCTTATTTCAGCGTCAATCTCATGTTGGGTAGTATACAGAGCCAGTCCAGTTTGGGTGAAGACCATGCCTAAACACCTAACAGCATGGGTCTGTGAGTCCGAGAGTGTTGATGAGGATCATAAAATTTGCTTTCAGTATTTCTGACTGCTCTGCTTTGATGTCATTAGAGCCAACATGAAGAATGACTGAATGATTGAAGGGAGTTCAGACTTAATGTCCAGAATGTGAGCACCAGGGAAGCAGAGGGTTTGGGCTTTAGGGAGGGCATAATTCTATACATGTACTATTCTTGTAGTAAAAGTAAACACCATAATATCAGGTTTAACAATATGTTTATTGAGAACATTTCAATGTACAACTTTCTGGATGGAAGATTAATGCATTTTACACATTCCGATATTTAAAATATTAAATAATATTAAAAAACAGTATTATTTAAAAAGAATGCATGAAACCCAAAGACGGTCATATCTTTGAGTTTCATGCATAATATTAATTACCATTAAGAGGAAATACAAAATTGTAACACATTTTCAATGCAGGTCTATCAGATGATAGTATCGCTTGAATTTGTTTGGTTCAAGTACAACATCCATGAGATGATTAAAAATAATGAAAAAAATGATTAAAGGAGTGCATTGTACACAATCCATTAAATAAAACTAATTTCAAACACACAAAAAAAACAATTTCCACATCCTGCATATGACAACAGAAATGGAAAGGCCAATAAATTATGTTTTTAAATTAATAGAAAACACACAAATGAAAACAATGTCAATAAGTTATCATTTTTAAACAAAGGAAAACGTACCAGCTGAACATTCATATTAGACCCTCACACAGAGAAAAAGAAAATGGCAACCACATATAATTTCCAAACTAATGACCATGTTAGTCCTTGCCTTTCATCATCATCATCATCATCATCATCATCATCATCATCATCATCATCACAAGCAACCTGAGGAGTTCACATTAAATGTGCCGAGCGGAGAAGCTCTCAGTGCATATAATTCACAGTCCCATGTGGCCGTTAACACCCAAAACCACAGAGGAGTTAAGCCGTCGCCATAGATGCAAGCCAGAATCTGCCAGCTGAGAAATTATTCAGGTCACCCCCCGCCGTTCTCAGCCTCAGTTTGGACGTACTTATTTTAAGATTTTGTGCCACCCCAAAACGTTTCTTCCTTGTAAACATAAAGATTTTCCTCCCCACGCACACACACAACATTGTGTGGCCTTTAAGACATTTCTGCAATGGCTAAGCTTCCATGCTATTGCTATTACCCACCCCTGCGTCCAACCTCTAGTCCTTGTACACCGTCTGCTGACCCCCACTCCGCTCGTCGTGCATGATGTGCCTCCTGACGTGGATGCGTCGCACCCGCCTTTCTCCCCCGCCGCCACTGCCCCCCTCCTCCTCTGATTGGCCGGCGCCGGGCGACAAGCCGGGGCCCCGTGGGTCCAGGAGGGCCAGTCCTGAGCTGCCGGACCCCCGTCCCCCCGTCTCGTAGATGAGGATGTTGAGGGTCTCCTCAAAGATGCGGGCCTCGGGGAACTCCACCTGGAGGGGGGGGGGGGGGGGGGGAGGTGGGACCCTGGGGTATTATATTTGAAATATAATACCCCAAAATTCTTCTCCATTTTGGTACTATTGTACAAGCCGAGCTGACATTTAGTCTTCCAAAGCAGACTGAAAATCTGCTTTGGAAAATGCTAGTCTTCGATGTGGATGGACAGCGTTTCATGTGTGTGGATGCAAAGGTGGCTAGCTCTTCCCAGTGTTTTCCTGTAGTGCTTTGGTGAAATCTCATATCGGTCTTCTTCATCATCTCTACTCCATGTGTTCCTAGGCAATGTTCGGTCATGGTATTCGTTCAATGAATTCGTAAAACGAATTCGTAAAACAAACAACACCCACTCCCTTTCTTACCTTGGTCTGCTTCTTCTCCGTGGCGTAGACGATGGAGGTGCAGCAGACTTCCGCAATCTTGCGCCCTTCCCCGTAGAATGACCAGCAGCAGATCTCATCCCCGAGCACGTCCTTGACGAACAGCACGCGTCCGTTGAAGCGAAGGCCCAGCTTGTCGAAAAGCTCAATGTTCTTCAGGAGGTTGTCGTCTGAGTTGCTGCCCACAGGTGTGCAGAGAGACCAACGGTGGGTTAGGTCATGGAGAACAACAACAATAGACTGAAACATTGTCCACAACAGTTTCAGTATGTTTCAAACAGGCCACGGAGTCAAGATGTAACGTTCAATCCTCTATTCACAGGCTCAAGCAGGATACCCAAAATCACCAACACAGTCCTTCAGGGGTGACTGCCTTCAACAACACACCCTTAACAGAGCTGAACTCACCTGACTAGCTTCTCAGGCCTGAACTCCACAGGGCTAATTTACTAATTTATGGGGCGGCAGTAGCTCAGTAGGTAGAGCGGGTGGACAGAGTGGGTCGTCCACTAACCGTAGGGTCGGCGGTTCTATCCCCTTGATCCCCACTTCCAAACTGTCTGCATGATCATATGTACAGTAGGATGAGAGAATGCACAGAACAAATTTCGTTCCCAAACATGGGAATGACAAATAAAGACCGAAAGGAAAGGTCCCAATAATGCAACTGACTCAACTTAACTCCTCACATACAAAAGTATTACAAAATACATGGCAAGGGCGGGGCTATCGGAGGCTCCCCCATTGTTACCTGTAAACACACCTTCTCTAGGCTATACAACACAAAAAGGTGCATCCCCTGTATTTCCTATTGGGTTACCATAATTTGAACAAGCCAAGCACAAACTGGTCACTCCATGTCTAGATTGAACATGTGTTACCTGGGTGAGATTGGCACGCAGCCCAGTTGGTCTGTGGGGGATTTGTTGATTGATACATGAAAGGGAGGTTGATTAATGCTAAGCCCATCACCTCTATTGTATCCTGATCTTATGAGTGATGTTATATACAGACCCTCCAGGATTTCGCGATTTGCAACTTCAACGTAACATCAGCCAATCCCTGCGAGTTCAGGGCGGTGGTTTTAACCAATCACCGCAACTTTCCCGCAAATTTGACCAATCATTGGCGTCGTCTTGGGGGTGGGGGGGGGGCAGCGTTGTTACGTTGTCACTTACCCCACCAACGGCTAAGGAAGGCGCACAGCCCCGGGAAGCGGCGAGGTTGGAGCGGGGGGGGCGCTGTAAAGCCAGAGGCCGAACCCTTCCAAGCCGCCCCAAAGCCGGTCGCGGCACACCACCGTGGGGGAATGCACCCGACGGGGGTCGCCGACTAGACGATCCTTAGGCCGCAACAATCACAAAAAAGGCCCGCGAAATCCTGGAGGGACTGTATATACGAAATGCCCCACAAACAGTGGCGTTATACTATAAGTGTCTGAAAAGCTTAACCCTCTCTCGGACGCGGCCATCAACATCAACCGTTGCCTAGACGGAGCTCCACACATCCACACGCACCTTGGAGTTATAATATAAGTGTCCCGAGAAGCTTACCCATCTCTTGGACGTGACCATCAACATCAACCGCTGCCCAGATGGCGCTTCACACATGCACACACACCTCACACACACCTTTGTCGTGACATCGCAGTGTATCCGAAAATGCAATTGGATGTCACGAAAAGAACGCCACCTGCGTCCGGAGCAGAGTGGAACTTTCACAAATGAAACCAAAACATAGGATTTAACTCCTGTTTTTTCTAACAGTCTTACAGTTTATAGTCTAACACTCACTTATTTTAGTAACAGTGACAAAATGGCATAGATTACTATGTTGACGATCATATAAGACATATTACCACATTTAAAAAAAACGATTTTGGGTTCACTGACACTTTAACGCTGTTTTTTCCCTATTCCATTTGCAAGGAAGCAAATCTTATCTTTTCAAGGCTTGGTGTGCCTTTATGGACAGAACATACAAAGCAGACAGCAAAGTGGTGTGAAAGAGAGAGCCGGAATGACATAGCATAGGACCGTAGGTCGGAATCTGCTAGCGGGTTGAGCCACCATAAGCAAGGGAAGCTTGACATTATTTAGAAGTAGAAAATACCTGGTGTAGGAGTACTTGTTGTTTCCTCTGTTGTTTTGTAACTTCACCACAGGCTGGGAATGAGGAGCAGACAAAGCACGAGGTAAACTGTTAAAATGGTACAGGCACATATTCTGCTTTGGCTGATAACGACACATTATGGAGCAAGTATACATGCAGACAGGGTTTATCTCTCCATCACATCAGACAAGCCAGTACAACTCCTCATTACTGGAGTGGGCAAATGCAAATACAATTTATTGCAAGAAATTATGGAAAAGCAGTTATTGGAAAAACAGGAAGACCCATTTATCTTGCCAAGAGTACAGTATATTTGTTTTAATGTTCTCATCTGTATGTATTAGCACGGGCCTTGTGAGCCTAGATATCAGAGAAACGGTGCTAACTCTTTGCGGGGTTGTGAAGTTGGCAGTTACAGAAACACCTTGATAAATGTACTTAAGGTTATCCTACTCCTTCTCACCTTCCTGCAGGTAGCGATTATCTTCTGCTCTTCTTTTGCCGAGGTGATCATTGGAATACGACAGACGCCTTCGTAGACGTCCTTCTGTTTCTAAAGGTGGAGAAACACAGGCGCTCTATCGGATGCTTCATAATGACTTTGTTTGACACCAGCTGAACTATGACTACAGCTGAGTAAATAAACAGGGAGGTGTTGAGGTTAAAATATGTGTCCTTGCGTTGACATAGCAGTCAATTATTTTTATAACTTTTCAAAGGGTTGAAATTGAACACCTGCCACCAGCCAAAGGCGGATAGATACGACTATTTGGCACGTAAAACATTTCCGGTATGGGTAACACTTTACAATAAGGTACGCAAAATGCGGGTAGTTACTGAGGAACGAATGAGTAACGAATGATGAACGACCAGGGCCTAAGTGACAGTTACTCAGTAACTACTGAGGAGTTACTGGTAAACAGACTAGGGGACTACTGTATTCGTTACTGAGTAACGAATGATGAACAACCAGGGCCCTAACTGGAACCCTAACAGGGCCCTAAGTGACAGTTACTCAGTAACTGAGGAGTTACTGGTAAACAGACTAGGGGACTACTGTATTCATTACTGAGTAACGAATGATGAACAACCAGGGCCCTAACTGGAACCCTAACAGGGCCCTAAGTGACAGTTACTCAGTAACGAATACAGTAGTCCCCTAGTCTGTTTACCAGTAATTCCTCAGTAGTTACTGAGTAACTGTCACTTAGGGCCCTGTTAGGGCCCAGTTAGGGCCCCGTTAGGGCCCAGTTAGGGCCCTGGTTGTTCATCATTCGTTACTCAGTAACAAATACAGTAGTCCCCTAGTCTGTTTACCAGTAACTCCTCAGTAGTTACTGAGTAACTGTCACTTAGGGCCCTGTTAGGGCCCTGTTAGGGCCCCAGTTAGGGCCCTGGTCGTTCATCATTCGTTGCTCATTCGTTCCTCAGTAACTACCCGCGTTTTGCGTACCTTATTGTAAAGTGTTACCCCGGTATGTATATTAAAACAATTAAGGATTTTTCCACTCTGGCAAGTAAAAAGACACAATTCTAAAAGTTAATTTTAGACCCTAAATCTTTAGGAATATCTAGGAAACTGACAAACAAACTGTGTCAGCCATCTACCTGCATGGCATTCTGGCAGTGTTGGACCAGGCCTTGGACCCTGTAATACTGTGCCTCCTTCAGAACTTCCTCCAGTTCTCTGCTGTCCTCAGGAAGTGGCACTGAGCCGTCTCGCAGGAAGTTTAGAACCAGTCCGAAGTGGCGTCCACACCTATCCAACACTACCCAACCTGAAGTGAATTGATTGAAATGATTGAGATTATAGCAAGATGCCTAAACACTACCTGCTCCTTAATGACATAGAAAGACGAGACAAGAATAGTGACTAAGTTATGGAACTAATGAAGGACAGTACACCCACCCTCTGGGTCTATTGTGGCCTCTGTGTCCCCGGTGCAGATGCTCCTCAGCAGGCTGTCCTCCTTGCTCAGGGTCTGGACGGTGGTGTAGTGCAGCGAGCCGCTGACGTTGAGCTTCACGTACTTGCTCCCCAGTAGCCCTCGGCCCCCGCGGCTACCATCCGGGTCCGGGCAGGGGGGCAGGGAGACGGGGCTCGGTGTGGCCCCAAGACCCGTCGCTCTCGCAGCGGAAGCCTCCGCAGACATTGGGACTAGAGAGTCGGCCAACTGAAGAAAAAAGAAAGTCTTTTATTATTTAAATTTGTATTCCTCTTTTTCAAAGAATTGTGCTATGGTACATTACCATAGCATCATCGTGTCTCACAAAGCCAGCCTTTCAATCAGATAACCCAAATCTTTATACTGTTGTTGTATCACAAAAAAACGGAGACTTCAGAAAGGCTTTAAAAAGGTCCTTACAAAGTACACAAAAAAACACTAGCTCGTTATAAAACTGAACTTGTATGGCAAAACAAAATCAAAATACTGTCAGTTCAATAGAAATAACACAAATAACAAAATGGAAAGAGAAGATCCCAGCGTTTTCCTTGACAAAACACAATTAATATATGTGTTGTGTGTGTCGTGTTCACACAACACATCTAGGCGTGAAAGAGGGGTACTGATTTGGAAACGTATTTTTACATGGCTTCGAATAGCTCCACACGTATCTTAAATTCAGAAATGTTTATATGAGGGAAATATCATGTCGGTCAGCATGCATATTGAATGATACATACACGACTTTTATCGCGCTACACCCGAAACTGTATGTATAATTCGGAAACGGAATGAGTTCATACATACATTTTGGGTGTAATAAAAAGTGTTTTTTAAACAAATGGAGAATAACGGCTCCAAGTTACAACTATCTCCAATGGAGTTAGATGGGACTGAGATAAACACCTCGAAGGCAGAGTATCTATGGGAACACAGGGGCAATATCTCTGGCCAGGGTTTGCATTACCTGCGTTCACAGCACTAATACATCACTGACATTTCAGTGTTTTCAAGCTAAATGTTTTGCCCAAGTTTTTAGCAAACATGTCTAAAGTTTTGGTTGAAACTATACTGCTGCTCAATACTTGCAAATATAATTAGATGTACATTAACCACACATAGCATATGGCCAGCAATGCAATTTTTTAATAATCAAACGGCGAACTTACCCCACAAACATCCAATGAAGTAATCCAATTAAACGTCGATGACCCGTCAATATTTGGCCAGCTTTATTAGGAAGCTAAATAATAATTCACGGCAGCGTTTTTGTTAACATTTGGCAATTCATGCTCAAAGTGTGAGGGGCTGGGTTTCAAAATAAAACGATATTCAAACTGATACCGCTTCTTACTTGTATCGCAAGAAATAAAGACTAAAATGATCAAGATTTTTACGAAATTGTAATCTAAGCTGTTAAATTAAAGGATATTTTTAGTGGATAATTCAGGCACAGCCCTGTATCTTAGTTCGATAAGGGACTTCCGCTGAAATACATGTTATTCATCCGGTTCACATTGGGTTAGTGGTGGTGCTAAAAGCTGATATCGCCACCTATCGGTTTAAAAGAGTGGTTCTGAGAAACCTTTGATTTCACTAGCAGTTGTTCATTTTGCTTGTGTTTCAATCACGATACATTTTTTTGCCTTCATTTTCTTTTATTTATAGCTAGTATAATAATAATAATAATAATAATAATAATAATAATAATAATAATAACGTTGTTGATCTATTATTTCAGAAATCAATGCATATTATGACCAGGGAACACAAGAGTAATAACACCATTCAACAGACTTTATTTCAAGTTCAGCAAAAGGAACTCCTTTAAAAGAGTGTGTATCTAAAGCAAATAAATACTACTAATGATAACAGAAGAATTTTCTCTACAAAGCCGTCGCCCCAGAATTCTTCATATGACACAGTGAAAGGCGCTAAGTTCACTGTTCAAACAGTTGTAAATAAATGTATTAGAGCAAGCAGCCAAGTTTGTAGTTCCCCCCCCCCCCCATCAACATAGTGCATACAACATCAAATCTGATAACAATGTCAATGTCCAATAACTATAATGGTACGTTTCAGTAGAAGCAATGTAATTTACAATCAGTGCATGCTTGTGTGTACGCATGTACGCATAATGACATTCATGGCTTTATGCCACCACCGGAATCCACATTGTCATGTGAAAATTACACTCCAAAAACAGCAAAGATTAGAATGAAATGCTGGCTTTTTAAATATCCATGTCGTAAACACTATGGCAACAAGAGATGAAACACTCAAGGACATTAAATTATTCAACATTATATTTTGGCACTGAATTTTTCATTACAGATATATAATGAAAATAGACCCCGCCCCACCATGTATAAGTGTATATATTTATATATTTATATATATGAGCCTCAATAATAGGTTAAATATTTACATTCAATGTATGTGTCTTTATGTGATATAGAAACAGTACGGATACAGGGGGAGAAACAAATAAGAAATACTGATGATTAATGAGAATTATGTCTTATGTATCTATGGATGTATCTATGCATCTTTATTGATATTTAGATTGAATGTGAATTGTTAATAAATAAAATGAACCATAATGTTTGTTTGTTCATGCCTGTTTTCGCTCACTAGTGTCTTAGTATTGCCAAGTTTTCACATTGTTTTGGTACTTTTTCGTTAAAGGTTTTTTTTCTATTCTATTTGAGTCTATTTGATTTTTTTCATAAGGCACCAATCCTAATGATGGAGCAACCCGGGCCGCGGAGGGAGGAATCCCGCACCCTGTGGATGGAGTCACATGACAGGGTGGTGTTTAGGTCATGGTGGGTACTACAAAATAAATAGATGGAGAAGAGTATTACAGGGGTACTATGGCCATCTTAGAGTATGTTGTTTTTGTTTCTGATTGAGTTGAATCTTTGTGGTTTGGAATCCGTAACAGTTTTGTTTCTCTCTCTCACTTCTTTAGATGGATACTTCATATTCTCGTGTATCCTAGAGAGAACAAGAAGAGAAAGATAGTTAGAGAAAGTTACGTTTATTTTACCATACAACTGTGATAGTATTTTTGCAGATTTTTGTATGTCATACACATTGTTGAATAATCTAGTGATTTTTATCACTACAAAATGATATGTTATCGATAATATCGATAATAACATAGATAATGTGAAAAATATGAATCTTTCATAGTGTTTAGAGACTCACCCCAGCCTCATACAGAGGGTTGTTGAAATCTGACTCCACTGTTATCGGACTATAAGAGTGTGTATGGGAAAACGTCTTCCAGAAAAGAGGCTTCCATTCCAGTCTACAGATGCTGCAGACGAGAGAGACAGAGAGAGAGAGACACACAGACACACCTCTGTTTTTAAGGTGTACGTTAACACATTAAAATAGGGCATACTGACTAAGAGGCCATTGATTGTCCATCGGTGGGAGAAGTGAGGTGCTGAAGCAGAAATATGAATGAACAAACCAAAGCAATGTTTTTAGTTGGAGAGCTTCATCATATTGGTGGTGTTTTGCCTAAGGGCAATCAGACTCCACAGCAAAGCACAAAGTGAAGGCTCCTGAAGTCTGACACAGTCACCATGAGATGGGAGGATGTATCATAAGGCTCTGCAGTGAGGTGTAAAAATAAAGACAAACAACAACAACAACAACAACAACAACAACCAAGTAGATGGAGTTGAACCAACACATTCAAATCAATGCACCATTTACTGCTATTTACAGCAGATCATGTATTCACTAGAATGTAATCATTTCACAGACACTTATCCAAAAGCAAATGACAGTGAATTTATTTAAAGCATGTCTTTATTGAGCATGATGTTGGCCTCATGCTCTGGGATGTTTACAGGTAGACTGTGGACATTTGGGTATGAACCCTCAAAATTCCAGCTGGGAGTCAAACACTCTAACAACTGCTGCAGTGATTACACTACCCTGCTTTACAGACTCCAAAACAGGAATGTAATTGGGTATTTTACCACGATACCACTACCACTCGAGTCGTTTACACTCAACTACTTTACCTTCATGAGAAGAGGTTGTGTTAATGAAATTCAATAATTTCCTCTGATTATAATGATAAAAATGATTTTGGCTCAGCCAGCCCTGGAATACATTTTTACCAAATGGAGAACCTACGATGTGTATTTAAAGAATAGTCCCTAACAATATTTCCAACTACAGCATGGGTTTTGTACATTTAATATTAAATACATTAGTCAATGTTGAAGTGAAATTGTGAATATTGCCCAAGCCTTATTGGGATAGTACAAGTTTGAGTACCTGCAGGCTCGGCTCAGCCCAATCTATCTCGACCCTTATATATCCTGTTATATAACTGTTCAACTGCTCAAACCTCCACAGAAGTGGAAATCCTAATGGATGAAGCTAAGAAAATGTTGTGGCATAGAGTAAGAGAGCATTGCAGAGAAAGCAAGCATGAAGTGGTGTGAGGTGTGACAAAATGAACATACATGGTGGTAAACAGGCACGTAGATTCTGGTTGGTTGAGGACAGCAGAATGACAATGGTGAGTGACGTTTGGATGAGCCAATGAATGAGTAAGATCTGAAAAACAAGAACCAAAGCCCTCAAATAGGTTACGGTCCCTCCTGCATACGTTATTACTTAATAAAATGACTTGTAGTAACCAAATAATTATTTGATAAGAAGAGCAGAATTCCCAACAGAGGTCAATTTAGTTGGAATAGTATGGTGATTCAGTAACTGTAATGTTTTTTGTTTTAGCTTAAATTGGATATTAAAAAAAAATCTATTTAAGGTACACTGTGTAGAATTTAGTGGCATCTAGCAGTGAGGTTGCAGATTACAATCAACTGAATACCCCCCCACCGCCTCTCCCTTTCCAACGAGGTAGGAGAAACTGTGGCCTGTACTGCCTGTAAGGTGCCAGTAGGTGCAATAAATACCAGAAAACTAATTAAATACACGGTCCAAATCTCAACGAGTACTCGTGTGCTAGTTTTGTTTGAGTCTGCAATAGTTTCACCAATGTACACATATGGAAAGTCACCTGTATACAGTATGTGTGTTACATTCACACTGGGGCTCCACTGGCCATGCAGTTTACTACCTGCTTTTTCCTGTTGTAGAGCTAACAGGATACACTTCTAAACAGCCATTTTAATGTTATATCCATTGGGGGCATCTTGTAATGTGAGACATATCGGTTTAATTACGCAATTACTCATAGCTGTGATCATGTCTTGATCACTGTAATTTGGAGCGTAAATATCTGTTGAATATCCATTATCTTTCTAACTTTCTAAAAAAACACTTTCAGATGCCATAAACTGCTCTAGAGATGTGTGATTATTTTAATACACCACCACAGTAGTGCTATGCTGCTATAAATGTCACATTCAGTTTAGATGGTTGGATGTTCCTGGTGGGATACACTACAATGTACTGTTGTAGAGGTAGTGGGTTACACTTCTAAACAGCATTTTAATTCAGAACATTTTGTAACGTGAGACGTATTGGTTTAATTGCACTTTAGTCAGGCTATTGTTTAGAGCAGGGTATTTTGCCTGTTGTGTAGAAATATTGACCAAACGCTGGCTCTATAGAGAGGAGTGCTGCTGTCTCCTGGGCAGGTAGACGCCGCTAGACACACGGTACTCGTACCAGTGATCATGTCTTTAGTTCACCATGTCACATATCTTTAACTTTAAAAAAAACACTTTCAAACTAGATAAACTGCTATTGAGATTATTTTAATACACCACCACAGTAACGCTATGCTGCAATAAATGTCATTTTCAGTTTTGATGTCGGGACACCCCTGGCGGGCGGACATTATTGTAAAATGTATTGTACGCAGGGAAACTCCTAAACTACTAAACGTTGGCGAACAAACCTATTTTAGTCTCAATAACAATATGCAATCGCAAAGGCTTTATTTCTCTACAGCTTTTTCTTTGTCCGTTCTGGGCTACTGTAGAAACATGGCAGTGCAACATGGTGGCCTCTGTGGAAGGCGACCCGCTCCCCATGTAGATATAAACGGCTCTTTCTAAGTGAACGAAAACACAACGATTATTTTCAGGTCATTATAAACGAATGAAAACATATTTATGAATATTACATTCAATTTCTGTTCCACTAGATGCCACGGCCTCTGTAAAATTTGTATTGGAATAAATGTTAACATATCTCACGTTTTTCATATTGTTATACAAAAACTCCACATTACTTATCTGCGAGGTGTTACTTACTTTGTATAATACATGTAAATTCCTCCAATCAGAAGGATGACCAGGATGATGGGCAAGATGATCGCCAAAGCGATGTTCTCGCTCAGGATCTGGTGAGAAGGTTCGAACGACTGGGAAACTGGTAAAACAAACACAACAAGTCAACGTATGGACAGTAATTACTTTGTATCTTTTAGCTAATTTAACACCAACCCAGAGGTGAAGGACCCTGTGGTTGTATTTTAGAAATCGTTTGCTGTGTTAATTTGAAAAATGTATATGCCCTTTTGGAAATAACTATACTACACTCGTCAATTACATTTTTTATACTTTAAAAATAGCATTTTTTCTCAACTTGTTTCCTTGAAAGCATGACTTTGACTGTAATGATTGTTTTTGTTTCTGGGCAGTACAGAACTGGAAAATGTTTTCATACTAGCTTTGGATGTTGTGATGAACAGTAGAATTAACCTATCATGGTCCAGTATCCAAATACACTTATTATTAGTCTCTATAGCACATTTACAAGTTTCATACTCATCATAGATATTGGGATTTTCAATGATATGATAAAGATTTCACTTTCTTTTATAGAAATATCCAGACATAAAAGCAATTTTAAGCATCAATGCAATTTTAGTTGAGCATTTAGGTTCTTGTTCTTTTTATTATTGTTTATTAAGCATGACCCAAATTACCAACTAAAACTCATTACAGTTTTTACACAATACATTTTGAAGAAATAATTACCTTCTAACTTGTGATCATCCAAGAGCTCCTCATAGGCCACTGTGTAATTACAAAGAAAAATAAATATGTTCACGAGATCAACTAGTTATTCAACTGTCAAGGATAAATAACCTTGTAGTCACCTGAACTTCAGAAACCCTGCAGTGCTCAACTGACCCAGCCGTTTGTAATTCATTATTCGATACTCACTTATAGACCCACCTTGAGAAGCAACATACCCTGCACCTGAACATTTGGACCAAACCAACCAATATCAACCTAACACACACATGCCCTGTTCCTAATAGATTGAGTCAATGCATAGAGTCAATGTATAATATAATCTTTGCAGAGAGATAATGTTATGGAATATTCTTCCTAATATTACTCATGAAGCTCTTACAATGATTAATGTATGTCTGTGTAGTGGTGGTTGTTCTCCAGCATTGATGTTGTAAACAAGGGAAAAAACGTACTTGGATTACAGTGGCAGTTTGGCAGTTAGCAAGTGAAGCAAAGTAAGGCAAGTCATACGGGACAAAGTGTGTTTCGAGTCAGTGTGAATCAGAAGTAAACAGCAGCTTGACTCCAGCAGGGAGACGAGCCGCTAAAGAAGTAGCAGCATAGGGCTGGGCAATAATTAAATATCAGTTGTAAATATTTTGTTGTATTGTATTTGTATAGTCTAAATAAATTACGATGAAAAAATATGCCCATAAAATGATCAAAATAGTTGAATAGTTGATTAGTCTAATACCATACTTTAATTTATTTCCATAAACCTCAAAGTAATGACCCTCACTTAGACTGTTTGGAATGGTCCTTTAAATTCATAAGCATGTCCTGATATTTATGGATAACAAGTTAAATTCCCCATGGTTATGGTGATAATACATTTGTCAGCCCTACAGCAGTGTACCTTTACAAAAGGGTGGCGGGCTGTTCCACTGGGAGGGGTGTCCTGGGATACAGTGGATGATGACCTCGCCGACCAGCTCGTAGTTCTCATAGCAGAAGAAGCGCAGGGTTTCCCCCGCCTGGTAGCTGTGCTTGTACAACGTCTGGTAACCGTTGTCGGGAACGCCTGGGTTCGGACACGGGTCGTACTTCACTGTTTTAAGGGACACACAGATGGGACAGGCATGTTGCCATAGAGAATGAGAAGAAGTTTGCTGTGGTCCTTTACTGTATGTTATTTACTGTCTGGGAGAACGGAGTATGTCTCCTTGGGAGGGGCAAAGTCGGAGACACAGACGGTCGCCTGTGGTGTCCCTCAAGGGTCGGTTCTTGGCCCCACCCTGTTCACCATCTACACTCTACCCCTTGGCCGCATCATTAATCAGCATGGAATATCATTCCACTGCTATGCTGACGACACACAACTGTATATAAAAACTGGTCCATCATTGTCATCGTCATCCTCATCGTCATCATCATTATCAGCATCATCACCTTCATCAACACTGAGCACCTGCCTTGAGGAGATAAAGACGTGGATGGCGGAAAACTTTCTCCAACTTAACAGCTCAAAAACAGAAGCCATCCTAGTTGGCACACCACACCAGGTCCGGTCATCTCCCATAACACACATCACCTTCTCTGGTCAAAACATACCTCTGTCATCTACAGTCACCAACCTGGGTGTAAAATTTGACACTCATCTCACTTTTAACACCCACATTAATCATCTCTGCAAGACCTCCTTCTACCACCTCCGTAACATTGCCAAACTCCGCCCCACACTCGGTCTGTCAGATGCAAAACAACTGATCCACGCCTTTATCTCCTCAAGGCTCGACTACTGTAACGCACTCCTCATCGGGACTCCTAGCAAGAGCCTACAAAAACTGCAGTACATCCAGAACAGCGCCGCTAGGGTCCTGATGAGGGTGCGTAAATTCGACCATATCACACCCATCCTTCACTCACTCCACTGGCTTCCTGTTTCATCCAGAATCAACTATAAAATCTCTCTACTAACCTATCAGTGCATCCATGGAAATGCCCCGCCCTATCTCAAAGACCTCCTCACACCACAAACCTCCTCACGTAGCCTCCGCTCAGGAAACAAAGCCACTTTACAGCCCCCCAGGACAAAGCTCCACACTATGGGTGATCGCGCCTTCTGCTCAGCCGCTCCTCACCTCTGGAATTCCCTCCCAGACCACCTGAGGGCTCCTCAAACCTTACACTCTTTTAAGAAAGCCCTAAAAACCTATCTTTTTAAAATAGCCTTTTCTTAAATGCATTTTTGTGCTTGACTTTTAAACCTGTTTTTTTATTCTTGTGTACTCTGTAGCACCTTGAGACTGTTTTTAACAATGAAAAGTGCTTTACAAATAAAAAAAATATATATTATTATGTGTGGTGAGTGGTTATGCAGAAACATAGTTGTGAGATAGATGGATTTCATTGCATATGAATATATTTTCTGTATTCTGCAGTGCATGTTGATTCACCTTTAGGCTATGAAAAAAAATACATTTAGTTGATTTGTCTGATGAGCAGCCAAGAAAAAGGTAATATGAAACAGATAACTATTCTCTGAAACTAAAATAAGCAAGTGTTTCATATGTATAATTAACACTAAATACCAACTGACAATTTACAAATAACCAATTAACTATGTCACCACCAGTGTGTGTCTATTTGCCCTGGCTTGAAGAGTCCAGTGCGGGGACACTTACGGACACACTTTGGGCTGCGGTCACTCCACTTGGGTGTGCCTGTGTCCCGGGCATGGCAGGAGATTTGGCTGGGGCCTTCCAGTTGGTAACCTTGGTTACAGGAGAAGCGGACTACCGTGCCGACCGCAAAGCCAGCCTCAGGCCGCACTGAGCGCGCTCCGTTCACCACCTCCCCAGGGTCAGGGCACTGCTGGACTGTGGGCCAGTTATGGACAGATATGTTGTTAGTACTATATTATTACTATAGTCTGGTGTTTTGACATTAAAATGTAATGCACTCAATAATACTTGTATAATGAATGAAGTTGTACTGTTGGAGAACATTTATTTTTAACTCAACCCAATGTTGAGATTTTTGTATTCTCCATTGGTCCAGTTTGGAAAAATTAGGTAAATGGTCCAACTTTTCCATGATTGTTTTGCAGAAAACAGAGTTTATGTTGCAGACTGCGACTGTTGCACAACACACGTATGAAGCAGTACTCTCTTATATAAGAAAATAGCAGAGCATGACGGTTCCCCTTCAATGAAAATAATGATGCTTTCTCTTACCTTTGACACAAGTAGGAGGACTGTTGCTCCATGAGAGATCCCATTGGCAAGTGATGATATCAGAACCACTGATGTCATATCCTGGCTGGCACTGGTAGGTCAAGACACTGCCTCGGACAGGGGAGGAATGGGAGGAGCTTATCCAACCAAACTCAATTTGAGGGAGGGTGGGGCAGGTGTCGTTTGGCTCCACCTCTGCATCGATGAGAGAAAAGATGGATTAGCCAAGAATTCATGCATATGTACTGAAAACAAATCTTTTTTTCATAATTTAGGAAGTGTGGATACTTGCTGTGCCTACTAAATTAATTAATGATGAATTTAATGTAATTGAATCCATTTATTCATGTAAAATTTGACAAAAAATACATTGAATCTTTTATGTCATGCTGGAGCAGTGAAAGTAACAAAACCATTTTGAATACCACCCAACAGATCAGCTCAAACACACCACGATAATGAATGAGAAATCCCTGGCTGAGGATGAAGCTGGAATCATCTGGATCGCTCTGGAACTGAATGGTGATCTCTGACCCGCCTGACACCACCTGGAAGCGCTCTCTGGACCCCAGGTACTGGCCAATCACATGGGACATGAGGTCATGCCCATCAAAGACGGTTAGCACGTCATTGTGGCGGATGTTCAAACTTTAGAAGGGAAAATAACAAGGAGATAATTAAGAATTAGATTTCAAATGTTTTTTTTAATTCTGTTGTTTTGGGCAAGATATAAGCTATAACAATACCTACTACGGGTGCAAACATGTACTCGACAAAACAAGTACTCGTCAAGCAAATCATAAGAGATTACAAAATATTACAAAAATATTTTGATCGAAAATCATTCATAGTAATTTTTCAGACATATATTAAGTTACGTATTATGTTGATGTATTTTGACAAACATTTTGGAGCAGGATATATCATTAAATAGGCCTAGTCAAAAGCCAATGTGCAGTCATGCATTGTTGCTGAGACGCTGTATAAAATAGTCAATGTTTAGTAGCTGGCCTATTTGGTGGAGTTCCCCTGTTACGTCCTCCGTGTCATCCTCCCGGCTGCAGTTCGCAGTCCAGCCACCAGCTCCCTACC
Organism: Merluccius polli; assembly: GCA_030340625.1. Lineage (NCBI taxonomy): Eukaryota > Metazoa > Chordata > Actinopteri > Gadiformes > Merlucciidae > Merluccius > Merluccius polli. The sequence goes on along the minus strand of JAOPHQ010001718.1, from coordinate 221,448 downwards.
GGCCACCGCTGTCAGCTCCTTTCCAGCCAGTGAAGTCATGGGGAACCATCGTGAGTCACTCAGTCTGCATATTATTGACTCAGCCTCCCCTCCCCCATCCATGGCCAACCTGGCGCCGCCAGAATCCCCCGACTTGTCTGCATTGCCTGTTCACTATCATGACTGAAGCATAGTGTTTAACAAACGTCACGCCCTGCCTCCTCACCCCCCTTATGCGATCGACCTCCTCCCCAGTGCTTCTCTTCCTAGTGGTTGGTTGTACAACATCTACAAACTGGAGCGTATTGGCTATTGGAGGCTATTGAAAGGGACTCCTTGGCCTCAGGCATCATTCGACTCTCCTCTTTACCGGTAGGTGCGGGGTTCTTCTTAGTGGGAAAGAAGGATGGCACCCTGAGGCCATGCACCGGGGAATGAACAACATCATGGTGAGGAATAAGTACCCCCTGCCTCTGATCAGCTCAGCTTTTGCCCCTCTCCATGGTGCTACTATCTTTTCCAAGCTCGATCTTCACAACGCTTACCATCTTGTGCGCATCCATGAGGGGGATGAATGGAAGCCAGCTTTCAACACACCCCTAGGACATTTTGAATACCTTTTCATGCAGTTCGGTCTGACAAATGCCCCAGCCGTATTCCAAGCCCTGGTTAATGACGTCCTCCGGGACACGATTAACCGTTTTGTTTTCGTTTACATTGATGATATTTTGATTTTCTCCCAGTCCCCTGCTGAACATGAACGGCATGTGCACCAGGTATTTCAACACCTCCTGGAGAATAGGCTTTTTGTTAAACTGTAAGAGTTCCATGTTCCCACTGTCTCATTCCTCGGCTGTCATCACCCAGAGTCAGGTCTGCATGGACCCGGTGAAGATTTCTGATGTAGGTGATTGGCCAGTCCCCACCACCCATAAGCAGCTACAGCGTTTCCTGGGTTTTGCACAATTTTACCGCAGGTTCATTCACAACTACAGCCGCATAGCAGCCCCTCTCACAGCCCTCACCTCCACCGCTACTCCTTTCCATTGGACCCTGTAGGCTGAGGCAGCACTCACGGAGCTCAAGCTCTGGTTCGTGTCGGCATCCATGCTTATTCGACACCGCCCTGCAATTAGGTAGACACCTTGGACACGGGGGTTGAAGTGGTGTTATCCCAGCGGTCTCCTGCCAACAGTAAGCTCCATTCATGTGCCTTCTTTTCTCGTAAACTCATCCCGCCTGAGAGGAACTACGATGTGGGCAACTAGGAGCTACTTGCGGTCAAACTGGCATTGGAGGAGTGGCATCACCGGCTGGAGGGAGCAGACCAGGCTTTCGTAGTTTGGACAATCCACTGCAACCTCACTTATCTACAGACGACCAAGTGCCTAAACTCTTGCTAGTCTCATTGGGCACTGTTCTTCGGTTGCTTTAGGTTCACCCTAACGTATCGCCTTGGTTCCTGCATTACTAAGCCAGACACACTGTCCCGGATGTACACCATGAAGGAGGGTAGTCCTGAGCCAGCCTCTATCCTGCCTGTGTGGTCACCTCCCTCACCTGGGAGATTGAATCCCAGGTCAAACTGGCCCAGTCTCCACAGCTGGACCCAGGTAATGGTCTGCCTAACCGTCTGTTTGTTCCTGACTCACCCGTACACACATAGGTCCTGCTGTGGGCTCATTCCACCCGCCTCACCTGTCACCCGGGGATCACCAGGACCTTCGCTTTCCTGCGCCAGTACATTTGGTGCCCCACTATGATGGCTGACACCCAGTCGTTCGTCTCCTACTGTCCTCTCTGTATCCGGAGCAAGACCTCCTCCAAGCCCAGCTCTGGTCTTCTCCATCCCCTGCCAGTCCCTAGCCGACCCTGGTCTCACATCGCCCTAGATTTTGTCACGTCCCTGCGGCCTATGGTCAGACCACCATCCTTACTATTATTGACTGGTTCTCCAAGGCCCCCCTTTTTGTCGCTCTGCCTAAACTGCCCTCTGCTGGGGAGACCACAGACTTTTTGGTGAATCATGTGTTCCGCATTCATGGCATTCCCGCTGATATTGTTTCAGATAGAGGCCCACAGTTTATCTCTCAAGTCGTGTGATTTCCTCCGGATACCACTTGCAGTCCAATGGCCAGTCGGAACGAGCCAATCAGGAGATGGTGGCGGCACTCCTTTGTGTGGCATCTGCCAACCCCTCTACCTGGAGCTCCCAGCTCGCCTGGGTAGATTATGCACACCTTGGTTAACGCTTTTATCTCCTTTCCTCTGTTCACTTGGCTATCAGCCCCCCTCTATTCCCTAACAGGAAGAGGACATCGCGGTTCCATCCGTCCAGGCCCACTTGCGCCGCTGCCAGAGGACCTGGAGTCGCACCTGTGCTGTCCTTCTTTGCTCTTCCACCCGGTCCCAGACCCAGGCCAACCGCCCCCGCACCCCGGCTCCCGTCGACACCCCCAGGAAGATGGTATGTCTCCGAGCTAAGGATCTGCTGTTGAAGGTAGATTTTAGGAAGTTGGCTCCCCATTTCGTGGGCCGTTATAAGATAGAGACTATCATTAACTCCTGTGCTGCGGGTTAAGGCTCCCTCCCTCCCTTAGTATTCACCCCACCCCACCTCAGCTCAAGCCAGTCTCCTCCAGTCCCCTGTTCCCCCTTGCATCCGCTCTCCTGCCGGCCAGAATGACTGACAATCACCCTGCCTGTACTGTCCGGTGTCTGCTGGACATACACCGTCTGTGGGGGGAGGTTGCCAGTACTTGCTGACCTGGGAGGGTTACGGGCCGGAGGAGCACTCGTGGATCCCCCAGAGACAAATCCTGGATCCATCACTTATTAGGGATTTTAACTGTGCCCATCCAACTGGTTCCAGATGTCCGTCAGGTGGCATCCATAGAGGGGGGGGGGGGGGGGGGGGGGGGGGTACTGTTACATCCTCCATGTCAACCTCCTAGTCGCTGCTATAATCTCTCTCCTGTTCTCTCTCTCTAGTGGCTCTTAGTGGTTCCTCAGTATTATTGTAATCTGAGTCTATTCTCTCATGTTCTGTGTGCCTGGCTAATCTCCTGTGCATCTAGTTCACCCCACTCCATTGCCCTAGACCAGGGGTATTCAACTAAAATTTCAAGAGGTCCAGTGAGAGAAAATTTCCTCAAGCGAAGGTCCGGATATATATATATATATATATATATATATATATATATATATATATATATATATATAGCCTTATAGTTGTATCAACATCTGCAACTGACTGTTAAATTAAAGAAAGTCAAATTCACAATTCAAAAATATTTATTGTCACTAATCATTGAAGTATACATGTGTACTGTCTCTCCCTGTCTCCCGTTCACTCGTCTCTAGGGATGGGGATCGTTAATATTTATTGATATCGATACCTTTATCGATACTCCTTATCGATCCGAGTCTTTATCGATACCACTATCGATACTTTTCTATTATTTGGTGGAAAGACGACGCGACAATTTGTTTTCAACAGAACTGGTATTGCTTAACAAGTGAGCATAACAAAAACGTTTCTAGCCTTCAATAAACATGGCTAATGTAATAGGCCACTTCGAAATGACATACAACTAACAATAGAAAGAATATATCAGCAGCACCAAATGAAAAATAAGTCATAATGTATATGGGTCACACAAAAGGAAATAAAATATAATCTCATAATTTAACAGGGGTTTTTTTGCAGAAAAATTAACATGTCTGCCTTTCATGATCCTCCAGATTTTTAATATACTATACAACTGTATTGCTCATGTTTCTCGCCAAAATCTCAATTTCCCTTTTCTTTACATTACACTTGAACGCATCATGATAACCTAATAGTCGTTTTACTGAGCCGACCTGAACACATCATCACGCAGCGCGTCTGAATCTTTATTTACTTTTCAATATAACTAGCTTGTATGCTGCCGATTACAACACGGATTTCACAATTGGATTACTATTTGTAACTAACGGGACAAGCAGGGGTGGACTGGCCGTCGGGCGTACCGAGTGAGCCGATGCACATTTTTGGGCCGGTCCAGGACTGTCATAATTAGGGTTTTAATAATCGTATTTAACCGTATAACTGCAGACAACTTTATTTAAAATCAAATGTAAAACATGTGTGTTGGTATGTTGGTGTCCGGTGCGTGTGGATGTGCGGCGGCTCCTCCGGCGGAGCGGTTCATGTTAATAGCGGAGTCCGGGAGGGTTCACCTTCACGGTGTAGTTACGAGGGATGTGCGACTATCGTCTTAAAAAATACTATAGTGTGTTTTAAAGTTAGAAAGATATTAGATATTCAACGGATATTCACGCTCCGAATTACAGCGATCAGACATGGGGAACTAAAGCCGCGATCACCGGTATGAGTCCCGCGTGTCTAGCGGTGTCTACCTGCCCCCCCGTCGGTCGTAGGTCCGGGGTGGCTTACGATCGCCCCCCCATAAATTTGATTGGCTGAGCAGCGTCACGTGGGATACTTAACTCACATGCAATTGGTCTGTAAGGTCCGCTAACCAAATGCCGTAAAGACTAGAAAAGCTGCGCTGGTTAAAATAGAAGCGCCCCGTCATAATGTAGAATCCCTCAATAGTTTATTGATTATAGGTCTGGGTCCGCATAGGACGGCGTCTGGGTCCGGACCCGGACCGCGGTCCGCCTGTTAGTGACCTCTGCCCTAGACCCACCACGCTCCCTGCTCACCTGCCCTCCTGCCCAGTTCAGCGGCTTGCCTCGCTGCCTACCTGCCAACCTGCCAACCTGTCTGGGCCATCCTCCGGATCCGCCGTCTGCTGATGGCCTGGCTGGTAATACCCCCGGTACCGCTGGAATAGGCTGTAATAGCCTGGCCGCTCTGACCAGTCATCCCGTCGGCTACCTAACGGATCTCTGGTCCACCGCCGGTTCATCCTACCTGCCCTGCTAACAACCAAGCCCGCCTTGCTCTCCTCTAACCCCCTTCCCTGTCCATAAATCCACCTTAACCTTGCCTTGTCTCTGAGTCGTGCTTTTGGGTCCTCCACCAGTCAGTGCCATCCCCACATGTTCGACAAGTTTTACAATAATGTCCGCCCGCCAGGAATGTCCCAACATCAAAACCGAAAGTGAAATGTATAGCAGGATATACATTTGTACAATAATAATGTATATCCTATATAGATGTACATAATTATCATATTTGTACGATAATTTTGCCCTCTGTACGACATACTATCAATAATGCCAAAAGTCCCTAAGCCCCTGGATCCCTAATACCTACAGTAGAAACACAAGTAATATTTATCTATCACACAAATCTACTGTTTTTCCGTATAGCACTAAGTTTAAATATATCTAATAATATATATAAAAACGGGTATTTACACCGAACAGTATTGACATAATATGAATGATATAGAGACTACATTTGAATAAAAGGAGCAAGCTGAACCTCATAACAAAGGAGTTTTGATTGAAGCAGTCAGGTAAGTTTGCTTATACTAGAAATTATGAAATGCAGAAAAACAACCAAACCTGCAGATACCATCAGCACCAAAAAAACTAAAATAATTAAAAACAAATAAACACTAGGGGCAATAAGGCCAGATTTCTGCTTGCCAGTACTTTGCTTAGGCCACTGGCTCACTTGATTTTTAAGTAATGAGCATAGTACCCCAGATCCAACCCCACATGCCAAACCCAGAACCCAGTAGAATTTAGATCATATTTAGATTCCAATCCCATTTGATCTTTTCAAACTACCATCCAAACACCAACTGGTTTTCTGTCACTCCTGTTGTATTGACCCAGCTGTGTGAGCGCCAACACCAACAGCGTGGTGTAGCCCATGTCCAGGCTACACCACGGCTACATTTGTTCTTGTCAAAATTCTTCCACCCATACATGCGTGTTGGCAGTGTTTTCCTAAGACTATCCATCTGCACTAAAACAGTGTTTTCCAACATTCAGTTCATGCCTTCTCAATCACAATCATAAGCCGTGTGATTTCCCTGGCTACATTACAACATGTGTTTTCCCATTGGCTACACTACAAGGTGAGAGCAGCATTTTAAAATTAATCTTCTTGGGAGAATTTAGAAAATTCGTAGAAATTTGGGACGAAAACAGTTTTTGTGCCGACAGAAGGCCAAAAGGGAGAGAAAAAATATGTTTTCAACTGTTCGAACATTCTCGTGGACACCACCACTCACATTTGCACGTCCAGCTCGATGCGTTTCTCCTCGTTGCCATGGATCTGCCACACACAGTCTTGCCCCTTGGAGTAGCTCTGCGGCCAATCAGGAGACAGCACGGTACCTGAGGGTTCCATCAGGTCCCCCCCACACACAGCTGGGGAAGGGAGAGAAACAGATTAATAAGGGGGAGGGGGGGACGATGGAGATTCAAGGAGAAAAGGATGGTGAAATACATTCCTCTTTTCCTCCCTCTTTCCACACCTCCCCCCCTCCCTCCCTCCACACCTTTTTTCTTTTTATTTTGCCTTGAGTATGTTTGTGTATGTATGTTGTCAAATGAAAACTTCTAAAATAGAATACTTAAAATAAAAGGTTAATCAGGCCTTACCCCGGCACACCGGCTCGCTCTCATTCCAGCGCGGGTCGCTGGGGTCCACGCACTCGATGGAGCCAGAGCCCTGCTCCATAAGGAAGCCCGGGGAGCAGGCGAACGTCACCACTGTGCCCAGCTGGAAGGTGATGTCAGAGCTGCTGAAGTTACCGTGGGGCATGTAGGGTTCCCAGCAATGTTCCCCGTCAAAGGCTAGGGGGCGAGATATATATATATATATAAATATATATATATATATAAATATAGAGAAGAGAGAGAGAGAGAGAGAGAGAAGGAGATATGCAGAGAGAGAGAGAGAGACAGAGAGAGAGAGACATAGAGATGTATAGAGAGATGGAGAGCTATGTATACTGCTCCTTAATGACATCACTTTGGATAAGCACATCTGCTTAATGATGTTCAAGTGTAGTGGCTAGGCCGACGCCGAAAGGTACTGTGTTTGATCCCCCAACGTCCACAGCCTAACTGTGCGTTCACACCGAAAGCGCACAAAGAGGAATCCGCTTTGTCCACTCCACCTTGTCCACTCCACCTTGTCCAGTCCACCTAAGTCGCTTATGTCGCTTTTGTCCCCCTTCAGAATGTTCGTTCTTGCTTCTAAATTTAAAGGGCCAGCGCGCCACACGCGCTAAACCCCACCACGCAACTACTGCTGTAGCACAGCCCATTTACCGACATTGTTGATCACGGAAAGTAACTTGATGGAAAGTTACTTGATAAAGTAATTAAAAACAGAATTACTCCCGGTGACATCTTGGAACGAATGTTTGGTAGGAACTAAAATTACGCCGGTTGTTCTCTGGGACAGATCTGACCGAGGGACGACAGCAGAACGAGACGTCCCCATTGGCTATCGGATGGATTTTCCACTTTTCCCTCCTAGACGCGTCATAGCTCATTACATAAAGTTGGAGGATTTTTAACTTTTTTAAACCTCCTAAGTCGCCTATTCCACCCACCTCCGCCAATTCCTCTTTTCCCTCTTTCTCCGCCTGGCTCCCAATACAAAGTGAATGACTTCCGGGATCATTTTCCTCTTTGTCCATTTTTGGCGTTAACGCACAGTAATCCTCTACCTGCTCCCAAATGACATGTATCTAAAAAAAGATATGTGTCTTAAAGGGACAGGGTCCAGAGGAGGTGGTGGCAGGAGCAGGTGGTGGGAGGAGGTGCTCACCCTCGTAGCGTAGGGCGAGGAGCAGAGGGATGGAGGAGGAGTCGGTGGTCAGCTCCAGGTACAGCGTGGAGCCCTCGCTTACCAGCCCCCGCTCGGGTACGTCGTCCAGGTCTGAGTCGAACAGCACCGGGGACAGAGAGCTGTTCCCGTTACGTACAAGAAGTCTGACAGCGAGAGAGAGAGGGGTAAAGCAAGTAAAAATACCACACCTGATCATTAGCCTGCTCGTTGTCCTGATTGAGTTTTCCCTGTCCCTTGTTTTCTCTCTGCCAATGATTTGTTTCCCTCTGATATTTAAGTTCAGCCCACAGTTAGTCTTTGTCAGATTGTACCATAAAGTTTTGTGAGATACTCTGCCTGTTTCTGCTCTGCCAGTATACATTGGATTATCTGCCTTGTGATATTCTGTTTTTGGATTTTTTCATTCTCTGTTGGAACTTTGCCTGTTTTCTTTTGTGCGTCACATTTTTTACTCTTAAGTTTGACTTTCGACCTGTCTGCCCTTTGTTTGAATCCTGAAGAAAAGGAATAAATATTTTTGCCAATTGCATCTGGTCTGCCCCTGGGTCCTTATCTGCAAATCGTAACAAACAGAGCATACGCAAAAAATGTGTCCTTTTTAACAGCAATTTCTTGAATTTCCTTCCAGGGATTTAGTGTTATCTAATCTGATTTGTCTTGACATGGCTAGATGGCAATATGAAAACCTCATTATTAAACACACCAACTTTGTAGCTTTGTAAACACACAAACTGTGTTTTCACAACCAACACCTTTAACGAGCTAATTACATTTTGAAGCGACCAATCACACAAGGGTAATCTCAACAGCACAGCAACAACTGACTTATCCTCGTCCTCATCCAGGGCCACCCTCTCAAAGTGGAGGTGGAGCTTGTGCCCCTCCCGGGCCTCGATCAACCAATGGCAGCTCAGGTTGTTGCCGTTGCTATGGTTGCTGACAGATGGCGGCGGAGGGGAGAGTATGCGACCCACGGTGGCATTAGGAATCCAACCGCCGCAAGACACGGCTGGGGAGAGAAGTCACAGCTCCAGTTATCGCCTTTCCTATAGCCACACGCCGTTAAATGACAGAGATAACAGAAACGGTGACCTATGACCTTGTCCTGATCTCTGGTGAACAGACGTTGTCCACAGTGTGATAGCTCATAGATGGTATCACTGGCATGCTAGTGGTGCCATCGAGGACGGTATGTAGAATGACCATTAGTGCAATCAGCCAATGAGATGTTTCAAGGGTTAGAGACAGGCAGATTGTAGACTTTACACCAATTGTGTCAATGATTTAGTATACTGTATACTATAAGAATTATGTCCAGGGAAGGTCAGGTCAATAAATAAATAGACAGAGAAAATATAGACAGACAGGTAGATGACAGACAGACAGACAGATAGATAGATAGATAGATAGATAGATAGATAGATAGATAGATAGATAGATAAATGTAAGTCACTGACCGACACACTGTGGTTCTGGCGTGCTCCAGTGAGGTTGCGTGGCGTTCACACACGTTGCAGTCTCGTGACCCCTGACCTGGAAGCCGGGGTCACAGTGGAAGTGGGCCTGACCACCAGGGTGGATGTCCGTCACAGTCACACCGCCCCCTTCAGGGGACGCCGGGAAGGGACAGTACAGCAGAAAGGCTGTCCGGGTGTTTATGGGGGGAGAAAGTGTTTTATGAATATTAAATGAGTGAGGCACACAACTTGGTGTAAAGTAAACACAATCTCCCTTACATCTCATCCCAAGCTGTGTGGGGGCTGGTAAAAAATGTTTTCTATCTGTGGAGCTGTGCTGGTGATATATTCACTATTTAGTTATTTAGCAGATGCTTCTATCCAAAGCAACTTACAGTGCCATGACACTAACACGTCATTAAGGAACAAGTAGTGGTTAGAGCACTCAAGGACGCATATAACTAGACTGCAGACATTAGGGTTCGAGTCGACCACACAAAACCCGAGATTATTCTGCTCCCTTGTATGTTATATGTGCCATAAGGATTTCAGTTAATTTAAAGATATATTACAGATCAGGTTAAAATGGAATTGCCATAACAATTTAATTTTAACATGATAAACCTTATTACAAGCTAATATTTCATGTGTACTCACAGCGCACCTAGAATAGCAGGCCTTGCTTGTCATGTAGGCTACTATAGGAAAATACAGAGCGTGCCACATTCATCTCTTGCATGTTGCAGCCAGTTGAGTAACATTTCACATTACACATTCCCTGCCTTTATAGGTTTCTTTGTGGAAGGATTTCCCTGTGCGGATATGAACCACGACTACAATCCACATCGCTATGATTAGAATCTGGAAGGATCTTCAATGAAAGAAAAACATTTGTTTATTCTTGGTTGTCATGGGCAATGCAAAGACCATGAAATCTGGGTCTTTATGGGTCTTTGGCAATACCCTCAAAGGGATTCACAGAACTATCTCAAAATCCCAATAAATGCTTTATAGTGTTGCACATACGGTCAATCATGTCTATCATCTAGATTTGTATATGTGTATTTGTATATTAGTATAATATTATTTGTATATATATAATTGTTATTACTGTCCTGTACCACAGCGACATTTCCTATCTGGGATTCATAAAGAACATGTTATCTTATGTGATCTTATTTCTAAAAATAGAGAAATAAAGCAAGCTTAAAGGTGCAGTGTGTAGGATTTAGTGGCATCTAGCGGTGAACCAACTGAATACCCCCCCACACACACACACCTCTTCCTTTCCAACAATGTAGGAGAAGCTATGGTGGCCTGCACTGGCCTGTAAGGTCCCAGTACTAGGGGTGCAAGAAGTACCGTAAGTCAGAGAGGCTTTATTTTTATAGAGTGGTTGTCCGTTCTGGGCTACTGTAGAAACATGGCAGTTCCACGGGGAGACCCGTGGAAGGAGACCCGTTCCTTTAGATATAAACGGCTCATTCTAAGGTAATGAAAACACAATGATTCTTATTTTCATGGGATTATTATACACTAATTAAAATATACTTATGAATATTATATTCCATTTCTGCCAAGTTTGTTCCGCTAGATGCACTAAATTCTACACGCTGGACCTTTAATAGAGCGCAACAGTGACCGCCCCCTTTTTAACAGCTCCGGTGCCGGAAGTAAATTTCCCATGCATTTATCTCGTCCACTTTTCGTATAATCCTTATAAAAAGAGTATTAAGCCTTTAACCAAGCCGATCGTTCGTTGTGGTAGTCGTGACCATATTATGTTTGATTCGGGCATGAAAAGAATTTGGAAAACGGAAGAAAAGGCAAAGGTACTTTATTTTGTTGACCGAGTGAGGAACTACTCATCCCGAATCAAACATAATATGGTCACGACTACCACAACGAACGATTGGCTTGGTTCAAGTCTTAATACTCTTTTTATAAGGATTATACGAAAAGTGGACGAGATAAATGCATGGGAAATTTACTTCCGGCACCGGAGCTGTTAAAAAGGGGCGGTCACTGTTACGCTCTATAAAGGCGGCAGGCAAACAATACAATCATAATAAAAACTGGTTCCACATAGTAATCATAATATAAACTATTAAGCAAAACAATGTGTATTATTGCAAATCTAGTAGAAGAAGCATGTTGCTGCTTGTTGGTCCATCTACACAAAATATAAAGTTAATGAATTTGTTTTCAGTTTTTTTCTGTGCCCCACACAGAATAGTTTGGTTATATTTTACCCTGTCATACCGAAAGAACATTGTTATAATTTACAGAGTAGCAGGTAAGCAGAGACAGGCCAATGACAAAGCACATTGCCTTATAGTGCCTTATTACCTTGATAGTGGAGGCTGAACATGCCGTGATTGGTCTGTCGGAGACTGCGATAGTGAATGTACACCTGGTTGGTTGTGCTGCGTATCACCTGACCCTCCCTCATCAGGGTTTCATTGGCCAACAACTCTGGCCCCACCCCTCCGTACCCTAGGATGACCAGAGACTCCTCTTTCGAGAGGTTCACCTTTCTCACCTAGAGACAGAACAAAAAGGATGCATCCAAACACCAAGGTCATTTGTTGTGAAAGTCAAAACCATATATAGCGACTTACAGTTCATTTTCATTTTTAGATGCATGTCACCAGGGTTCTAAATTAACACCCGCCAAGCCGCCAAATGCAGGTTAAAAATCATTTTGGCGGGTGTTAATAAAAACTTACTAGCCAGTTTGGCCGGTGATGCATGAGGCAATCATGTCAGTCAGAGCCGCTCTACTGTTCTCGCTCCCTGGGCAGTACTGACTACATTTCCCATGAACACTGTCGTGATGCTACGTGATGACGTATAAGACGCCCATTGGCTGCGCGCAGGCAGTGCAACCAACCAGCGCGAGTATGCCATGGAAACAGAAAACACAAAGAAGAAGAAGAAGAAGAAGAAGAAGAAGAAGAAGAAGAAGAAGAAGAAGAAGAAGAAGAATGAATGAACGAAGCAGAAACTACCAAAAGAAGGGAGCTAAAGTAAATTAAAAAGTAACGTTAGCCTAAACGTAAACTAAATGCGGCGGTGGTTGGTTGGACAGACTGGGGGCGAGAAGAGGAAAGAGGCGTGTGTGTGTCCGAGAGGGCTCTCCTCGGACACATTACTCTGAAGCCCCGGTGGCGGTCTGGAAGTGCGGATAAAAAAGTAAACAGCAGTAAAAGCTAGCGTGTGTGTCCGAGAGAGCTACTCTCCTCGGACATATTACTCTGAAGCCCCGGTGACGGTCTGGAAGTGTGGATACAAAAGAAAAAAATTTGGCTAGTGGAAATTCTGATTGGCTGGTAACTTTAGAAAGTTACCAGCCAAATTGGCTGGTAATCAAAAAAGTTAATTTAGAACCCTGCATGTCACTAAAGAGCAGGTAGGGGTTTAGGAATTTTGCTCATGCAAGCCTGCAGGTAGACTAGAGGACATTGGGCTATCCGTCCCCCTATACAGCACTTCAGATGAAAAGGCAGTTAATCCCGCTAAGTATCCAGGTGAGATGGGTGATTGCATTAAAGGGAAACCGTCACGCTCGGCTATGTTCTAATATAAGAGAGTATTATTCCATATGCATGTTCGCAATTACCTCAATTTCCTGTAAAAAACAGGATTATTGACGTCATTAGTCCGGCGTTCTCCATTGGTCTGATTTGTAAGAATGACGCCAATGGTCCAACGTTTCCCCAAATTTTCCCCGGGAAAGGGGTTGATGTTGAAAACCGCAATTGTTTCACAACACACGTATGAAGCAGTATTCTCATTCATTAGAAAATAGAGCACAGAGCGTGAAAACATGCAACAGTGAGTGAGGTACCTGGATCTCCACACCATATCCAGAGTACACAGTGATGCTGTACGTGCACTCCAGGGGAGACATGAAGGAGGAGGAGGAGGAGGAGGAGGAGGAGGAGGAGGAGGAGGAGGAGGCTGGGTCTGGGGACTCCACCGAGTCCTCTATCCCTGACAGGGTGGCATTGCACTGTACTGTAGCAGGAGAAGAAGAGAAGGAGGAATTATGACTTGTGTGTGTTTGTGCGTGTGTGTGTGTGTGTTTGTGCGTGTGTGTGTGTGTGTGTGTGTGTGTGTGTATAGACGTGGCCTGGTCTACAACAAGAAACTAGAATATGACAGCTGAATAGAATGTTTACCTTAACTTTATAGATAGCTAAGAAGATACAGCAAGAAATTACTGAAGACACAAAACATCATAGAAGGCAAAAAAAATCCAAAAAACAACCATATCTATGGCTACATCCACACTACTACGTTTTCGTTTTAAACCGCATAACTTTTGCCACATTTATGCCTAGCGTACACACTACTCCGGCGTTTTACGACCCCTAAAACGGAGATTATTGAAAACACTGCTGACCCAGTTTTAGTTTGAAAACTCCGGGGTTGCGTTTCAGTTTGGACTAATGTGGACGGGCGGATACGGAGCCGATGAAGCAGACACTCACGTTCGCTCCCTGATCTTATCAGTCATGACGTGTCCTTGCCGTGACATGCTTTTTTAGGCGTGGTAGTATGGACGGAGATTCTTTCTGATACGGTGCTAAAACGCTAGCCTGGCTCCGCCCGCCTACGTACTTCCGCTCAATTTTCATTTCACTTCAGCACTAAGGTCTGGCGGTGCTGTATGGCAGAACGATTTCTTTTCCCTCAAATGTGCCTTCCAATCAGCGAACAGAGGCTAATGCTAATGCTCACTGCATCTGCCGTTTGTATACTGCGCGCAACGTGGTTTCTGGCGCATGAAATACGTCACGACCAAACGTTAGCGATTGGTTAAGGCAGATCCAGAGTGGCACTGGGCAGAGCCAATAGGTTTTAAACTTCAACAGCACCCGCCTTCAAGTGAGACATCGTTTGTCTCTACAGCACTGCTAGACCTTTAGTATGAATGAAATGAGTACCAAGGTCTAGTTAGGACTAGACTATAGCAGTTCTAGACCTTTAGTATGAATGTAATGAGTACCAAGGTCTAGTTAGGACTAGACTATAGCAGTTCTAGACCTTTAGTATGAATGTAATGAGTACCAAGGTCTAGTTAGGACTAGACTATAGCAGTTCTAGACCTTTAGTATGAATGAAATGAGTACCAAGGTCTAGTTAGGACTAGGCTATAGCAGTTCTAGACCTTTAGTATGAATGTAATGAGTACCAAGGTCTAGTTAGGACTAGACTATAGCAGTTCTAGACCTTTAGTATGAATGTAATGAGTACCAAGGTCTAGTTAGGACTAGGCTATAGCAGTTCTAGACCTTTAGTATGAATGTAATGAGTACCAAGGTCTAGTTAGGACTAGACTATAGCAGTTCTAGACCTTTAGTATGAATGAAATGAGTACCAAGGTCTAGTTAGGACTAGACTATAGCAGTTCTAGACCTTTAGTATGAATGAAATGAGTACCAAGGTCTAGTTAGGACTAGGCTATAGCAGTTCTAGACCTTTAGTATGAATGTAATGAGTACCAAGGTCTAGTTAGGACTAGGCTATAGCAGTTCTAGACCTTTAGTATGAATGTAATGAGTACCAAGGTCTAGTTAGGACTAGACTATAGCAGTTCTAGACAATTAGTATGAATGAAATGAGTACCAAGGTCTAGTTAGGACTAGACTATAGCAGTTCTAGACCTTTAGTATGAATGAAATGAGTACCAAGGTCTAGTTAGGACTAGACTATAGCAGTTCTAGACCTTTAGTATGAATGAAATGAGTACGAAGGTCTAGTTAGGACTAGACTATAGCAGTTCTAGACCTTTAGTATGAATGAAATGAGTACGAAGGTCTAGTTAGGACTAGGCTACTAAAACGCCAGTGTGGACGGAGATCATTTTCCTTTAAAAAAACGTATAAAACCGAAAATGTAGTAGTGTGAATGTAGCCTATGTAGATGTCCCTCTCTTTTTGTTTGTTTATTTAGTTTGTTACATTTTACAAGAGCCCATGAGGAACTTTGAAAAAACAGCAGCATTTTCTGCCATAAGAAACTGCATTTCCCATGAGCACCAGCCTGTAATTACAAAGAGCTGTTAAATAAAACAGTATACGAGAAAGTGGTTGGTTGGGAAACTGTTTGGTGGTTTGGTAATGTATTGGTGCTTTGAATTGGTACCATTTTCCAGCAAAAACAGCATAATTAATGTGGGACAAAACTTTGGTGGACAATGTGAATTCTTGTTTAGTTTGTGTAAAAGTGACAAAACACGCTTGTCTGCTGGGTGTTAGCAAGCGAACAAACAAACAATGTCAGTTGCTTTCAGACACAGTAGACCACTATAGAGAAAGATGCTTTCCGACACAACTAATCAATGATAGAGAAAGATGCTTTCAGACACAGCTAATCAACTGTAGAGGAAGTTCCAATTTCTGTTCATGAATAGAATATGTTTTTATGTTAAATAGGTGAAGAATAACAAAAAACACGAAAATAAGCTAGCAAGCTTATGCAACACCAGTGCTCTGCTGTGACATCAGGTGTGATTTACCTGGAGCGTGCATGGTGGTGATGGTGGTGGTGGTGATCAGGGTGGTGGTGGTCTCCTCCTCTGCTGTGGCGGGCGGGGAAGAGGTCAGGGCGGTAGTGAGAAGCCCGGGGGAGATGGGGGTGGTCTCGGGGGGGTGGCCAGCCCCAGGCACTGCCTGCGTCGGGTTTGTGGTTGTACC
This sequence comes from Merluccius polli, assembly GCA_030340625.1. Classification (NCBI taxonomy): domain Eukaryota; kingdom Metazoa; phylum Chordata; class Actinopteri; order Gadiformes; family Merlucciidae; genus Merluccius; species Merluccius polli. Next base: position 205,534 of record JAOPHQ010001718.1, on the reverse strand, counting down.
TGTTGATGCAACTGTACTGTAGTGCTGTAGCAACGTAATGTAGTACTGTGCTGTAGTAGTACTGCAATCAGTGGCGCAAAAAGTGGGTATGCGCTGTATGCGGCGCATAGGGGCGCCGCACCAGGGGGGCGCCAAAGGGGGGGGGGGGGGGGGGGCGCCGCCCCCGTCAACAATCGCGCAGCACCCCCCCCCCCCCCCCCCCGTCAACAATCGCGCACCCCGTAATGTTTATGGGGGGCGCCAAAATTGTTGCTGCATACCCCCCTGACACTGGGTAGCTGCACCCCTGACTGCAATGCACTGTACTGCAGTGTTGTTCTGTATTACTGTAGTACTATAGTGTAGTACTGTAGTAATATAATGTAATGATGCACTTTATTGTAGTATTATTTTGTAATACTAAACTGAAATGTAATGTAGTACTGTACTGTAGTGCTGTACTGAACTGTAGGCTAGTATTAGTACTCTATCTAGTATTAGTGAAGTATCTAATAGCTAGTATTAGTAGTATTATTATATCTTACAATGGCGTGT
>JAOPHQ010001718.1:0-202500 GCA_030340625.1 Merluccius polli | reverse complement strand
TCTCTCTCTCTCTCTCTCTCTCTCTCGTAACCACTCTCCTACACACACACCCACACACACACACACACACACACACACACACAAACGTTCAAACTACTTTGAATAATATTAGCATTATAATATTACTATACTAAGAGTATATATAGTGGACACAGTATACATTAATAGAGCATCCTAAATAAATCAGTGGCTAATAAACACAGAGTGGCTCCACCTTCCCTGTCCATCAGACATGAGAGTTCCAGACCTTGACCCTTGACCCTTATTGGCTCTTCTGTGGGTCAAGTTTGACCAACAAACTCTCAGCACAGGAGGAGCTAAGATGTGGATCTCATTTAGTGTCCACACGCAACCCAGTCGCCAAAAGCATACGTTGACAGTGTACGTTTTCGTGAACACTGGATTACGTCGCATTTCAACGTAACATAGCGTGTTGTACCTACAGTATCCGCGCGTGGCGCTGTGGAGGCGCCTGAAGAAAGCACAACCAACAAGGACATTTCATGGTTATAAAACACATCAATTGCTGGTTATAAAATACATAAATTAGAATTAAGGTGACGGTGATGCAGGGTTGCCAGCTTCACGGTTTTCTCGCCAAATTGGGCTGTTTTGAAACAGAAACAGTTGGGGTGTAATATGTAGGCCTATTGCATAATCTTTATGAAAACTCAGTCAGAACGACTGAGTGATATTTGACGTTTGGTGGTGTGTGGGCATCCGTCCTATTAGTTAGTTATTACTCCTGTATCAGAGCTATAGAGTAAACAACTCTATAAACAACTCTGATTACTCTATAGCACTGATTCCTGCACCATGTTTCAATGACGTCAGGTTGCTAGGGGCTACGGCTGAAAGACGCCGTGACCACCTGTCCCATTGGGAGCATAGACCATAGACATACTGTATATACGTAGACGCCTCATAGACTGACGCTGCCTGTTGGAGCTGACGTATCAGCGCGGCCGCAATCACTATAATAAGCATAACTCCCCGAATTTTTTACCGGATTTTCACACGGTTTGGTTTGTTGCAAACGGCAGAGATTTATCTATGATACAGGACGAATTAATAAAAAAAATAAGAATTATTGTTCAATCTTGCTTGTGAAAGGTAATCCCACGCGATCTGGTGTCAACACTGCGCCGTAAACTGCACAAAATACTGGCATAGCTTGCTCTCCCGTTGACTCCTATGCTAGACTAGAGTGAGGACATAGACATATATACGTAGACGCCTCATGACGTGATGGAACGTAACCCAGCGTCGCCGCCATATTGGTAGGGAGTCCTCACTCTAGTCTGCATAGGAGTCAACGGGAGAGCAAGCTATGCCAGTATGTTGTGCAGCTTACGGCGCAGTATTGACACCAGATCGCGTGGGATTACCTTTAACAAGTAAGATTGAACAATAATTCTTATTATTTTAAAAAAAAATTAAAAAAAATATTAATTCGTCCTGTATCATAAATAAATCTCTGCCATTTGTAACAAACCAAACCGTGTGAAAATCCGGTAAAAATTCAGGGAGTTATGCTTATTATTGTAGTTGGGGATACGCCTTCCTCAGTAGAAATGAATGCACTGGGGCCCCTTCCAAGATGGCGGCCGCGCTGCTACGTCAGCTCTAACGGGCAGCGTCAGTCTATGAGGCGTCTATGTATATATGTCTATGAGTGAGGAGACCCAACCAATATGGCGGCGACGCTGGGTTACGTTCCAGCACGTCATGAGGCGTCTACGTATATATGTCTATGATTGGGAGGACCTATCAGCCGGAAGTACTGTCCTTACTGTACTATTGTTTATGTTGTAATGTCATAATATAAAGTTTGTTAAAAAAACAACAACAACAACAACTATTATTGTCCCACACCACAATGTATGTCCCACAATGTGAACTCCAAACAATTCATGTTTGTCCAATTCATGGACAAACAAAGCAGCTGGAAACACGTCTAAAAAAAAACACTTGAAATGAAATGTAGCCTATATTTATATGTTTACAACATCAATCTCCCTATAATATGAACAAAATATGTTCAGGTTATACTTTCTCTCTTGAAAAATACGGGCAAAACGCTAACCCTAACCCTAACCCGGAAAATGAATTTAAAAAACTACAAACGTTCAGAAAATGCAATACAATGAAGTGTGCGGCGCCATGTTTTTTCGCCATGTTTTTTGTAGTTCTAAAATGTTTAGTTAAAGTTTTCCCTATTATGTGAAAATGTGTCAAGGAACTTCGCAAGTGTATTATATGTTTTAGGGACTGGGGAGCACATTTATTTGGTCAGATTTCATTTTTACTATTGTTAATTGGGTGAAATCTGGTTTTGACCCTACCCAGTAGCGCCCCCTAATGGTTTGGCAAAGGCCACAAAGGATGATAGAAGAAGTGATAGAAGAAGTCAATAGCTTTCCAAAAATGTTTTCCCCATGTTTGTATCACATTGTGTTGCTTTTCTATAAGCCTTTAAAAGCGCCTTAGGTTCAAGGTTCAAAGGGCATTCCTGAGGAGCAGGAACCACCCAGAATGTTCACAGTGGCAGATCTGTACCACCATGCATTCATGTGAGCCTACGTCTCATTCCCATTGCTCCCTATTTGCTTGTCCGTCCGTCGTTGTTCGCTATTCGAGGCGTTTCCTCGACGAATATGCCAGCGTAGTGTGTGTGTGTGTGTGTGTGTTTGTGTGTGTGTGTGTGTGTGTGTGTGTGTGTGTGTGTGTGTGTGTGTGTGTGTGTGTGTGTGTGTGCGCGCGCGCGCGCGTGCGTGCATGCGTCAAAACGATCGGAGTATATGCAAAGGCAAGAGGCAATTCGCATCGGGGCCTTATCTGTATTCTGCAGATCAAGACCTTTCCAACGGTGTCTTCATTGTCATCCTACGACAAAGTTTCATTTTTATCTTGCTCACTGCCAAGGCACTTACTGATGTGTACTTTCTCACAGCCTATATAGAGCCAAGATGGATAAAATCACTAACACATATTTTAAGGGATATTTAGTGGCAAAATGTGTTCAACATATTGATGGTGACCTTATCCTTAGTCATGCTTTTCAATTTGGAGCAGTTTAGACCCCATTTACCCCTTAAACTACTTAATGTTTCATATAAATATTTCCATATTACTTAATATGACAATTCATAGCCATTGTGTTCCCTTCCCCAGGGCTGACAGGATTGTGCTGGATGAACCAATAGTATATAATATGGTAATGCGAATGTATGTCTGTGTGCAGTTACATTTTTACACACAGTTGTTTTTAATTGACCAAGATGAGCTTTTGAAAGAAAGTAGGCCTGTGCCATAGTAACATAAGGGGCTTTAGGACTACAAAAAACATGGCGAAAAAACATGGCACCGCACACTTAAGTGTATTGCATTTTCCGAACGTTTGTAGTTTTTAAAATTCATTTTCCGGGTTAGGGTTAGCGCTTTGCCCGTTTTTCAAGAGAGAAAGTATAACCTGGACATATTTTGTTCATATTATAGGAAGATTGATGTTGTAAAAATATAAATATAGGCTACATTTCATTTCAAGTGTTTTTTTTAGACGTGTTTCCAGCTGCTTTGTTTGTCCATGAATTGTTTGGAGTTCACATTGTGGTGTGGGACAATAATAGTTGTTTAACAAACTTTGTCAACAATATTATGACATTACAACATAAACAATAGTACAGTAATGGTGCGTTCTATTTGTCTCGTAATCGCGACTTGCACCTCGGGTGTGACGTCACATCCGTCTTGGAAAACGAGTGACCCCGGGTTTTTGCGTTCTATTTGGCACACAAGACGAGTCGGAGAAAAGATGGACGCGACTTTAATATGCTTGAAAAACAGTATCATTCTGTGTTTAAACGTTAATTAAATATAGACACATTGATCACCGTTATGGTACAGGACGAGTGGACCCAAACGCTGAACACAGGGAGGCGGAGACAGGATGAAAAGACAGGGGATTTATTTAGACAACAGGGAGACTAGCAACAAGCCAGGCAGGTAGTCGGACAGGCGAGGGGTCGGCCACAGGCGGGCAGTCGGACAGGCAACAGGGTTCAGCAACAGGCGGGTAGTCAGGCAGGCGGGGTTCGGCAACAGGGTTTAGCAACAGGCGGGTAGTCAGGCAGGCGGGGTTCGGCAACAGGGTTCAGCAACAGGCGGGTAGTCAGGCAGGCAGGGTTTGGCAACAGACAGATAACTGGATCACTGGAAACGAGGTTGGGAAACAAGAGCACGAGCCGGCATCGGCTGGCTAGAGATCCCCGGCTTAAGTAGGGCATGGTGATTGCCGATTGGCAACAGGTGTGTTGGGGGAATTATGATCAGTGGCGACAAACGGCCACTAGATGGGGGTGTTGGACCATGTAGCCGGACGTGGTGTAACAATCACAGAGAAATTACCCAAGATTTCACAATGTGCTTGGTTGCAATAGGCAGTTTGGACGTTTCGTAACGTTTATAGTGATTATCTCGTTTACGGTGCACCCACCGCGGATTTCACATGTTCATTACATATTACACAATCGTACTTCCCAGTTTGATATCTGAATATTCCGTTTTGATAACATTAGGCTACTGCTCTGCTTTCTGCTCAAGAATCGGCATTGTTGTCATAGCAACATGGAGCGTCTCTAGCCAGTTTGGAGTAGCCATCTTTGTTACTGAACTCGGGGTCCTCTGAGTTCAGATGAGTTGACGAGTCGTATATACGACCTCGGGGGCGTTCTATTTGCAACTTCCGGTTCGTAACTCGGAAATCCGACTCGCAGATCGAACCGGGTGGACAAATAGAACGCACCATAAGGACAGTACTTCCGGCTGATAGGTCCTCCCAATGGGACAGGTGGTCACGGCGTCTTTCAGCCGTAGCCCCTAGCAACCTGACGTCATTGAAACATGGTGCAGGAATCAGTGCTATAGAGTAATCAGAGTTGTTTATAGAGTTGTTTACTCTATAGCTCTGATACAGGAGTCATAACTAACCAATAGGACGGATGCCCACACACCACTGAACATCAAATATCGCCGGAGACGATCTCCGTCAGTGACTGACGCTAAAGTGCCCTTACCGACAGTCGCTATTTGACGTTCTGGGAGTGAAACTGTGTTGTTCTGACTGAGTTTTCATAAAGATTATGCAATACATATTACACCCCAACTGTTTCTGTGGTGGGTTTTGAAAGCACAAAAGAAAACCGTGACCCGCGTCTTTGAGGTTTACACCCGCGACTCCGTTTTCAAAACAGCCCAATTTGGTGAGAAAACCGTGAAGCTGGCAACCCTGCATCACCGTCACCTTAATTCTAATTTATGTATTTTATAACCAGCAATGTATGTATTTTATAACCATGAAATGTCCTTGTTGGTTGTGCTTTCTTCAGGCGCCTCCACAGCGCCACGCGCGGATACTGTAGGTACAACACGCTATTTTACGTTGAAATGCGACGTAATCCAGTGTTCACGAAAACGTACTGTCAACGTATGCTTTTGGCGACTGGGTTGCCACACGGCTTAGAGAACCAAGTGTATAGGACTATAAACAAACAATACGTCCCTTGGGAGTTGACTGTGTCCCAAACGGAAGGCAGCTGCCTGCTGCTTTCCTGTCTAGTGAGACAGTATCCTTTTTGAGGCAGTGTTTTTGTATGAAGTTACCTGTAAAGGAATCTGGATTGAGACAGACTTCCAAGGCAGCAATGCGTCACGTCATGATGTCGCCAAAAATCCAACAGACATCCGTCAGTTAAGTTATTGAATTTCTTAAATAAGCATTATACATCTAAATAAAATGGATATTCAGTAACTAAACTTATTATATATTACTATACTTATTATTATATATATATATATATATATATATATATATGGTGATATTTCGGATCACAACACCACACTAGGCACAATTAAATGTGAAACAAAACTAATGTACTGAAATCTGTGCGGGAGAGGAGTGGGTTCCTGAAGTGACCCTGTCCAGGGACCTGAACCTTTAACCTCTGTGTAGGGTCTTGGTGACAAAGGGGCTCCACCGTCTCCTATGGTTCCTAGAACACATCGGATGTTCTCCATAGAGCTGAACATGGTGTGAAGTGGTGGGAATACTTTAGGAATACTTTAATCATTTATAATCATGAATTGATACATTTCTGAACATGGTCATGGCCTGTTGGACAGAAAGGTATTATAGTCGTTGTTTTATGTCAGTATGACTTTTTTGTTCACTGTTTTCTGGACTCTTTGTTTTTTTATTTATAAAGTGTGTTTGACATCTCTCCCTGGATAGTATGCACTGGTGGGCGAGTCCGTTCCCCCTGCCCCTGTCTGCCGAGCTGGGTTTCCCTCCGCTCAACGGCCTCCTCTGGCCACTGCTGCTGCTCTTCCTGTGGTACTGTTATCGCATGGGCTCCGACCTCCCCCCACCGGGCCGGGCCCACCCAGGAGGGTGGGCCCGGCCACCAGGCACCAGGCGCCAGGTGCCAGGCGCCAGGCGCTTCATGATGCTGTCCCGTGGCAGCGGTGGCGGCCCTAGGGGCTCTGAGACGGCGTCGGGATCTGAGGTGCCCAGGGCCGAACAGGCGACCCGCTGTATATCCATGGAAACCAGCGAGGATGAGGACCCCGACGGGAGGGAGTACCTGACTCCAGTGCCTGGACGCCCACTGTTCCCGGCCCAGGCGTCGGCGGCCGGCAGGAAGCTGTACGCGGCGCTGCAGGAATACGCCAAGCGCTATGGCTGGGTGGGCATGGGACGCATCCACAAAGGGTTACGAGAACAGGTAGGAATGGGATGGTAGGGATGGTAGATTATTCACCCAGCAGGGCCAGAGCCAACCAACAGGGGGGCGCCGGAGCCTTTGTGTGAGACTTCCTGAATGGGTATGGAGCCTAGTATGGGTTAGGAACACACTCCTCTCTGTGTGTTCATGAGGAGTTGAAGTAGGCCTGCCTTGTCTGCTGGTATGAATGAAATGTACTTGTCAATTGACTTGACCAGTCAGTGTCTGCAGAGTGTAAATGGTGTAAAAGTAGTAACACCGGGACTATGTTGATGTACTTGTATTGCTAGTGCCTATTGAGTTATTTCGCAGGTGCTTTTATCCAAAGCGCCTTACAGAAAATGGAATCTGGGAGTCTATACAACCTTTGGTCTGGGATTCGAACCCCCCTATTGCCACTGCATGATCCTGCCCACTAATTTGCGCGTGTTCCTGTTCTCAGGTGAGACTGAGCGACCATTCCACCATCCAGAGGCCTCACCTGTTCTTCCTGCCGGACGTTCCCAGTGTCCCTTTCTTCCCCCGCGATGCCCACCGCCATGACATCGAGCTCCTGGAAGCCCAGTACCCGCTGATCCTGGCTGAGTTCCAGGCGGTCTACCAGCGGGGTGTAGACTCCAAACTGGGATGGAGCGGCCCCAAGGTATGGCAAAGAGATCCCGTGTCACCAACGATAGAATACTGGCTGATGTTGCCCGACACCGTCTCGAAATGTTCACCAACCAGTAATTTACAACAGCCAACCAATAATCTTAAGACCTCAGACTAAATACTATAAGCCAAGGCAAGACATAAACCGCTAGGCCACATTAAAGGACCTTAATATGTGGCTCACACGTCTTCTTCTTGTGTTCACCTGTAGCTCATATTAAATCTAACACAGCAATGGTTTTGAATGTATTAGTAATAATTGTGTAATGGTATGCAGTGTTTCATTTTTTATTCATCAAACTGTGGTACAGCCCAACAGTAAAACAACCGATGTAGTCATACAAGTTATCCCAAAAACGTATCCAAAATGAAATACTATAAGAGACATTACAATCACAATAATGTCCGGGGAACAAACAAAAACCAAACCGAAAATGTAACCGTGGCAACAAAAAAACTGAGATGCTTAATGCCTCATGTGGTCTCTTCCAGGGCCAGACAGGGTTTCCCCTGTACAGTGCAGGGATCTGTGTGGCGGGAAACTGCCGCTCCTGTCCCTACACATACAGGACCCTGCTCTCGATGCGGACGTTCATCAGCAGCAACTCCCTGGGGGGCGCCGGCTTCGTGCTCCTGGGGCCCGGGGTCACGTTGGGGGGCTCCTACGGGCCCACCAATGCCCGCCTGCGATGCCACCTTGGTGAGTATGGAACCAGACCCTGGAGAGTTCTCAGCGGCCATCTTGGTTCAATCTTGATTCTAAACACTAGCACTGTTGTATACTCGTTCTACTATTTGGTATAACAACTAATAATGAGGAAACATGAGACCAGGGAGAATTGCACGTGGACATGTATTTAGTTGCAAAACCCAGGACTGAGGATTACAGTAACGTATGCACGTAACACAAGGGGGCGTGACAGTATCACAAAAGGGACAAACTTAGGTGGTCAATACACAACATATCTCTCCCCCTTTACTTTCAATGTTCCCTTAACAAAAGTAAAACATTTCGCTGTCTCAGTATTTCTCTCCTATAATTAACTTTAAACAAACTTGTTTCAGTTATAGAACTTTTACCTGAACTAGGGAAAGAGGGTAGACTACCTCAATTCCCAGACTGAACCTTGGGGATTATTCTGCCCCAATGTCAAGGGTTAGTCTCTAGACTACGGACAGTCTATCAGGAGGTCGTCTGTCTCATCTGGGGTAAGTACGACCTGTAGGTAAGTCAGTCACATTGTCTCTTGGTGAGGACTGTATGAGTCCTGGTCTGGGAGAAGTGATGTCTGGGGTAGGCACCTGAGCAGGACTAGGTGTGCCTGGAACAGTGTCCATTCCTGAAGGTTGCTTCTGGGGTTCTATTGGTGATGGATGCTGCTCCTTGTAGGCCTCCAGCTCTTGAACAAGGGATGTTGGCTAAGGCGAGTCCTCACAGGAACCAGAAGTGTGGAGCAGTTGATCGATGTGTCTTCTCCAGATGAGATGATTACTGGTTTTTACGGTGTATGACACAGGACCTGTTTTTGCATTTTTTTGGTATAGTTCCGGGCGAGAACCCTGTCTCCACGATGGTTGATGGTCCATCAGTAGCGTGACTTTTCTGCCGAAGAGATACTGAAGGAATTTCTTCACCCCAAACTAGGGATGGGAATCGAAAACCGGTTCTTGTTGAGAACCGGTTCCCAGTGTTTCAATTCCTTGGAATCGTTTGCCAATTTCGCAAACGATTCCCTTATCGATTCCAGTGGACGCGAATGACGTCACCACGCACGTTGCGTAGCGACTCCAGTGCAGCCAGCAGTCAACAGTAAACATGGCGCCCAAGCGGTACAAACGCTCCAAAGTTTGGTTACACTTCACAAGAAAAGACGACAACAGGGCAACTTGCAATACTTGCAACGTGGATATTTCCTCAAAGGGAGGAAATACTTCCAACATGCAAAAACATTTGCGCACACAGCATGCAATAACGATTTCTAAATGTCGCGTTTTCGATGCGCTCTGGACGAACGTCACTGAATCCTTTTTTTCCAAATGAGAATCGATAAGAGAATCGATAAAGAACCGAATCGTTAAGCGGAATCGAAAATGGAATCGGAATCGGAAAAATCGTATCGATTCCCATCCCTACCCCAAACACTATAGACAGTTCTACACGCTCAATCTGTGCGTAATTGCTCTCTGCTTTGCTCAGTGTCCTCGATGCAAAGGCGATTGGTCTCTCTTCCCCTGATGGCATGATGTGACGCTACTGCACCCACACCATAAGGTGAGGCATCACATGCCAGCTGAAGTGGTAATGTGGGGTCAAAGTGGGTGAGGGCCTCAGATTTAGAGAGGGCTGTCTTCACTTCTTTGAAAGCTGTCTCACATTTGTCTGTCCACTTCCATGCCTTGGTTTTGTTTAGAAGCTCATGCAGCAGCTTCAGCTTATTGGAATGGTTAGGCACGAACTTTGCATAGTATGTCAGCAGGCCAAGGAATGATCTCAACTCACCCACATTCTTCGGGGATGGAGCCTCCACAATAGCCTTCACCTTTGATGGTGCCTTGTGGAGTCCAGTGCTGTCGATTACATGCCCCAGGTACTCAACAGAAGGTTGGAAAAACTCACACTTGTCTTTCCGGACTTTCAGACCATATTCCTCCAATCTTTGTAGCGTCTTTAAAAAGAGCACCCAGAAGGGAGCCTCAAAAGGGAGCCCCAAAAGGGAGCCTCCGTTACCTGAACAGACCTTTGTGTGTCACTATGGTCAACAGTTCCTGTGACTCTGGATCAACATGCATCTGGAGATATGCCTGACATAAATCTATCTTACTAAACTTCTGTCCTCGAGCCAAACATGAAAAGAGGTCATCAATGAGGGGTCATGGATACCGTTCTGCAGTCAAAACAGGATTCACAGTGACTTTAAAATCACCACAGATCCTTAGAGCCCCATCATTTTTCATGACTGGAACAATTGGTGTAGCCCATTCACTTGTGCCCACTGGTTCCAATACTCCACTCTTCGCTAATCTGTCTAATTCTGCCTCTACCTTGGGTTTGATGGCATACGGGACAGGTCTAGCTTTGAGACACTTTGGTGTACTTCCTGGTTTGATTGTCAGCTTAACCGTAATGTCCTTCATACTGCCTAGTTCTCTGTCAAAAACATTGGAGTGCTTCTTCAAGATCTCCTGTAGGGGGCCCTTGTCTCTATCATTAACCAGGAACACTTCTTGCCAGTTCAGTTGGAGCTTTTCCAGCCACTTGCGGCCTAGCAGAGCTGGACGGTTTCCTTGAATGATGTACAGTGGAAGAGTCTTGTTCTGCTTGTTGTGTTCCACTGTCACATCCACAACTCCTAACACTGGAACAGCCTCACCAGTGTAGGTTCTTAATTTGTGTCAAAAACCAAGGAGTTAGTCTTCTGCAAACAACAAGACACAGCAACAGAGCCAGTTTCACTTAATGGCCTAGCAGTTGAAACTGTGGGAACTTTTAAATACCTAGGTACGGCGACTCAGTCTCCTCAGAAGACTGAGCCGTCTGGGCATTAGTGCTCAGATAACTGAGCTAGTATACACCACACACATTGAAAGTGTTTTAACCTTTCACCTCTCTGCTTGGTTTGGACACTTAAGCTGTTGATCCAAGAACAAACTAAACAGGATAGTGTCGATGGCTAATAAAATAGTAGGAAAACCCCAAAGACACCTGACCCAAATATACACTGACAGAATGAGGAAGAAAGCTAGGAAAATCACTGCAGATAGTACACACCCTCTTTCTAGCCAGTTTGAGCTCCTGAAGTCTGGGAGGCGCTACAGAATGCCTCTGGCAAAAAGTGTATTTAAAAAATCCTTTATTCCAAATGCCATCAGTATCCTCAACCAAACCAAGTGACAATATCAAATTGAGATGCTATTTTTACTCTTATTCTTATGTATTTAAGCATATTTATTATCTTTTTCATTTTTTATCATATTTCCATTCATATGTCTGAGATGATATTGTGGCTGTATGTCTATTTGTCTTTTATGTCCGGTGAGCCAAAGAAAAATTTCCACCTTGGTGGACATTAAAGATTTATTCTATTCTATTCTATTTCAACATGGTCACTCGAAGAGTAAGGTGCTGCAGCTTCGCCTTGTAAACAGCTTCAGATACCATGGATACACGTGTACCGGTGTCCACTTGCAATCCGCACTGCTTTGTTCTCCAACCGTGGTGTGACCCAGTATCCATCATCACTGTCCCTAACAGATAACATGCACTGTATCTTCATCATCAGACTCACAGTCACTCTGCTCGTCCTGTTCGTGCTCCATCTTGTTTACGTGTTTTTTCTTGTTTCTGTGGAAGCCACTTTTATTCGTCTCAGTGTGCTGTTTGTATGTCTGGGTGTTTTTATTTTTACAGGCACGTTCGATATGGCCTTTCTTACCACAGTTTCTGCAGTCTAAGTCCTTACACCAACACTCTGATGCCTAGTGCCCTGTTTTCCCACAATGGTAGCATGGCTTGCCAGCTGCTGCCTTGTTCTTGGACTCAAAGGACAACGAGAAGCACAGCAGCTAAGTACATCAACCCAAGTGCATAACACTTGGGTTGATGTACTTAGCTGCTGTGCTTCTCGGGCACCCATCTCCATTGATGTACTTATCTCTATGGCCTTTTCCAGTCTCAGGATGAATAGCCCCACTGTGTAGACCACACACAACAATCTGTCACGTATGGTGTCATTGAGTGAAAGTCCAAATTCACAATGTTCAGATAACCACTTCAGTACAGCTACGAACTGTTAAACAGATTCACCCTCTTCCTGGTTCCTTTTATGGAATCTGAACCTCTCTGTGATAATCAGTGGCTTAGGAGAGTAGTGATTTCCTAATATTGTCACTATTTCTTCATAAGACTTGTCCCCTGGCTTGTCAGGTTGCACTAGACTACGCAGTAGGTTGAATGTTTTTCCATCCATAATACTTAAGAATGTTGGCACTATGACATCCCCTTTAATCTTGTTAGCGAGTACAAAATACTCAAATCATCATTGTTCTGTGTTTTCCTCAAATGGTCCTATATTTCCAAGCAGTGCAGCCATTTTCAAGCAATGTTATTTATTTTCCTCTGATTTCAGCAATTAGTCTTATCCTTATACTTATTTTCACTGTTAGCCAGTTCTATTCCTTTTTACTTTCCTTATTTTATGTTGTGGTCCCGACACAAGCCTTCCCTTCTCCTTTTACTTCAGTCTCCTTTCCACCGCAGAGATTCCCCTGCAGCAGCTATCCTGTTCCAGTGCCGTCTCATCTACACTGCAGTAGCTATCTTGCGCCATTGCCCAGCTAGCCACGACCCTGCGCTGTACACCCACGAAAAAACATGTTAAACTAGGACTGCACTGAAAATAACAAACACAACATGAGAACATATACTGTACCTCATCGCCAGTTTTGTTGTATACTCGTTCTACTATTTGGTATAAGAACTAATAATGAGGAAACAAGATGAGACAAATGTTTGCGCGATTGTTGAGCGGGGGGGGGGGGGGGGGGGGGCGGCGGAACATTTAGGTTGCGCGATTGTTGAGTGGGGGGGGGGGGGGGGGGGGGGGGGTGAATAAGGCTATGTGAATAAGGCCCATGGTATGTTATGTTTACTTACTACTACAGAAACATCAACAAAAATCTTATTTGATCCTAGATCTGAAGAGGTTGATTCAAAACCACTCATATATGACTCATTACTTACCCACCCTGGTATTAGTGGGTAAAATAAACCATAGATATTTCATTTTAGGGGTCATTTTAGGGGTTACCATCAAAGCTTGTTGCTTTGATGGTAACTTGTGACAGCAGGTTTTCTTCCATATAAATAACCCTCAAACTAATCCCTCCATAATTGGGTTGGGTCAGTGTCGCGTCTTGCATAAATATGAGAAATATGAATAACGTGTGCAGGTCTACAGACACCACCTCTTTGTGAGCTGGTGGTCGGAGGTGAACCTCAGCGCTGGTCAGAGGGACACTGCCTCCTGGTGGATGACTCCTTCCTTCACACCATTTCACACAAGGGTCTGTAAAACATTACATTTTATTATTTCAAAAATAATTTAACTTTTCCTTTGTTATTTATTTTGCCTTGCTATAATCCAGGCTAGCACTTCATATTCCTATGTAAAATCTATGTAAGGGATGAGACAATGAACATGGCGCCCAAACTTGTGTGTGTGTATACAGTATATATATATACAGTATATATATATATATATATATATATATATATATATATATATATATATATATATATATATATATACAGTATATCTATATCTATATAGATATATATATACCAACCATCCGCTTACAGACAACAATGTCACCATTTGAATCTTTTAGGGCCACCAGAAGACGGCCCACGGGCCATTTTCAGTGTTGATCTCTGGCACCCCAATGTGGCTGCGGCTGAACGACAAGCGCTGGACTACATTTTTAACCCAGACCTTTGAATCCTTCCTGCCATGCTCATAATGTACCTGATGCCTTATTTCAACCTTGCTTGTTGTGGGTCATATACAAAAAAAAATCTAAATTAACATCATTCCAGCCAATCGATCACTGTGTGGATCTACGCTTATAGTCGCATAAGCCATTGATTGTATAACCAAAACAGAGCAACGCTGACATGATCAACCTTTGAGAGAAATACACTCTATGGAACATTATATCTTGCACATCACGGATGCTCCTTGCATGTGAAACCTGTTTCCCAATGACAGCTAGACCATGTTTTGAGCCTGTGCATGTATTAACGTGCATATATTCCTTCTGGAGGTGAATGCTTTGAGAATCATGATGAGATGAGATGTTTTCCTTTTCCTCTTCTTGTAATTTAAGTGAAAAACTGTAAGAATATAAGCATAATGACAAGTACCGGACAAACCTAATTCATAGGCCTTCTAGGCTCCTTCCTCTTTACTGGAAATATTGTATTCTTCTTTATTCACATGTGCCGGTCCATCTTTCGCGATAGTTATATAGATATATAGATCTTATACCTATCCATCTGATATATAGCCTATATTTGTTTATTTTTACCCTGCATAAACACTGTGGTTTAAGTACTGCATGCACTGTGAATGTTTACACAACCGACAATTGATTCATCCAGTTTCAGTTTCAATCCAAACCTTGAATGGTGTTGCACCTAATAAATGGACATTGTCCAAATGTTGTTGTAAATTAATGTAAATTGTGTGTCACTGTTACGGCTGACATTTGACATAGGGATTTCCATTATTTAGGTTTAAAAATCTAATGAAATTACACAAGTTGTAGAATGTACTTACTTATAAACAGCCTCGGAGACAAATGTTAATGCATTACCTTTGTTACAACACAGGTATTATAGAGCAGCTCCCTGTCATTTATTAGCACAAATAAATCACTTGTATGTTAAATGAGAGAGCCAACGTCATTCAAACTTTCACCATGCATTGCAGATGTTGTTGAAATCTCCTAGTGTGAAATAGCAAACAATGGAGATCTTAAAGGACAATTCCGGCGCAAAATGAGACCATATGATCATATGGTCTCATTTTGCGCCGGAATTGTCCTTTAAGTAAAAAGGGGGACTTAGAACCACTAACCTAAATGCAGTTTAGTCAATGTTTGTTCTAAAAGCTTCCTCTCCCCTTTGAGTTTCATATCTACCTCCGATGAACCTTTTCCAGTTTGCAGTGTTACATTTGATTCATTTAGTAGATGAAAGCTGCCTGGTATTTTTCCTCGTCTGCCATCTGCTCATGTCATCGCCTGTGCTCAGGATTACACAGACTAAATTAATCCATGGCAGAAAGACAGATTAAACCAGACATGTTCATGTATACATACATACATACATACACATCGTATATATTCTGCAATTGCAATGGTTCTAAAACATGTATTTGTCATACATGCATCTAGTGTTAATGTTATAATTGTTATAATTCTACAGGAAACAATATTTATGCAAGTGAGAATTATGTAATCTATTCTCCTATTGGACAGCCTCTGATGACACATTATGCGTGACACAACAGGATTGGTGGACCTGAGAGATAACAACAACAACAAGTAGTGAATGGATAGGTCCAGTGATCCCCCACGACCAGTTGACCAGTGATTAATCTTTGGATTATTTGTGTAAAATGAATGAAAACAACATATTTTTCAGTGCTAAGCAGCTCTATGAGACTGACTGCCAAAGCAGGTGTCAAGGACCTTTGATATTGATGTTGATCATCCATAATAAAATATGTCAAAGGTGTAACTAAAGGTTCTGGTTCTCTGAAGCCAATTGGTCACTGCATAACTCTGTTCTGAGACTTTCTTGTACAAAAGAAAGTAGACAAACAAACAAACAAACAAATGCATAAAATAACATTTATGTCCAAATTTTAAGACCAAAAATAAGAATACATATGAACGAATGCACACGTAAAATATTGTGTGGCTTTTTTTTTTTACAACACAACAAATGGTAAATATTGAAATGAATTAAATAACAGAAAGCTGTTTCTCAAGCAGTTGTAAGGAAGTCCAAGACGATGATATTTAGTGTTGAAAGTACAAAAAGAATTCCTTTCCTCTGTTACTCTTCCAAGTCTTCTTTGTGGTGCTGTTAACGGGACATCATTTTAACAAACTCTGGAAGAAAACACAGAAAAAGGCCACAAATGGTAAAGTTAATACAAGTTTAAACTGTTCCCTAGTAGTAATCAGTTGGGTTAGGGTAGTTTCTGAAGGGGCTTGGAGGGGCAAAACACAGTTCCCACAGCACACACACACAGCTATAAAAACCACATGCCCAAATTCCTGTACTCTTTATTTATTTTTTCAACACGGGAATAATACACGCACACACACATGCATGCATGCACGCACGCACTATGGGGGTATTTTATGCCAGCGAACTACTATAAAACGCCTAAACCGCTTCGCCTACGGCTGCATAAAGACTGAAAAAGACGCGTGCGTACAGACACGCGTATTGTGACTACACCAAAACTGAAGGGGTGACGGGTGATAAGTGTCATGCCACGTGCGAACGCAGCGGACGCCTGTGTGCACGCTCTTCTCAATGTACAAATAACCCAGACAAAAAAACCCTGGAAAAAACGGTCTGTTTATTGTTTTTTGTTTAAAATGTTTAAAAAAAAAGGATTTCAGTTTTCCCATTTTTTTTTGGTTAAAACGAAATATCAAACTGACAAAAGCTAGGCCTACATGGACCTGTTAGTCTCTCTCTCTCTCTCTCTCTCTCTCAAGGTTTGAATGATATCGAATTGATATTTAATGATAGTAAGGGTGAAAGGGATAATTAAAATAATTTCAGCTACTTAAAAATAAAAATATTCTGACAGCTTTGATGGGGCTTGGGGTTCATCTATAACTTATGCTTTCTTATAAACAATCCCGTATGAACCTGAGACTGTGTAACAGCTGATCTGTGTAGATATGCTGCAGAACATAGAAATGAATAACTGTCAGGTCCTGATGATCCAGTGTACCTCGTGCGTAAATGCGCACAGCCTCTTTATCAGTTTCGCGCTTGAGCAATGGTACAGTCCCTGATATACCTCAACATCCTTTTATAGGCGTGCACACGCTATAGGCGTTAACGCATGTCACTATTCACGCTTCAGACGCCTTAACGTGTGCACGTGTGACTGAAATAGCCTAAACTGTCACATCGTCTCTCTTGGTAATACATGGACTGCTTGAATTGTGAAGCGAAGCAGCTGTTAAACTCAAAATTAGTCATCATAAAGTAACTGATTATTTGTACATTGAGACGAGCGTGCGCACAGGCGTCCGCTGCGTTAACGCGTGGCACTGTCGTGGTTTACTCATGTTTGCACACGGGGGGGGTTGTGTTTTTGTTTTTTCCCCGTGCTTTGTGTTGCTCTTGGTTTGCTCTGTCTTCCTCCGCAGGCATTGGTTGTGGGCAGGTGCGGGGCGTGGCTGGTGGAGCTGGCACTTACGAGACACACCTGATTCTCATCATCATTTGGACTCCTTTATCAGGTCGGCGCTAACTTCGCTTCAGCGCCAGAGAATTCCGTCACACACGGTACCAGTGGCTCACCGTTGCTCGACTAGTAGCTATTCCGTCTAGTGAGTTCATTTTTCGTGTTTTTGGTTTGTTGGATTCTCACCGTTTGTTACCCCCTTCCTCAGACCTCGACCTCTTACCTGTGGATGGTCCTCGTTGTTCCGGTGTCTCCAGTGCTCAGCCTACCTCGCCTACCCGTTCCGGCCTCGACCCGCATTGCCTTTATTTTTGTTTGAGGTTTAGAATAAATAGTCAGGTTCACTATGTCTTTTTGTGGGAATTTTTTGGGGATTTGCTAAACTATATATTTTTGGAAAGGTTATTGTATAAGGAGTCAGAAAACCAATGTTTGCATTTGCTCAGATGTCTTTATGGCGGCCATACTGAAGTTTAAAAGATGGGCGTTGCAATGCACTACAGTTGAATAGGGTAACATTTTCAACTAGCAAATATCATTATGAAACTTCCCCAGTTGATTACTCACATTAATATAAGAAAAAAATGTATTACAAGTTTTCTATAATTTTATGTTTAAATATGCAAATTAGGCATGATCTAATTAAATATGCACACATTTGCATAAAACTTTCATTTGTAATATCTCGGCTTCTGAATAAGCTTGACTGTTGATTCTAACTGCTAAACACACATTTTCAGGACCAGAGAATCAAATGGTGCCAGTTACAAAGCTCCAAGACTTTACCACATTAACCCATAGCTGCATAAGTGGGTCAAAAATGACGTGGTGTGGTTATTTTCTTGCAATTTCATTGTAATGAAAAGTTGTTCGCATTTAATATTCCATGTTCCTGAAAAGCCATGTTTTTTTTAATCTTCCCATTGAAATACATCCACAATATGGGTTAAACAAACTATACGTATCACAAGCAGTTGGTCAGATAACTCAAGAGTTATTTTTAATGAAAAGTTCAAAATTAGTTAACGTAACGTAAAACTTAGATGTTCTGGAACTATTCACATGCACATTTAGACCACAGTATGATTGGACAGTGTCTATACATCATCATAATCATCATCACTTTCATACATCATGGCTTGCGAATCCTCATCATTCTGGCACTGGCTGCTACACTGACACATGTCAGTACAGGCTAAGTCCTTAGCTCTGCAGGAACACCTCCCAGAAGAGCAGTCAGACTTACACTTGCATTGAACCAACTCAAGAATGGCCTTTGGGGCTGGGAGGACCTCTGTGGTCACTGGTTTGAGCATGCCATTGGAGTGTTTGAAGTATCCGTTTTGCAGAGGATCCAGCTGTGGATCCTGCACAGCAATGGCTGCCTGTGCCCATACTCTTGTTTGGACATGAACTCTCAAGATGTGCTGCTTCAGAGCACCAAGTGTTGGAGGGAGTTTGTCACTTTCTGCCCTATGTTTGCAAAAGAGATGCCATCGCAGTTGTGGGATTGCCATGATGTTGATCCCCTTGGGTGAGTAAGCTGCACATATAAAGGATTCCAGGGCTGACAGCATTCCTTCTGTCACATCTGCTTCATCCAAAAGCATCTGCAGAGCTTTGACAATATATTAATCTGCTTTGAGGTAGACTTGCAGCCAGGTTGCCTTGCCTATGCGGGAGAACCTTCCTGTGTTGTCAGCCCCAGTGAATGCGTGGAAGGCTGGCAAAGCCTTTGCTCTTTCTTTACCTAGAGCTTGCCACAGTGGTTCAATCTGCACAACACCAGAGGTCATAGAAATAGACGTGTTCTTCAACATGAGATCATAGTATGCTGTGACTAGCACTAAAACATCTGTATCTGGTGAGAAAAACACCAACTGTGCATCATGTGGGTTACGCTGTGAAGCCAGCACAGCCTGGTGGATCAGCAGTGTGTCTGCTTCCTCGTGGTTGTTGTCCTCAAATATAAGGTCTTTGTTGCTCCTAGTGAGCCCAGAAGCAGATGTGATGATCAGCTTGGAGGATCCTTTGTTGTCAGTGGCGTCAGTTTGGTTTTAGAAGTGGTGGGGACAATAACCATAAGCTTGAGTGTGGTTTGAAAAGTGCTGGGGACCCTTATGTAAGCTATTCATCCATTCAACGCTGCATTACAATATGCTCTATTCGGCGCGATTGTCAACGGGAGCACCGGACCCGCCAGCCGCGGACCCAGCACCGGACCCGCGGACCCGGCCGCGGACTCAGCCGCAGACCCTTGTCCACACACAGCCCGTGTGCATGCTGTGAGGATGTCATCGTGCGCGCCTATCGCATGATTTAGACTCGACGGTTTCGGCAGACAACCCGGGAGGGGGGGGGGGGGCCGCGGACTGATGACGGGGTTGCGCGATCGTAACCACTTAAGGGGGGGGGGGGGGGGGGGGGGGGGGGGGGGAATAAAAAATAAAAAAGGTGCCGGATCCACCGTTGGAGGTGCCGGATCCGACGTCGGAGGTGCCGGAACATATTCCGGCGTGTTCCGGCCCAAATTAAGCCCTGGATACTGACGCCGCGTCTGTGTGAAACGATCTGGGTTCTCATAAACCCGTTCGCGGTGGTAAGAGACGAGCAGAGTCTACAGCGTCCGCTCGCAGAGCAGAGTCTACAGCGTCCGCAGTCTACTGTGAAACAATTCACTCCAAAAAGGGTTAGGGTTAGGGTTAGGGTTATGGTTAGGGTTAGCGTAATCTATCACCGTGACCGGGTTATTATTGGAGTGAATGGACGCTAGACTCTGCTCTGCGAGCGGACGCTGTAGTTGGGATGAGAACGGGCTGCGGTTGAGTATGTGGGGATTTTTTCGGTCGCAATTGGGTTTCACATTTTTAAAAGTGGTGGGGACAAAATTCAAATTATAAATAGTGGTGGGGACATGTCCCCCCGTCCCCCCCGTAATCGACGCCTATGTTTGTTGTACTCCAGAGTTTTGGAAGCAAGGTATTCAGTCAGATCACTCTTAGTCTTGTCATGGGAGAGGAACCTGCTCAATGGGATATGTTTGATGTTTGTGTCATCCCTGACTTGATACTGAATAGAAGCATTTCCTTGTCTTCTTTTATCTGGTGTCTTTGTAATCAATCCCACAATAAATATTTATTAATATTTATATAAATGTTTTAGTGAGTGATATGAAAAACTTTATTTTTGGAAGAATATGAAATTATGACTTTTCATTACAAAGAAATTGCAAGAAAACAACCACACAGGGTCAGTTTTTACACCTACTCATGCATTGTAGGGTTAATATGGTAAAGTGTAAGGATTCCTTCACCCTTACAGTGTGAGTTTAGCAGTAAAAATCAACATTCCAGTTTATTCAAAAGTTTTATGCAAATGTGTGCATATTTAATTAGATAATGCCTAATTTGCATATTCAAACATAAAATTATAGAAAACTTGTAATACATTTTGTTCT
The DNA here is from genome assembly GCA_030340625.1 of Merluccius polli. NCBI lineage: Eukaryota > Metazoa > Chordata > Actinopteri > Gadiformes > Merlucciidae > Merluccius > Merluccius polli. Next base: position 181,606 of record JAOPHQ010001718.1, on the reverse strand, counting down.
TATATTAATGTGAGTAATCAACTGGGGAAGTTTCATAATGATAGTTGCTAGTTAAAAATTTTACCCTATTCAACTGTAGTGTATTGCAACGCCCATCTTTTAAACTTCAGTATGGCCGCCATAAAGACATCTGAGCAAATGCAAACATTGGTTTTCTGACTCCTTATACCATAACCTTTCCAAAAATGTATAATTTAGCAAATCCCCCAAAAATTCCCACAAAGGTTAAAATCTGGACATAGTGAACCTGACTAAAAACCTTGTTCTTTCTACCCGGCCTCTGTCTTCCGCTTATTGGGATCCAAGAAACTTTATGGCTAAACCTTAACAGAATACTCTGGCCATAAATGGATCCCGCGGAGACGGAAAGGGTTCGGCTGGCGCTCTCCTCCCAAGGAGTGCGAATTGGTCAACACGACGCCGATCTCCAAGACGTTTCCAGAGCATTATCTTCACTCTCAACCGGCATGGAATCGTCTGGAGCAGATGTTCGCTCGGGTCTCGTCCCTCACCGCTCCCACCGTGCCCCTCGGACCAGCGGCTTCGTCCAGCCACGAACCACCTGCGGCGGCGTCTGTTATACCTCTGTTCCAGCCTTGCGAACCGTTTATCCCTACCCCACTCAGGTATTCCGGGGAGTTAGGCAGATGTCGGCAGTTCCTACACCAATGTGATCTTGTTTTCGACCAACAACCCCTGACGTACGCGAGCGATAGAACTAAGACGGCGTATGTTATGAGCCTTTTGTCCGGCCAAGCCTCCGACTGGGCGGTAGCTATCTCATTTAACCGTCCTACTCTCACCGGCTCTTACTCTGAGTTTATTGACAACATGCGGGGGGTTTTTGACCACCCGGTCCAGGGGAAAGAGGCCAGCAGCCGACTACTCTCTCTTCGTCAGGGTGCGGACTCTGTCCAGTTCGCTCTCAATTTCCGCATTCTCACTGTGGAGAGCGGCTGGGACGACACAGCCTTGCGGAGCGTGTTTTTAAGAGGTCTGTCTGACCAGTTAAGAGACGAATTAGCAGTAAGAGGTGAGACGTTTTCGCTAGAGGAGCTTATTGCTTTAGCTATTCGTCTGGACCTGGGGTTTTTCAGGCTGCGCCCCCCCAAAACTGGTTCATTGCAGTCGGGCCCCCCCCCCCCCCCCCCCCACTGTTTACGGGGGGGGGGGGGGTGCGCGCAATACTAACACACCGCGGACCTACGGCCGATGGAGTGGGGGGCCGACGGGGGTGGGCGCAATAGTAACACACCGCGGACCTACGACCAACGGGGGGGGGGGGGGGGGGTGCGCGCAATAGTAACACACCACGGACCTACGACTGACGGGGGGGGGGGGGGGGCGATGGGCGCGCAATAGTAACACACCGCGGACCTACGGCCGACGGGGGGGGGGGCGCAATAGTAACACACCGCGGACCTACGGCCCGATGGGGGGGGGGGGGCGTTACTATTGCGCTCTCAAAAAGGACAAATATGCATCCGGCTTGATGCTGCGCAGGACGCCGGACAGGGCTTTGCGTATTTGTCCTCCTTTTTGAACCCGCACCCCCCCGGGAGAGTGTCCGCGCCCCACCGGTTGAGAACCACTGGTCTGGACAATAGGCTCAGGGAGAGGCGCAGGGAGAGACACGACCGCACTTCCGGGCAATCCAAGGCCTCCGCATGGCCCACGGCCCGGGCTAATTCCTCTCGCCGTCAGTCTCCTCTCGATACCTCCTCCGGTTCTGATCCGGGGGTAGAACCCATGCAGGTTGGTAGGACGCGTTTGTCCGCGGCAGAACGCCGTCGTCGTACGGTGAACAGACTGTGTTTGTACTGTGGGGAGGGAGGACATTTCGTGGATTCCTGCCCGCTTACGGGAAAAGGGGGGGGTTCATCAACGTCCAGGGGCGCGTTGGTGAACCAGACTGTTTGCTCAGCCACCTCCCCGTCTCGGATCCTTGTCCAGGGTCACCTTTTCGGTTCTCAGTCACCTATTCCACTGTCTGTATTTATTGATTCGGGGGCGGATGAGAACCTTATTGACACTGTGTTTTGTACGAAGGCTCAGTTACCTCTGGAGCAACTCCCCGAGCCAAGAGAGGTGCTCGCGTTAGATGGTCGGCTACTGGCTCGTGTAACTCACCGCACCCTTCCCGTACACATTCAACTCTCCGGTAATCATCACAAGCGTGTTTCTCTATATGTCATACCTTCCCCGACGTCTCCCATTGTACTCGGTCTTCCGTGGCTTAGACTCCACAATCCGCACATTGATTGGGCTACTTCCTCCATCGCTAGCTGGAGTGTTTTTTGTCACTCCCATTGTCTTCGTTCTGCTACTTCCTTCTGCATCACTATCGGCTAGTCCTATCGACCTCGCTAATGTTCCTACTGTGTATCACGATCTCCAGGAGGTCTTCAGTAAAGATAGGGCCCTATCCTTACCTCCTCACCGTCCGTACGATTGCGCTATCAACCTTCTGTCCGGTGCTTCTCTGCGGTCACGTAAACTCTATAATCTATCACGACCGGAGAGGGAAGCCACGGAGGCCTACATCTCCGAGTCTTTGGCCAACGGCCTTATTCGTCCCTCTTCTTCCCCGGTGGGTTCGGGGTTTTTCTTCGTTGAGAAGAAGGATAAGTCCCTGTGTCCTTGCGTGGATTATAGAGGCATAAATGACATTACAGTAAAGAATAAGTATCCCCTTCCTCTTTTAGTTTCTGCGTTTACACCACTTCACCAGGCCACTCTGTTCTCCAAACTGGATCTCCGTAACGCTTATCATTTAGTTCGTATTCGGGAGGGGGACGAGTGGAAGACTGCATTCAACACTCCTCTCGGGCACTTCGAGTATCTGGTTATGCCCTTTGGGCTCACTAACGCGCCGGCTATCTTCCAAGCACTCATTAATGACGTCCTCCGGGACATGTTACTTTGCTTTGTGTTCGTTTACCTGGATGATATCCTTATTTTCTCTAGGAACCAAGCCGAACACGAGCAGCATGTAAGGCTGGTTCTCTAACGCCTTCTCGATAACAGGTTATTTGTTAAGGCTGAGAAGTGCGCGTTTCACACCAAGTCTGTCAGTTTTCTGGGGTTCGTCATTAAGGAGGGTCAACTGCAAGCGGATCCTGAAAAGGTGCGTGCGGTCGCCGAATGGCCTGTCCCGTCCTCTAGGAAACAGCTCCAACGTTTCTTGGGGTTTGCTAACTTTTACAGACGTTTTATTAGAAACTATAGCCGAGTTGCGGCTCCCTTATCTAAGTTAACCTCTACCAAGGTTGTTTTCAGTTGGTCGCATGCGGCAGACTCCTCGTTTACGCGTTTAAAGACATTGTTTTCCTCCGCTCCGGTCCTCAACCATCCGGATCCGTCTGTTTGTCATGGAGGTGGACGCGTCTAACACTGGGGTGGGAGCCGTACTCTCTCAATGCTCTGCACAGGACAGTAAACTTCACCCGTGCTCGTTTTTCTCTCGCCGTCTGAGTCCTGCCGAGGAGAACTACGACGTGGGCAACCGGGAGTTGTTAGCGGTAGTTTTAGCTCTCCAGGAATGGAGACATTGGTTGGAGGGAGCCGAGCATCCATTTTTAGTTTGGACTGACCATCGTAACCTGGCTTACCTCCAGACCACGCGCCGTCTTAACTCCCGTCAAGCACATTGGTCCCTCTTCCTGGGGAGATTTCGTTTTACCCTCACCTACCGTCCGGGTTCCAAGAATGGAAAGGCTGACGCCCTCTCCCGTCAGTTTGATTCCCATGGGGCACAGTCGGTGGAGAAGAACATTCTCTCCCCCGCCTGTGTCGTCGGGGCCGCCCGGTGGGAGATTGAGCAGGAGGTCCAAGATGCCCAGCAGGACCAACCCATCCCCGAGGGCTGCCCTCCTGGTCGGCTGTTCGTCCCTCCTGCAACCCGCACGGCAGTCCTTCAGTGGGGGCACGAGTCCAGAGTCACGTGCCATCCGGGGTCTCACCGCACTCAATCCCTCCTACGCCAACGGTTCTGGTGGCCCTCGATGACCGCCGACGTGAAGGAGTTCGTGGTGGCCTGCTCCGTCTGTGCTCGCGGCAAGTCTTCCCACCGCGCCCCGGCGGGTCTCCTGCGTCCCCTGCCGGTTCCTCACAGACCCTGGTCTCATATCGCGGTGGACTTTGTCATTCTCACTATTGTCGATCGTTTTTCTAAGTCTGTACATTTTGTCCCATTACCCAAGTTGCCTTCTGCCCTAGAGACTGCTAACCTGCTGGTTCAACATGTGTTTCGACTCCACGGCATTGTTTACGACCGTGGACCGCAGTTCTCATCCCGCGTGTGGAAGGCGTTCTGTCTGGCGTTCTGTCTGGCATTCTGTCTGGTGTTGGGGGCATCGGTCAGTCTCTCATCCGGCTACCACCCTCAAACTAACGGCCAGACCAAACGCGCCAACCAGGATCTGGGATCGGTGCTACGGTGCGTCGCGGCTGAGCATCCTGTCTCCTGGGCCACCCACCTTCCTTGGGTGGAGTACGCCAGGAACTCGTTGGTCTGCTCGTCCACTGGTATGTCTCCCTTCTCTGTTGCCATGGGCTTTCAGCCCCCACTGTTTCCTGTACAGGAGGCGGAGGTGGCGGTTCCCTCTGTCCAGGAACATCTTCGGCGCATCTGCCGGGTCTGGCTGGACACCAGAGAGGTGCTGGGTCGTACTGCGGTAAGGAACCGGCAGGTAGCTGATCGCCACCGTACCCCAGCCCCCGACTACCAGGTGGGACAGAGCGTTTGGCTCTCGTCCTGCGACCTGCCTAACATGGCACGGCACGAATGACCCGTCGCTATTGGATTTCCACAAACACTACACAGCGTGTGCTGTACGCTCATCACGCGTGGTATTCACGTCACGTATTTGAGGCGTAGTTCACCCGTCACGCACACGTCACGTAGGCGTATGCGCAACAACGCGTGTGCGTCTGCGTGACGCCTACGTGACGATCGTCTGTCCACTGAAAGTGAATGGAATTTACACGCGCACGTTGGAGGTTTGATGTCATCGCATAGGCGCTGTACACGCGTTTTAGTATAGTTCGCTGGCATAAAATACCCCCCATACACACACACACACACGCACACTGTTTGACATATTTGGCTAGAACGTATTGGACATACTTAACATTTGAACTAAAAGTCTTAATTTTAAGTAAACATCTACATGTGTTTTGGATCAGCTGTAGACAGATGCAATACACGTGTGTGTGTGTGTGTGTGTGTGTGCGCGCGCATATATAAGTGTGAGTACCTCTCACCCTCAAAGTCAACTGTTCCATCTCCATTTCTGTCCGCCTCCTGGACTACCTGCTCGATCTCTGTCTTAGTGGTCTGCTCGCCCAGTAACTTGGTCATCGCGTGGCGCAGTTCTTCAGTGGTGATACAGCCGTCACCATCCAAGTCAAACTAAGTAGATGGAAAGAATATATACCTTTTTCAATGTATAATATTCGATTTTGATTACCTACTAATTAAATGTAATTATTAATCACTGGGATTACCAATACATTGTTTTTTATTGGATATATTTGTATTCATATTTTAGAATGACGTGTGGAATGTTGAATTGAATTGATTTAATACATTTTGTTACAACTGCTTTCAGAGTCATACGATTTGGAATTCTTTGACACATATCACTCATACTTTTCAAGAATAAACTACAATAAATGCATAGCTACCAAACATCTCACCTCTTTAAATGCATCTTTAAGTTCCTTCAGCCCGATCATCCCTGCTGTTTCTGCCAGAAGCTTGGGGGTCATCATTTCCACAAAATCTTCAAAGTCTACTCTTCCTCCCACTGCAGTACAATGAAAACAACACATTCATTAGGTCATTAGAAATCATGTCATTGCCTAAGACAGTGGTTCTCAACCTCTGGAGCTAGACCCCACACAGTGTTTCCCCATATGCATACAGGTTGCAGGTGATTGCTGCTTTATAAGCTATAGTTATATATGAGGGTACATTTTTGATTTTCAAATATTTGAAAAGGCCCATTAATGTCCAGTATATCAGAAAAGACTAATAAATAGACTACTTTTTGCATGCATTCCCAGGGACATTGATATTGTCTGCAGATACTGATAGGCTTAAAACAATTGGTGGGGAAGCAGATACACAACAATGTTCTCAGGAATGTTCAAAATGGGGTGATGGGCCAAGCAAGGTTGCGAACCACTGGCCTAAGCAATCATAAATCAGACATTCGGTAAAAAGAAAATTAACCCTTGTCACTCTTCAATCCCTTTAGACTCACTCAATATCCAATAACCTGTAGCTTTGTTTTGCCAGTGGCCAGAAAAAGGTATTAATCTATTTGACGAAAGCGCAAGTGTAGCTGGGAGGAACTGGGTTGGATCCCCAAGTCCGCTAACCTGACTCCGCCAGATAGAATGATTTGCGTTAGCTCAGCATTTCTATGGAGTGAGATTTGTGACAATATGTTCAAACAATACTTTTTCAAATGCAAACAAAAAATGATTGATCAAAATATCAAACACAGAATTGAAACAAAAAAAATAAAGTCAAAGAAAAAATGTAGCAAAATAAATCTTTAACTCTTTGAATCACTTGTATTTTTGTTTACAATACTCTCAGGTTCTTTCTCAGTGACAAAGTTTGTTTGTTTCCTGCTAGCTTTGCGGTTGCGTTTCTGGTTCTTTATTTGCGATGCCAGCTTTTTTGATTGCAGTTCTGGCACAAATTTCACGTGTGGGTGGGTTTCTCTGGGGTGCCTTCCTATTGGCTTATCTGTTTTGACTGACAGCTGTGTTACGATCGCCCCCCCGCCCCCAGTTCCCAGTCCAGCCCGGGCTACAGAACAATACTTATACATATTCAAATATTTATCCGTATTAATATTTTTAAAATGAAAAGAGGCAGGGTTGTATTTTATATCATATTTCGTTTTATTGTAAATATACATTACAGTGAACATAACTGGAGTAGATGTACAGTCAAGACGATCTGAGATGGTGACATCATCAAGTCCGCTGCTGTTCCAACTGCAGAATGACCGGACTGCGTCCTCCCGTCCTCAGGAGTTTGTACTCGAACTTACCAAGTCCGAACTACCAAGTACGCAAGTCCGAACTTGGCGTACTTGGTATTGAGAAACGCCATGTCCAAAATCAGCAGCAGAGAACAGGGTTTCAACTTCCGGGGCAGTTGTAGTTCAGCTCAGCTGTCAGTCAAAACAGATAAGCCAATAGGAAGGCACCCCAGAGAAACCCACCCACACGTGAAATTTGTGCCAGAACTGCAATCAAAAAAGCTGGCATCGCAAACAAAGAACCAGAAACGCAACTGCAAAGCTAGCAGGAAACAAACAAACTTTGTCACTGAGAAAGAACCTGAGAGTATTGTAAACAAAAATACAAGTGATTCAAAGAGTTAAAGATTTATTTTGCTACATTTGCGAGTTTAATTTTATTCTTTGACTTTATTTTTTTTGTTTCAATTCTGTGTTTGATATTTTGATCAATCATTTTTTGTTTGAATTTGAAAAAGTATTGTTTGAACATATTGTCACAAATCTCACTCCATACATTTCCATCTGGAATCGTTCCGTTGGAGAGCCTTTGGGAGGGGGCGAAAATACTGGTTGCTGATTGAATGAACCATCTGCCTATGTTGGTGATTGACGGGCCAAATCAACCAATCAGATCAACGAAGCGTATGACGTGATAACAGAGCGTCGAGGCAAGCTCATCAAGTAAACAAGTCGGGAGAAGGGCAAAAGCATCTTTTCCTCCGAGGAAACTTGCTCGATAGCTGCGCGCATCTCGATCACATCCGCGGAAGCCGCCATGTTGTTTAGACTGAAGAGTCGCTCCTCATTGCGTCACACTTGAACCCGCCTCAAAACCAACGCCGATTGGCTGCTCGTTTGGCCATCGGCTCCAAATTATCTCCGTTGTGTAATGCCAGTCTGAACTGTGAGTGGAATATCATGGAGCTCGCGAGATCAAGCTGGTCTCGCGAGGCTACAAGTCCGCAGCCTACCTGTAGTCATCCTAGAGCAAGATGCCAAACTTGAATGTCTTTCAAGAAGTGTCTGTATAAAACACATTTTACATTCTTACTTGTTACAATTCCAAGCCCATATATCAATAATTTACTTTTGACTAGTCAATTATTTAATTAAACAAATTATATCTGTAATGTAAGAACAATTGTAGATATCTACAATGAACATTGCCACTAGTAAGAATTGAATTGTTGATATCAACAATTGACATTTTCACTATTGAAAATTGAATTACTGATATCTATAACTACTGATATCTATAATTAAATAATTAAATATCTGTAAATCAGTTTTGACTAGTCGAAATGTAATTTCTACATGTCAAAATAATTTGTAACATGTCAAAACTGTTTTCCAGATATCTTAAATTAACATTTTAACTAGTCAAAATGACATTTTGACTTGTGAAAACTAAATTGCTACTAGTCAGCCCAACTGCTACAAATCACCACACGCATTTGCAGATCTCTGCCACAGCAGAAGTGGAGGAAAAGACACGTGTCCAAAGACAGCCAACTGAGAGTTGTAACTGATGACTTTCCTGTATTGGAGCACAATGCTTTTTCTCCATTAATAACACATTTAGAGATTGGTCTACACATTTACAGTTCTGATTACACACACACAGATTGAGATACAGTTACACAACTCTCCACTCACATTTGTAAGTAGTTTTGCTACAATAATGATAAACACCCCCCCCCCCCATAGAAACACCCCGTTCACCCAGATTTGAGCTTGTCTGCCAGACTTTAGAGACATTGATGACAGTATGAGAGAATTACATGTATGCATCCCGATTCACTGCAAGTTGCTTTGGATCAAAGCATCTGCTTAATGACAGTAAGTTAACTAATCTCAGGGACCATAATACACAGTATACAATATGCTAAATGACACATTGTGTCCAAGTATGATTGTGTATGTGATAAATACATTTAATTTATTCTCCTGGATGGAACCAAGATGGCTGCTAGGTGAATAAAGCCAATAGAGAGACTTACAGTTCATGTTGATGTTCTGGCCCAGTTCTATGAGTTCCATTTCAGTTGGCATGTAGCCCATAGTTCTCATGAGGTTTCCAAGGTCCTTACAGCTTATAAAGCCATCTTTGTCCTTATCAAACTCCTCAAAAGCCTCCCGTAACTCTACCAACAAAAAATATACAATCAAATCAATATGCTTGAAAATAGGATTTGATGTCAAAGAAGGGTATTTTCCATTAAAGCAAAGCGATATATAGCCTACCTTCTATTTCCTCATTAGTTAGGTGTCTTGGCTGCAAAGAAACAAACACAAGAAACAAATGTTTACTCATTACTTTATGCTCTTCAAATTTAAAATGACAAAGTATTTGGAGTGAGTAGTTGTATTGTTGGAGGTGAAATAACATGTTTTTCTATTTCTGTTGTGTTACTGGGCTGCACCACGCTAATATGAACAGAAACACAAAAACAAATTTTCCCCTTTTTTTGAGCATTTGAAAAGACCCTTGCTAAAGACACACACAGTTCATTAGTAATAAACTATAGTATTTAGATATAGGCCTCCTATTATAGTGCATATTCTACCATAGTATTTCAGTAGGCCTATTTCAGTGTTATTATGAAGTAGGTTACTTTGTTTTGAGCATTTTCAAAAGACACTGGTTAAAGCACACACTGCAAAGTTAATAGCACAACTTGCCTGTCTTCTGTTCCCGCGCCGGAGGAAGATGCAGGCCTGTCCCGAACTCATGATGCTCCGAGATCACCGATTTTTCTGTCTCAAAAAACCCCAACTAAAACTGTGTATACAAACTTACTACTACAACACGAATGTGTATGTGTATGCATGTGTGATTGTGCTGGGTAAAACTGTTATCTGATCTGTGTATGCCAGGAGAATGAGGTCTCTGATGGATTATCTCAGCCCGCTTTTGGTGTGGAAAAGAACGATAGGCTTAATGTTCAGACGATGCTTCAGAATTGTATGTCTCATTTGTTACAGACAATGCAATGAGATCCATCTATGATTATTTCAATTCAGAAGAGGAAAAAGGGTTTTTTTTACTTCCCAATGACTTTCTGTTGGGAAAATTCATCCATGTGGAACTTTGTTATTAGATATTTGTTTTCAATGATTTTCTTTTGTTCCCAGATTGTTGATTATGTCTCCTGTAATCCTGTTCTTGGGTTTTCTAAGTATGTTCAGTTTATCGTCTGTCTGCCTTCAACAGGACGGGACTGCAATCCCTACGACAACAGATGGGTCGGTGAGGCCATGGAATATAAGTCCAGCATATATCCCATGGCTCCAAATCCGCAATAGCATTACATAATCTACTAAAGAGACATTATTTAGCTATATGGAAAGAAAGGACAACCCCCCCCAATCTCATCACAATAGTGATACACACACCATATGTAACATGTAAATGCTCCATTTGAAATGATGATGAAAACTGATACATATTGGAAATGGCATTTGGCAGACATGCAGCTTATGGGCAGTATGTATTTGTTAGCATTCTACATAATTTGTCTCTTGCATAACCATGCATGCAATGGTCATGTTTAAGCTCAAAATGCACATGCATAACATGGTGTTATTCAGAATAGTACACAGCACTTGCATATACTATGTTGACACTGCTTATTCAAATACAATGTTGTAAAACATCCAAATTACGAGTTAAGTTAGTGTAGTCTTTAAAATCTTTTGACATAAAATACCAATCTTAATTCTATAATGTTGTGAGACAAATATTGAATGTGTTAGGTTGGACCGTTATCTTTCTTAACTGAATAACGCACAAGATATTGAGAAACAAATACGTGTTTTTAATTCCCCCTAACTCCATTGCACACCATGTCAAAATCAAATCTATTCTCTATCAACCAATTCATTAATCTAATCATACATGATATATATTGTTCGCATTGGGACAGGACATGAGACTTCACAAATGCATCCTTGAAAAACAGCGCCATACTGTGGCCAACTATAACATAACATGTTTGCTTTTGCGCAGATAACTACAGTTAGGCCTACTTTTCCAGTCTCATCTGAAGGATTGAAGAATTGAAGGCTGCATCTAAGACCATGCTTTCCATAGTTATTGACACGGTAAAATCTAAAACACGGATATTAATTCTCCTAAATCTCTTTATGGTTCTGCCCTCACCCGATTGTAATTTTTGTGTCAGCCACTTGATGTCAGTGGATTGTTCCTGCCGAGTTGCCTCTGAGCCACTGCATTTGGATTTCAGGAGGCGGGCGTTCTCAGTTTACCATTCATTTGCACTACGTCACGTGAGTTGTCCTGAACGTCTCATACATAGGGCAAGTTTAGGCTGAGAGAGGGTCATGAATCGTAGCGTTATCCTGGTCTACCACAATGCAGTTTGCGGACAAGAATACCACTCCCTCCAAAGCCTGCTCGGAAGTTGCAGATGATTGATTCTCATTGGCTGTCAGCATTGTAACTCATAGAAATGTAGACGTAGTTCTGGCACGACACGGGTGAATTATGGTTATGTTGAGCAATTGTTGTAAATCACATTTCAAATCCCGTTTGTTTCACCGCGAGTCTGTGGTTTGGTCTCCGATTGGTCGTGCTTGCATGTCAATCAATATGTCATCCTGACAAGTAGCTGCTCCTTGACACAGTTAATCAACGCTGTGTCTGATGTGGTCAGAATCAGCTTCACTGTTCACCAAATGATTCACCAAACTGCCAATGACCTCATGACCTTCCCAAAGCCAACTGCTGGAACCTCCAACATCTACCAAGAGGCACCGCAGGTGGGAACTCTGCCTGCTCTTATGTCTTGTTGAGAGTTAGTGTAATACAATAAGATTGAATAGTTATGTTATGTTTTAATGTATTAAAGGGGTGGGAAGGGATATCTGGTAGTTCTGTCTGTAATGGTTTCAAACCAACACCATGTAGACTGGCCAATGTAGAAACACAACACACATCCATATATTAAAATCCCCTTCTGAAAGCAAATTAGTTTTCCTTAGAATATCTCCATAACAATACAGGAAACAAGGTGTAACTCCGCCCCTTGCAGTTTTTGTTTTCCGGCCCAGGCTCTGTGCCGTCTCCCCCCAGAAGTTCTGCTATAACATAGCAGGACTGCTGGATCCCAGATTAATAACACTTCAGAGACTGCTGAGGGGCACATGACCACTCCACATTTGGGTTCGAGGTTGATCATTGACTTTGCATGCTTTTGCTTTGTTTAGATATCTTTACATTGTTTTATCCATGCACCCTGTGTTGTTATTCGCTGTATTGATCATCATACATCAGTTATCCTTTATTGATCTATTTCAAATTCACTTCTTTGGCCTGGACTCATTTCCCCCCTCATCAGTGTCCCAGACTTTCTGTATAGAAAGGCTGGCTCTGCAAGACTTCACTGGCCCTGAAGGGGTAGGACCCATGTTGGGTTTGACAAATTTCTTGGACAGCAAATATGTCTCCCTCTTCAATGAATACCTTCAGTGTAAAACGTTTGTGTTTTAGTGCAGATATTGTTATTTTTGTTAATACAGCTTCTAAAACTGCATAAAAGTTGCCCAATGTCCATTGTGTCCAATGTGTTGATCCTGGTTCTGCGGTTTCTGAGATTGATGACCTGCTTAGGGCCAATCAGGGCCAGCCATAAGTCCTTGGTCCAACCCACAAGAACGCTGATTGGATTGGGCACCACAGTGACCCAGCTCGGCTCAATACAATGCAATTTGGAGTTTAGAACGAGGCAAGCATTTGGGTTCACGTCCTGAAAACATTGACACTACTGCTGGCAAGGTTTCTAATGATGGTTTTATTTCACAAGGTGAATGTTTGACAAAACAGGCGAATGAAAGTTGTATTATTATTATTGCCTGGTGTAGATCAAGAATTAATTAATTTGGGTTCATCTAAACTATTGCCGTTGTCCTCATATTACAGGATTGCTAGATGTTTCTTGAGGTCCTTGTCACTTTGTCTGAAACATCACAAATAATATTTTTAGCTTTCCTTCATGTTTCAGTTTCACCTTCATTATTTGAGGTACATTTTTAAAACGATCTCGGCAAACATTGGAAATTTGAATCATTACTTACGCAACATTCTGTGTACTTATGCAACATCTGTGTCTCTCACCTTCATAAGCGTGACCAAGATGCCATAGATGAGGGAGATGAAGAAGAGGAGGAGGAATGTAATGGTCATCACCCAGTTCTCCTCCCCCACGTCTTGTACCTGTTTGTTCTCATCAAAGAACACACTTTTTTCAAGAATCTCTAGTAAAAGATATGGAAAATACATTTTGAATTAAAGTGATGTTCCACCGGCACAGTCACATTTGTATTAAATCATAGTGTCCCAAGCTCTCGACATGTACCCAAAAACTAAACAAAAACGCTCAGAATAAACTACATACATGAGTTGTATAATATCGTCAATTATGACAACGTCCATGGTGCAAACGCAAGTCGAGTCGGCCAATAGGAACTTGTGTTTACATCCGGGTGAGAGCATTCTGAGAGGCAGATATAAGCTCAGCTACTTTTGTTTAGAGTTTCATTTTTTATCATATGCATTAAATGACATGCTGAAAGTGCACGAGTAAACTCTAAATATAGTGGTTTAGTAATGGTAATACTGCATTTATAAACATAGCCATAAAACTATTTGTCCATACAACGATACTATTACTTGGATTAGATACTCTATAAACGGCAGGACTCTGAACACACATTTTTGTTGCACAATTGCCTGCTGCCATCTCTTATGTAAAGTTTCCTCTCATTGCTAGCAGCCATCGTCAATTTCTGTGTAGCTCTGCAGGCTAACAACGACAAGGCAAGGGGGAGGGGAGGACTCAGGGCACTGACAAAGCACTTGTAGTTTTTTAAAACCCGGGAGTGCCGGGAAAAAGCCATTTGCCACTTACATTCTGGGGAATGAAAATCAGTGTATTTTGACCCCACAGAACAAGAATAAGCAGTTTTTTTTATTGGCAGGCTTTTGTTAGACAACTTGGAGACCATTAAAATATCAAACATTGGTGGAATGTCCGGCCCAGGAAAGGTCAATGTTAAACATTATTCTCAGTTTGTGTGGCAGAATAGTCAATTATTTTATTGTGCCAATCCTACAGCACAATAAATGAGTACAATTTTATTCAGAGGAAGAAAACAATACACCTAGTAAGTACTAGTACTTTGAGAATTCAGAGAATTTGGCAAACATTGACAACATTACCCAAATTCTACCCACATTCGACTTATTAATTGTGTCAGATTTTGCCATCTGCAAAACCCTATTTGTTTTTTCCATAGAGAATTCACTCTAGCAAGACATTTCTCGTCTTGCTAAATAACCCACAAGGTATATTTAGTACACAGCTATGTGTAGAATCCCCTTATTATATACCAGGAGGCTGCCATCTTTGTGCCATACCATTTAGGTGACCTCAACTTGCAAGACATCTGAATGTACAAACCTGGTTTGGACACATTTACCGTCATGTTGACGGTGGAATGGGTCACCCTGCAGGTGTAGATCTCCCCAGGTAGCCATTTGGAGGGAGAAAGAGAGAGTCGGCTTTGGATGCTGAACTTCCCCTTTGGACCTCTGTGAGGTTCACTGGTATTGTAACTCCGGAGCTGTTTGGTGCCATCAAGAAGCCAGGTGATGTTGATGGACGCAGGGCTGAATCCATAAGCCAGGCACACCAGCTCATGAGGACCCTGAAGAAGCACAGCTGAAGGCTGGCTAGGGGACAGTGAGCCTGAAGGAGAATGACAATAATGTGACTGACACAAGCAACATATAATAATCAATATATACAAGAGTCGAGGCAGAAATCTCTAACTGGACAACTTCACATACACTTTGGCCAAGGATATTGATTTTAAAGTGATGGAGAACCGGATCTTAAAAGGTAAAATCATCATAACATATCACAGAGAGATGTATCCACTACACACCTTCAGGAAAATGTCAAAAAGTATATTAATATACATCTTAAAGTGAGCTAATAACCCCCCGCCCCTCGCTGTTTTGTGTAGTTTACTTTGTACTTCCTCAAAGTCCCAAACGTCGTAGATTAATTCAGCTGCTTCACCTCGGGCTACACTGTGGCAGTAATGTGGGTGTACAGTAATTAGGGGAAGAGGGAAAATAGACTCCACCCATTAAATCTTGAAGGAATAGAAAGAAATTGATAGACTGAAATTGCATTGGATTTCATTGAAGATCATTTTCTGATGCTAAATGCACACCTTGATAACCCTTAACAACATAATTAGAAGTAAAATACAGTTTTCTGTTGTCCATCACTTTAAGTAATTTCAATGTGATCAGTGATCAATCTTCTTTGTGCAGGTGGTATTCCTGCCAAAAACATTACAATATGTGAACAAATTATTTGTTTGGCACACAATTTTAACTCTGTCCCCAACAATACAGAGAATGGTAGTACTACATACTAAAACAAAAGAAGACATCTGTGAAGTATTTCATGCAGTAATTCACCGCTTACCAAACACATGCTCTATGTTGCTTTTGAGTAACTCTTGAGATGATTCGTGTTTGACTACACAAGTATAAGTGGACTCCTGGTCCAATTCAGTTAGGGACACATTGAGCCTGCTACTGGTGGAGTAAGTGCTGCTGCCAGGGTATTTATATGCAGGGCTGATGATGTAATCAGATGATGGTAGCCCACGACCATCCTTCTCCCAGGTCACCATGATGTCTGATGGAAAGAATCCAGAGACTAGACAGTGCAGTGTGGCCGTGTTGGAGCCCAACGCCTCCCAGTCGGATGACTGTATTATCTCCACAGATGGTAGCTTTGGGTCTAAAGTAAGAAAGATGGACAGTAGATTAAATAATTGTTTGAAATCTGATGTATGTACACACATATTCAATCTAGAAACTGTCCTTGATTTGGCTTTTGTGTGTGATGCTACCTTTGCTTTTGCTTATATGCTCCATGCGACTCTGCCTGGCACATGGGTGCTTTGCCTCGCAGGAGAATTGTACATAGGTTTGCCAAGTCTCCACTGATACGTTCAGGAAGCTACTCATTGTCTCTGTGCCGTTGCTGTGGCTCAACGGCCGTTCTGTGTGTACATTCTGAGAAGTAATGATCCCCCCCACTCTCCAGTTGATCTTCAAGATCTTCAAATCTTCAAGATTTGTAGCCAACAAAGTACACGTGATGACAACATGGCCATTATTACTTGGGTCGTGGAGTTGTGGACCCTTCATGAAAACACCAACTGCCTTCAATGAAGGTGGACACACTGGAAAAGGGAGTACAAATGTTTTTTCTGGATATTTATGAAAAACAGACAATGATATATTCAAAATGTACAAGACTCAATAATGTAAGGTCCTCTGTCAGCACAGAGGACCTAACATAGAAGGAAACAGTTTGAGTTAACTATTTCGACGATGTTCCTCTCCCATTGTTTAGAATTTACCTGAACAGAGGCTGATATTCTTACTGGCAACCTTCTGTGTAGACTTGTCTGAGACTTGACAGGTGAAATCATTCCCAGTTTTCCACTCTGTCTGAGGGATGCTGAGATTACTGCTTACAGCCACTCGTCCATCTTCCCCCATCCTGATGTCATCACTAGATGCAGGTTGGTACTGAGATCCAGACAGCCATTTGACCTGAGGGCTGAAGCCCCACACATTGCATAACAGTTTCTGAGGTCCAGAGTCTTCAGTGGGAACTACCAGGAGCTCCATTGATGGGTCACCTAGACAAATCCACATGAACAGAATTGTCTCAGATTGAACTGAAAAGAGCCAGGATGAGAAATGTGACATCACCATGATTAAAACTAGTACAGGTCAAGGGGTCACTTACTGAACATATTCTCAATGGAGTTGGAGAACCAGGTGTTGGAAAAGCCTTGAGTCACTTTACAGGCAAATGTATTGTTTTTGCTCCAATGAACTGCGGGGACAGAGAATCGTCTAATGATAGAATGGAGGTCCGTGGCTTTTGGGAGATCAACGTACATTCTGTCTGAGATGCTGACATTGTTGGCCTGAAAGGTTATGTAGAGGTCACTGGAGGAGAGGTTTGTAATGACACACTCCAGAAAAGCTCCCTCTTCTTTCAGCAAGCCTGGGAAGTATCTTCTAATTAGCACTGATGGCTTACTCACTGTAGGCCCTGGGCAACAAACACACACATGCACACACACACACACACACAATAAGGTTCACAGTTACAATATTCAGGTCAGTGAAAAGCCATTTGTTTGTCAAGTTCAATTGTGTGTATTACCTGCCACATTCATCTCCTTTTCAACAGTGGAGAAGCAGCGATGTTGGGCCCTACATGTGATGGAGTTTAGTGTCTTCCACTTGCTGGATACGACTGTGAGGTGGCTACTGGTTAAAGCATCCTCGTTAACCTGGTTCACTTTTTTGTTGCTGGTTAGCTCTTTTCCATCCATAAGCCAGGTGACCTTGACGTCAAAAGGAGTATGGACCACACATGCTGCTGTGACAGATTCTGTCTTCATGACCGTCTGAAAGTTGGGAGTCGTCAGATGAACGGATGGTGGGGATGAATAAACTGCCAGGAAAAAAGGGGTTGTTATCACACATAAACATCCAATACCAGTGGACCTTGTGCAGCATAATAAGGAAACAAAAATAATGCCCTTCCTGAGATGTTTTAAGTAGTGTTAAAGGAGAGTACATGTTTAAATACATGTGTTACAGTGCCTATGCTACGAGCAGTTATGCAGTTTGAGGTGACTTTTAACTATGTTCCTCTGTCATTCCATTGCTAGCACCATGGCTATCTTCCTTGCACTGCTGGTTTCTCTTGAAGGTAAGCAGGTCTGGTCCATCCTTGGATGGGAGACCAGATGGGGCTGGTAGAGGTGTTGGAAGGCCAGTAGGGGGTGCTCATTCCTCTAGCCTATGTAATATCACCAATGCCCCAGGACAGAGACGGGGACTTTGTCCTGTCGAAGAGGGCCAGCTTTCGAATGTGACGTTGTACTGACTCCCCGTGGTCACTAAAGATCCCATGACACTCATCGTAAGAGTAGCGGTGCTAACCCCGGTGTCCTGACCAAAATCCCAACCCGGCTCTTGTTCCAACATTCCTCACCCCTCCACTGTGAGAGCCAGTGAGTGGTGAGTATACTGGCTGCCGTGCATCACCCAGGTGGGTGCTACACATTGGTAGAAGTTAAGGTGTCACATCCCCCACACACACTCACTACGTAAAGTGCTTCGGGCATCTTGAAAAGTGCTATATAAATGAAATTAATTATTCTTTCTACTTTACCTGAACAGAGGCTGATATTCTTACTGGCAACCTTCTGTGTAGACTTGTCTGAGACTTGACAGGTGAAATCATTCCCAGTTTTCCACTCTGTCTGAGGGATGCTGAGATGACTGCTTACAGCCACTCGTCCATCTTCCCCCATCCTGATGTCATCCCTAGATGCAGGTTGGTTCTGAGATCCATACAGCCATTTGACCTGAGGGCTGAAGCCCCACACATTGCATAACAGTTTCTGAGGTCCAGAGTCTTCAGTGGGAACTACCAGGAGCTCCATTGATGGGTCACCTAGACAAATCCACATGAACAGAATTGTCTCAGATTGAACTGAAAAGAGCCAGGATGACAAATGTGACATCACCATGATTAAAACTAGTACAGGTCAAGGGGTCACTTACTGAACTTATTCTCAATGGAGTTGGAGAACCAGGTGTTGGAAAAGCCTTGAGTCACTTTACAGGCAAATGTATTGTTTTTGCTCCAATGAACTGCGGGGACAGAGAATCGTCTAATGATAGAATGGAGGTCCGTGGCTTTTGGGAGATCAACGTACATTCTGTCTGAGATGCTGACATTGTTGGCCTGAAAGGTTATGTAGAGGTCACTGGAGGAGAGGTTTGTAATGACACACTCCAGAAAAGCTTCCTCTTCTTTCAGCAAGCCTGGGAAGTATCTTCTAAGTAGCACTGATGGCTTACTCACTGTAGGCCCTGGGCAACAAACACACACATGCACACACACACACACACACACACACACACACACAATAAGGTTCACAGTTACAATATTCAGGTCAGTGAAAAGCCATTTGTTTGTCAAGTTCAATTGTGTGTATTACCTGCCACATTCGTGTCCTTTTCAACAGTGGAGAAGCAGTGATGTTGGGCCCTACATGTGATGGAGTTTAGTGTCTTCCACTCGCTGGATACGACTGTGAGGTTGCTACTGGTTAAAGCATCCTCGTTAACCTGGTTCACTTCTTTGTTGTTGCTGTTTAGCTCTTTTCCATCCATAAGCCAGGTGACCTTGACGTCAAAAGGAGTATGGACCACACATGCTGCTGTGACAGATTCTGTCTTCATGACCGCCTGAAAGTTGGGAGTCGTCAGATGAACGGATGGTGGGGATGAATAAACTGCCAGGAAAAAAGGGGTCGTTATCACACATAAACATCCAATACCAATGAACCTTGTCCAGCATAATTAGGAACCTAAATGAGTCATGAGTTACACTGTGACTATATGCTTCAAGCAGTTATGCAGACAAAGGTAGTGTTACCTTTGCTTTTTGAGAAACGAGGTACTTGTACTTACTTTTACAGATATTAAAGCTTCTTGTCTCTTGATTGTTGTTCTGTGTTGACTTGCACTGAACATTTGGGCCCCTTTTCCACTGAGAAGGGTCCAGCTGAATCTGGCTGCTGAGGCTAAATGTTTTCTCTACTCCCTCAACACTTTGCAGCTTGTCTTGATCTGTGGTTGTTTTTTGAACAAGGTCGTCCAGCAGCCACGCCACGCTCAGCTTGGCTGGAAAGAATCCACTCAGAGTGCAGATCAGTTTCAGCGGCGAGGCCCCATACTGGCCTGTCCAGACTGGGTAGATGACGATGTTGGGAGGAGTAACCCGCTCCACTGGGACACAGCACAGACTTTAAGTTTTCTATTATCCGCTTAATAAAGCACCAAAAGATCAATTACATTTTCAGAGTTTAATATTTTAATATACATAATTTTGATCCATACATGTAACCAGAAGATAATTTTTTGATAATAATTTACAGTGTTTCATATCCTTGAATTCAAGCTAGATGGCGTAGTTTACAAGTAACGCAAGCCTTTTAGCTGGAGGAGGATGTGGAGGGCTGTTTGCACACATGTTAGGGCAGGACATGGCTGAGCAGGCAGGAGCATCAAGCGACACCATGGGCCTAAAAAAAGCCCCATGAAAAGCAGAAGTGAAACTTGGTAGCTTCAGTGGTGCATTAAAGACACCAGGTGCAAGACTAAATATGCCAGCAAGGGAAATACGCTTCACATTTTCATTTCTCAGTGATTTACATGGCTTTCAGTATCTTCATTTTTTTTTCTTTACCACGACTTTGTAAGTCAGGGTGGTAAGGTAATTTACCACCACCTGTATTATGTTGGTCTGTTGAGTTCTGTGTTGAGTTCCGTAAATACATGAATCTCTTTAGGTCAGCAGAAGGAACAGTTGAAATAAACTCCAAGTACTGTTGTGAAGAATTGCAAAATAATATGTACAAACCCTTTTACCTACACATCATTATTTTATAACTATTTTCAGTTGATTGAATTGCTTTCTAGGAGCAAACAGTCTTTTTTAAGGTCTTCTTTCATCATAATTTTTAATAATGGATGAAAAAAAAGGCAACTCCCTTCATTTGATCTAAAAGAAATAAAAGAAAAAGCATTAGTATTAAAGCAAGTTATAAAAGTGTTCATTTAGTGGTTTTCATGGTTCTTGGTGATTTTAATTGCCAGAATCTATCAATATTAAGATGATGACATCATAGCTATGTACAATTATTTAGAGATCAATTAACCAAGACATCATATGACATGAATAAATTGTGATATTCAAAATAAGGCCTTCTGCTCGAAGCCTCTCAGTACCTTGATGGCAGTCGTTCCAATGCTGTAGACCAGTGTGATGAGGAAGAGGATGATGAAGGTGTGAGCTGTGCTTTGCATGCTATCTTGTTCTCCATCCGTAGCATTACTCCAATGGCTTTCAGTCAGGACATGAAATGCTGGGCGGGAGAGGTGAGAGTTACAAAAAGACCACTTGATAATGCACTTTTAATCCACATTCCTTCACACAATATCACCAGGAAATATTTAATGAGATTCCAGCATCTATCAATGATTGATACTGAATTTCTGTCACTGGCATACTTGGTATTAACACCAAGAAGGTAAAAAAGTCTACAGACTTTATTATTAGTGATCTTAAAATGTATGCTTGCTAGCAAAAAAATTACAGCAGTAGTCATACGTACACACAAACTATGAATGTAGTGCCCCACAGTAGGACATTTTCATAAGCATTGTGGTCAGTCCATGTTTTAGTTAAATATGCAACTCCTTGTGTTATCAGTTACTTTTATATAATCCAATAGTAACAGTCACAATGATCCCAGACTTGCTTCTTAAAGACCTCTTATAGAATGTTGTTTAGCTTGGCTAAAGCTAAACAACATTCTAAATAGATTGATTTGAAGAGTAGTGAGTGGTCTTCAACAGAGAACGTTCTGGCAAGACCCAGTAGAGGCAAAACAAGCACACAGAAACAAGACACGACTAACAGCTAAACGAATATGAACAATGCATGGATGCAGGGATGGGTGTTTGGTTTAGTGCCAGTGATTCCTCACTTTCAACTTCCATGAATGTCTGATGTTTGCACCTTGGAGTAGCATGGACCAACTAATGGCTGTAATGCCTAACTCATCTGTCACATAGCCAATCAGTTGTCTTGTATCAATTTATATTATATATATATATATATATATATATATATATATATATCACATTGCATTCATTCATAGATAAAATGTGCAAATTTAACTAGGCTCTATGGGACGGACATTAACAAGATTTAAAGTTCAATGTTTTTTTTTATTATTTTGATTTTGAATCAGCATTTTTAAAAAGACAAACATGCAGCATGTTACATCACACACAGCAAACATCAACAGGACGATCAACACAGAGCAACAACATCTACGAGGACATGCATGGCTGAGAAGGACACGTGTTCATGTTGATAATGTTCACATTGCCGGATGCTCTCTCCGTAATTAACTTGACAATGGGTTTGTTTTGAGAGTCAGACTCGTGGTAGACTTCGCAGCTAAACATGGTGCCATTTTTCCAACTGTCAGAGCTGAAGGTAAGTTGGCCATAAGTGGAGAACAAGTTGTCGTTTTCAATGACATTTGTTGTTTTGTCTGAATAATAAGCATTTCCATCTACTTTCTCATTATTAACCAACCACTGCACTAAAACATCCTTGGGGTAGAAGTCTTTGACAAAGCAAGTCAGGGTCATGTTCGTGCATTTTAAATCATCTACTGGAGGGAGCAGATAAACGGATGGTTGAACTATGTTCGGTCCTGCAAGCATGAGAGAACAATTAGCCTGTTATGTATTACAGAAAGTATTAACCAAGTAGGTTAGTAAATCAGTGCTTACATAAATAAATAAGTAATTAAATAAATATAGGCCTATAACAACAAACAAACAAGTTGTATTTAAAATTCTTTACTACTTCATGCATCATAATAATCATACATAGGCCTACTATTTATTGATTAATTCAGAAACAGATTCAAAATCATATGTCAGTTTGTTTTTTTTATCTGAAAAAATGCACTCACCATTATTCTTCTCGAAGTATTTGCGCACGGGAGGATTTAATGAATCTTTAATTGTAGCGACACAGGACCACCTTAATCCTTTGCTCCATTCATCATACGATATCATGACTGTGGCAGTTTTTTTAACCGACTTTTGTTGAAGTTCCTGGTCGTTTTCATCAAACCATTTAACATCCACGTCAGCATTACCTTGCACACCGACTGAACAAACAAGGTCAGCTTTCTTTTTCAAATACATGCTCAGCAAGTCAATTGGTAAGATGTTGATTTCCACTAGCGTTAACTCCGAGTCTGTGGGAATGAAAAAATACCAGTATTTTGTTTCCTCAACATGGTTGAAAATATTAATTTGAAAACATCTTTAAAAATGTATTTACTCACCGCCACCTCCTGGTGTGTAGGTCACAGAAGCGTTCACAGATTTGTCACTTGCAAACATGCATGTGACTACAGTGTTATCATCCTTCCAAAGATTCTCGTCCATCTGGATATAGCTCACTGCATTGTAGAGAGTCCCATCCTTGGTCTTTTTACTCTCAGAGAAAGTGCTGATTTGAGGTTCGTCGATTTTCAAGCCGTTTTTCAACCATTTGATCGTATAATCTTTTGGTGAAAAATCATTGGCAAGGCAGGAGAAGGAAGCCTTCCCGGTATTTTTAATCTCCTCGTCAGTGGAGATCAAGATACTAAGAGTTGGCAACTGACGATGCACGACTGTAAAACAGTATAACAAGATCGATATGTGGGCTATACCGAGGAGAGTGACTCAAAGCGCTCAAAACATTTTCATTCCACGTGAACTTCACAATCTTGTCAAGTGACTAAAACCAGTGAACATATATTGGCGGTTTGTGAGCAGTGAATAATCCATGAAAGGAAGCAAAAATATAGAGGGGATGATATAAATAAAAGGGGTTATTAGTAGTAGCAGTAGTAGTAATAGTAGTAGTAAAGTAGAGTTAAGTACAAACAGGGGTTAAGCAGAGCACCTATCCCATCTGTATTGCCAAGGCTAAACACACATGTAACACGCCAGCAATTTAATTCAGAAAGGCAAGCTGTAGCCTCTCTCCTCCAGCAATACACATTTTAATCCCTACCTGGCAATGATATTGAAAGCCTAACTCTAAATAACAACACGGTATATAGGCATAGTAGGCCTAATAGTAGGCATAACAGTATAGTAATAGTAAAGGCTCATGATTGGATCACTTGGAATATTGTATGCTATTATGAGGTAAAGTCAACTGGGAATATGAAATAATAATGTATACTCTATGGCAATAATACACACCAATAGTAGTAGATTCAATAACTTGACCTATTTTTATCTCATTAATGGTATTGTATTATGATACAAATTAGAATTGTGAGACAATAGCATATTCAACCATTAAACAATTACAACTTTAATTGAACAAATAAATACATAATTGAATGAATCCTACCTTTTTTCTGCAATGTGGCGTCGACATTTCCGGCGGAGCAGGTATAAGTCTTGCGGGCATCCCAGTCCTGTCTCCTGACGCTGATCAGGCTGACTCCTGTATACTGGTTACCTTTCTTAGCAGTTGGGTACTGGACGGCGTCTGGCAGGGCTTTTCCCTCCACAGTCCATTTTAAGGTGAGTGAGGCCGGCGTGGCACCAGTCGCCCGGCAGCCGAGAGTGATGTCTCCCGTCAGCGAGCCACACTGGACCAGTGGAAAAACATGGGGGGCTTGCACCTCTGCTAAAGAGAGACAGAGAGAAAGAGAGGCACACACACATATTTGAAATTTATTTTATTTTAGATGTCCCATGAGAAAACAAATATTGGCATATTTGATAATCACCAGAAAACAAACTACTACCACATTACATATTTTACCATTACTAAATATTACTAGTATTTGTTGTAAATGGAAATACATTTGTATTTCAATGGCATTATTTAATGTAATTATTGATTGATGTATTATGTTGATTTAAAGGTATTAAATTGAATAAGTAGCCCGTATAGTATTGTCTTTCAATTTCTGTAAATGATCAACAGAACTATTATTAAAACTATTATTACTTTATTGTTAAAATAAATATTATTAGTATTAGAATTTAAAAGAAACATTGCAGTTACAAGAGTTTTTAGTTTAAACAACAGATTTGCATTCTTGTTGAACAACATTATCCTACTTGTTACCCTTGTCCATTAGTCAAACGGAGTAAAGCACTAGTTGCTCTTAGCGACTACTGGTAAAGATGCTAAATTCATTCAATGAATTAATACAAATCGTCTCACTTAAGATTAATAAATAAGAGTTTCTCTCTTGTTTTCTTTTTAGATTATTCAACAGTCTTTCAACAGTCAATACAATCCATTGTGTCCACAACTTAAGTGGATCAAATGAGTCACAGTGCAACAAATGAATAAGGAGTGCATACAAATTAATAATGAATGCTTAAAACCCTATACAAAACAAATTGCAATTCCTATAAAATGTATTTGAAAAATGCCTTAGTTAACAAACTAGAATGGTAAAGTGTGCTTACCTCCTGTCACAGTAACCAAGGTCCCTTTTCCCCAGTAGTCAAATGCATGGTCACAATGAAATATTCTGACTCCCACCTCTTACAAAAACTAGAAATATTTATGTATTTGTTCCAAATACATAAATAACATTATTTATGTTTAAAGTAATAAAAAAAAGTTTTACCTGAATTAGAGACCGTCACTACTGTTCCTTTTCCCCAGTAGTCGAAGTAGCACAGTGGTTCTTTTCAATAGCAATGCCATGCAAAAATGTAGCTTAGCTCCACTCGGTCAGTCAATCCAAGAGATGTTTCTTGAACATTTGATTTCCTAAGTACAAGAAATTGACTACTGATTATCGAAATGTTATGGAATTGAGACAAATTCCTTTTATCTCTTTTTAAAATCTTTTTTCAAAAGATTAAATTCACTGTCAACCTAATGAGTTTCTTATAAAGTTACAATTATAATGTTACAGTAGCAGAAAGCTGATGAAAACTGAATGATGAAGTTGGTCTTTGCATTTTTTCCTGAAACTTCAAATAGCAAAGAGATGCTTTTGAATCTTTGCCTAAAAGCAGTTACGAAGCAAAGCGGCTTTTGAGAGGGCGGCAGACAGGTTTTTTTGGAAAAAGCGGTTAACATCCCTTGAGATATATATTTCCTGTATGCACAACAACAACTGTTACTTGAAGTGGTTTGGTTACAGTCTGGTACAAAACTGCACCCTCGCTATTTTACTTTGTACAATCATTGTATCAATCATACAAAAACCGATATACTCAACTGTCCAAATTAACCAAGGCTTATACGCAAGGGTAGAGTTGAACTGCACCATGTGAATAGTAGTTTTTGTACGTTTGGTGCGATGAGGTACAGACTTGTAATCACTTTTCTTTCATTTTTTCCTATTTTTCCTATTTTTCAAAATAAAAATGTCATTACACTGAACTACGCTCTCATCAAATATCATAGACAACAAACCCGAAAGAGAGAAGGTCTCAGAGTGACCACGTGACCAAGGTCTAGCCAGGACACAACGTTTAATGGATTAGATAATCCAGATGTAACCCCAGGAAAATGTGGTTTCCTAAATAATTTTAAACCCTCAACTAATCAGAACACCCCAAATAGCCTAAATACCGCCTCTTACGGTCATGATCGACAAGCAGCGCGAGAGCTATGAGAGCACACCACTTGAAACACAATGTGATGTTCATTTAACTAACTAAAACCCCTCAATTCTGTTAGGTAAGAACCCAAACAACTTCCCTCTCGACCAGGACTCCAGCTGGATCCTGTGTTTGTCATAAAAACGATAGTTATGCTATTATAACTCCAGTTCTATGATTGTAGCCGTAGCTGTCTAGGCTTCGCATTATGGGCATGTCCCGTGCGTGTGCTGGCGTGCACTGAAAATGTCAACAATGCATCTCCGCATATCTCCACGTCGAACAACACTCGTCCTCCATGCTATTATTTCAGCAATGGAGGGTACAGGTTCTGCTACGTTTGCCACCAATAAGGAAACCAAAGGACCAGTACGTAAGGAAACCAAAGAACCAGTGGCGGGGAGCCATCAGGCTCCTCCAACATCCGCACTCAATGAGAGGCACGAAGAAACAGAGCTGTCAGCATCCTCCTACACCTAACAGAGCTAACAGAGCCTGCGCACTGGCCTAACAGATTGACACCAATGAGCGTCCTATGTCCACTGTTCACCAACAGCAGTGAGAAGAGCGTTGCACATACATCGCCAGTGTTCGGGCACAAGATGCAGCTCCACCTCTGACTCACTCGAATGAGGAGGTGGGTGGAAGCCTTAGCACAATATCTCTTGACCGAAAATAACTACCGATGTTCTTGGGGAGGAATGCAGGGTTAGGTCTAAGCAGTGCAAAAGTTAAGCAACAGGCAGCTCGGACTGACAGACAGAGCATTTAGCTCACTGCCGCATTTGGACGAAACCAAAGCCAGTAAAACTTAACTTAAGGACAGGTCATCCAAGGGGGCTTGAGCCAGAGGCTCAAGGGGCGCCCTTGGTAACCCACAAAACCCTGGGGATATCTCAGCCCGCGAACAACAGACTTCACATGTCTCGTCCCTTGCAAGAACCTATTGACCAGGGGGTGACTGAAAAAGGTTTACCGTCACAGCCTATGTGGCCAGCAGAGGTTGCGCTAGACTTTTTCGTTGTCCGTCATTTTGACTGATGGGGTCATAAAAATCCCGTCATAATCTATTTTTACCGGTCACTTAAATTTTTTAAATGATAATAATGACATGTTCAATAGCATTTAATTTTAATTCATTTTTAATTAATATTAGTGTTGCACCGATACCGATACTAGTATCGGGAGGGGCCCCGATACCGCGCTAAAATGCTGGCATCGGTATCGGCGAGTAGGCGAACAAATAATGCGCCGATGCCATTTACATAATATGAAACTTGGAACGCAGCGCTTTGCGTCTTTCTCTCCCTTCACTCACTGCTGCGTGTGATCACACGTGTTCAGTGCATGCCGTGCCAAGCAGCTATCCTATTGGCCCACTCCGGCCGCCCGGCCGCGCATGTTGACCGACCGACAAGCGACGACGACAAAGTACCAAAAAAAAGAAAGAAAAAAAAGCACCGGAGACGCGGAGGGCGCGCGGTTCAGCCGCGCGGCGCACAGAAAAGTTGCTCCGCCTGCGGACGCGCCGGTGCGGGGAAACTCAGTGAGCGGGTCCGCCTGCCGGTGCGACGCACCCGGTCACCACCCATGCCCCCCCCCCCCCGCTCCCCGGGGTGCCATGCGGACACAAACAAGGAGAAGAGGGGAAAAAGCAGGAGAGAGAGGGAGACGCGTCTTGCTCACAGGCGGGAGATCGCTCAAATGGACAGACAGTGACCGCATCACAGACGACGAGTTAAGCTGTAATCGGCTTCTCCCCCGATTCCCCCCCCCCCCCCCCCCCCCCCCCCGCTACATACTACTACTATATTATCTAATTATACTAGTAATTAAGCCATGATAGCAATGATTTTACATCCAAGTGAGTATGCAGTTCTTTAGTATTAGAAGAAAAAAAGCTTGTGTGTGTATATATATATATATATATATATATATATATATATATATATATATATATAAAACGGAACATATATATATATATATATATATATATTTTTTTTTTCCGGCGTGGTATCGGTATGGTATCGGTATCGGCCGATACTGCACAGCCGGGTATCGGTATCGGTATCGGGGGCCAAAAAATGGTATCGGTGCAACACTAATTAATATTCAGTCCAAACAAGCTGAACAAATAATCCACACCGTGGATACACACATCAAGCAGAAGAATATGCAAGAATATCGGCCGCCAGGCGATTCGCGTATAGTGGGGCTTGACTGTCATCACGCGGATATTTCGCGTATAGTGGGGCTTGACTGTCATCACGTGGATATTTCGCGTATAGTGAGGCTTGACGGTGATTCATCACCACAATGCGGGCGGGAGCTAGTTGATCCACTAGTCAACACGCGGGAGCTAGTTGATCCACTAGTCAACACGCCCCCAAGCGAACGACTTTTCAAGGTGGCGCGATGTCGCAGATAATTCGCGTATAGTGGGGCTTCTAGTAGGGTAGTGCCGATGGACGATCGTGATGGCTGACTGACATCACGATGGAGAGCCACCATCGTGATGCCACGCCCCCCTCGTCCGACACACACTAATCCTATAGTCTCTTCTACAGTTATTACCTAAAAACTTTGCAGGGATTGCTCTGTAAATACATTGAAAATATAACTAATGGTCCATATAAAGTGCTGTAAGTTAACTAGGGCTGCCCCCTAATAGTCGGCTTAGTCGAATAAGTTTTCATTAGTCGAGCAAAAAGTAAAACATAAAAATAAGAAGGCATGAGCATCGCAAACTGAAAACATCCGTGGTCGCAACAAGCCCTGATTTAACTCATCGCTGCAGAAATACTGACCAATACACCTGGGCAAGTAAACACCGCTAGACACACGGGACTCATACCGGTGATCGCGGCTTTAGTTCCCTGTGTCTGATCGCTTTAATTCGGAGCGTGAATATCGGTTGAATATCTAATATCTTTCTAACTTTAAAAAACACTTTAGTATTTTTTAAAACAATCCCTCGTAACTACGCCGTGAAGGTGAACCCTCCCGGACTCCGCGATTAACATGAACCGCTCCGCCGGAGGAGTCGCACATCCACACGCACCGGACACCAACATACAAACAAACATTTGTTCCATTTGATTGCTTTTAAATAAAGTTATGTGCAGTTATACGGTAAATACGATTATTAAAAGTGTTGGTCCATGCCGTTAATAGGCGGCCCGCTTCGTGGGCCGCCTATTAACGGCCCCGCCCCCCGACAACAATATCATCATCAATCACAATGTTTTACTGTAAACATCGTCAACTGCCAATTTAAGGGCTCCTCGCGTGCCCGCTTGCGCGTAATCAAATGTTTCAAGTGGGTTTGTTGTTTCTTTCTTCTTTTCTACTTTTCTTCTTCTACAAGAGCCAATTAATATACTCATCGCCACCAAGTGGTCAGGGTGTGAAATGCAATCTGTCAAAATGACGGACGGCCCTCAGATTTTTCCGTCACCGTTTTAAAAAAACTGTCAATGACGGAAAATATTCGGTTAACGCGACCCCTGGTGGCCAGCCATACACGGCCACCACATATACCTTACCGTGGAGAGGGCCAAGCTTCCTCCAGCAGGGACCGTAGAAAGCTGAGGATGAGGAGAAAGTCGGGGTGTAGGGGACTGGTATCCCGGATCGTAGAACGACCCTGTGTAGCGAGTCCCTCATGAAGCATACGGGAACGCCGTCAACAGGCGAGCAAAAGCTGCTATGCTATGCCGCTGCCCCAGTCTTTAGGCTAAGGAGGGGGCGCCCTTAGCGTGCTGTCTAACTGGCCGGTAGGATACATCACTCTCGCTCTGGCACGGAGCGCAGAGCTCTCTAAGGGCTGAGCGGACAATTGGGGAGAGCTGTTAAAAAAAAATATATATATATATATATACAGTATATATATATATATATATATATATATATATATATATATATATATATATATATATATATATTCCCCCGGCCCCTACTGCCGACACATAAGTGAACCATGGAGGGGCCCTCTCGAAGGGAGGGGAGGGGACATCTGCAGCACAATACAGCAAACTCACCATCAGCTTACAGGACTGGAAGGGCCCGGACAGACAATTTCAATTTTCAATTCAATTTTATTTGTATAGCGCCAATTCATAACAGAAGTTATCTCAGGGCACTTTTCAAATGGAGCAGGTCTAGACCAAACTCCTAATAACATTTACAGAGACCCAACAGTACCACCATGAGCAAGCACTTGGCACGGGGGCAAGGAAAAACTGCCTGTTAAAAGGCAGAAACCTTGGACAGACCCTTCGGCTTTGGGGTGAGAGAGAGAGAGAGAGAGAGAGAGAGAGAGAGAGAGAGAGAGAGAGAGAGACAGCAACTCATTCCACCCTTACAGCCATAAGGCTGAAGGAAGGTGGGAAGGGGGAGTTAAGACGGGGTCCAGGGGACTAGTACACAAGATCGAAGGAGCCCCTGTAACTAGCTACACCATTGATTCGCAGCCATATAACCAGTGGGTTGTGGGGGGGGGGGGGATACGGTAGCAGAGATATGTCAACAGTCACATGTCGCATCGGCACTGTCGGGCTAAAAGGAATTTGCTCTTAAAGTACTGCCATTTAGTCAAACAAAAGAAAAGTGGGACAGGAGCAAGGTTGTTCCAGGTGGGAGCCAGGACCACATTAACTAGTCATCAAGCTGCTGTTGATTCTTCTTGACATCTGAGTCACGGCACCAATGTCACTGGAGTGGATTGAATCATGTTTTTTTCTAAAGCTGCCTAGGTTTTTGCGTTGTGTTTTCTGGTAGTATGATGAGGACCGAGTAGCAGTTCTCATTGGTCATTTACTGACACCTGTTCAAAGAACAAAAACGGTAGTAGAAATTCTTCACTGGGCCAGATTGTGTCAGATTCCCACACACTGTTTGTATAGTAAAATGTATTTGCTGTTTTGCTATACTTTTGTCTCTAAGTTACCAAAATTAAACACAAACGAGAAAAGAGTTTCAATCAACTGATTTACTGAGAATCACACAGATTACAATGGAGCCATGGGGGTCCATGGAGCAACTGTAGCAAAAGCAAAACTGAAAAAGGCTTAAAAATATATCCCACATGACGGCAACTAATTAAGTCGACAGCAGTACTGAGCGTCCTTGTAAGCCATGAAGGACCAGTCCCTGGTCTGTGGCTGCCGCCATGACAACATCATCTGACCATTTCTGGCCATTTTATTATGTTAGTAGTAATGTTTTTTTTGGTCCATCCATCCATCCATCTTCTGCCGCTTATCCGGGGTCGGGTCGCGGGGGCAGCAGCCTAAGCAGGGAAGCCCAGACTTCCCTTTCCCCAGCTACTTCGTCCAGCTCTTCCTGGGGGATCCCGAGGCGTTCCCAGGCCAGCCAAAAGACATAGTCTCTCCAGCGTGTCCTGGGTCTTCCCCGGGGTCTCCTACCAGTGGGACGTGCCCTGAACACCTCACCAGGGAGGCGTCCGGGAGGCATCCTAACTTGATGCCCGAGCCACCTCATCTGGCTCCTCTTAACGCGGAGGAGTAGCGGGTCTACTCCGAGCTCCTCCCGGATGACCGAGCTTCTCACCCTATCTCTAAGGGGGAGAGCCCAGCCACCCTGCGGAGGAAGCTCATTTCGGCCGCTTGTACCCGCGATCTTGTTCTTTCGGTCATTACCCAAAGCTCATGACCATAGGTGAGGGCAGGAACGTAGATCGACTGGTAAATCGAGAGCTTTGCCTTTCGGCTCAGCTCCCTCTTCACCACGACGGATCCATGCAGAGTCCGCATTACTGCAGACGCCGCACCGATCCGCCTGTCGATCTCCCGCTCCATCCTCCCCTCACTCGTGAACAAGACCCCGAGGTACTTGAACTCCTCCACTTGGGGCAGGATCTCATCCCCGAGGATCTCATCCCAGCCGCTTCACACTCAGCTGCGAACTGGTCCAGCGAGAGTTGGAGGTCACGGTCTGATGAAGCCAACAGGACCACATCAGACACAAAAAGCAGAGACCCAATCCTGAGGTCACCAAACCGGACCCCCTCAACGCCCAGTCTGTGCCTAGAAATCCTGTCCATAAAAATTATGAACAGGATCGGTGACAAAGGGCAGCCCTGGCGGAGTCCAACCCTCACTGGAAACAAGTCCGACTTATTACCGGCAATGTGGACCAAGCTCTGACACCGGTCATACAGCTAACGGACAGCCCGTATTAGGGGGTCCGATACCCCGTACGACCGGAGAACCCCCCACAGGACTCCCCGAGGGACACGGTCGAATGCCTTCTCCAAGTCCACAAAGCACATGTGGACTGGTTGGGCAAACTCCCATGCACCCTCAAGGATCCTGCAGAGGTTGTAGAGCTGGTCCTCTGTTCCACAGCCTCCGAGGTTCGACTATCCGACGGACCCTCCTCTCCAGCATCCTGAATAGACCTTACCAGGAAGGCTGAGGAGTTTGATCCCCCTATAGTTGGAACACACCCTCCGGTCCCCCTTCTTAAAAAGAGGGACCACCACCCCAGTCTGCCAATCCAAGGGCACTGCCCCCAATGTCCCCGCGATGCTGCAGAATCGTGTCAACCAAGACAGCCCCACAACATCCAGGGCCTTAAGGAACTCCGGGCGGACCTCATCCACCCCTGGGGCCCTGCCACCTCAGCCCCAGAGATAGGAGAGTCCCCAGGCCCTGCTTCCTTACCGGAAGGTGTGTCGGTGGGATTGAGGAGGTCTTCGAATTATTCCTTCCACCGATCCACAGCGTCCTGAGTCAACGTCAGCAGCGCACCGTCTCCACCATACACAGTGTTGACGATGCACTGCTTCCCCCTCCTGAGATGCCGGATGGTGGTCCAGAACCTCTTTGAAGCGGAAGTCCGGAAGTCGTTCTCCATGGCCTCACCAAACTCCTCTCGTGTCCGGGTTTTTGCCTCAGTAACCGCCACAGCTGGGCTCCGCTTGGCCTGCCGGTACCTGCCTGATGCCTCCGGAGTCCCACAGGCCAAAAAGGTCCTATAGGACTCCTTCAGTTTGACGGCATCCCTCACCGCCGGTGTCCACCAGCGGGTTCGAGAATTGCCACCACGGCAGGCACCGACCACCTTGCGGCCACAGCTCTGGTCGGCCGCCTTAACAATGGAGGCGCAGAACATGGCCCACTCGGACTCAATGTCCCCCGCCTCCCCCGGTACATGGTCAAAGCTCTCCCGGAGGTGGGAGTTGAAGCTCTCTCTGACAGGAGACTCTGCCAGACGTTCCCAGCAGACCCTCACAATACGTTTGGGTCTGCCAGGTCTGACCGGCATCCTTCCCCACCATCGCAGCCAACTCACCACCAGGTGGTGATCAGTTGACAGCTCCGCCCCTCTCTTCGCCCGAGTGTCCAAGACATGCGGCCGCAAGTCCGACGACACGACTACAAAGTCGATCATCGAACTGCGGCCTAGGGTGTCCTGGTGCCAAGTGCACATATGGACACCCTTATGCTTGAACATGGTGTTCGTTATGGACAATCTGTGACGAGCACAGAAGTCCAATAACTGAACACCACTCGGGTTCAGATCGGGGGGGCCGTTCCTCCCAATCACACCCCTCCCACTGTCGCTGCCAACGTGAGCGTTGAAGTCCCCCAGCAGAATGAGGGAATCCCCAGAGGGAGCACTTTCCAGCACCCCCTCCAAGGAGTCCAAAAAGGGTGGATACTCTGAACTGCTGTTTGGAACATAGGCACAAACAACAGTCAGGATCCGTCCCCCCACCCGAAGGCGGAGGGAGGCTACCCTCTCGTCTACCGGGGTGAACTCCAACATACAGGCACCAAGCCGGGGGGCAATAAGTATTGCCACCCCTGCCCGGCGCCTCTCACCAGTGGAAACTCCAGAGTGGAAGAGAGTCCAACCCCTCTCGAGAAGACTGGTTCCAGAGCCCTTGCTATGCGTTGAGGTGAGGCCGACTATATCTAGCCGGAACTTCTCAACCTCGCGCACCAGCTCAGGCTCCTTCCCCACCAGAGAGGTGACGTTCCACATCCCTAGAGCTAGCTTCTGCAGCCGAGGATCGGACCGTCAAGGTCCCCGCCTTCGGCCGCCGCCCAGCTCGCACTGCACCCGACCCCTTTGGCCCCTCCTACTGGTGGTGAGCCGGCGGGAAGGGGGTCCCACGTCATCGCTTCGGGCTGTGCCCGGCCGGGCCCCATGGGTATAGGCCCGGCCACCAGGCGCTCGCCCCTGAGCCCCACCCCCAGGCCTGGCTCCAGGGGGGGGGGCCCGGTGACCCACGTCCGGGCGAGGGACACGTAAGACCATTTATTTGTATCATCATAAGGGGTCTTCTGAGCTACCCTTTGTCTGGCCCCTCCCCCCGGACCTGTTTGCCATGGGTGTCCCTACCAGGGGCATAAAAGCCCCCAACAACGGAGCTCCTGGGGGTAATTGGGACACGCAAACCCCTCCACCACGGTAAGGTAGTAGCTCAGGGAGGGTTTTTTTTGGTCATTGTTTAGTAATTCGCCATGAAATGATTTGTCATTATGGGGAAACATTGTTGTGTTTGAAACTGAGATGTGGCAAAACAAAGTTTTCATTAGCCTTGTTTACGATATAATTACATTGATTTAGGATTTTACAGTACTACAACGCTCTTGTAGTATCGCCAACAAAGAATCCCATGATGCACTGGATGTACATGCGTTATTACAAAAACAGCACTACAAGCCACACAATCGACAGCATCTACCTGCAGCAATACAGTCTATGCATAATATCTGCCTGCCAAAGTAAGGATAATTATTTAACAATTGAATGTGTACTCATCACTGCCGTTGGCTTTTCAATTACTTTTGCTTGCAATCAAATTTCCTCATATTGAACTTATTTTGAAATACATGGTAAGCCTAAGCTTTATTTTACACTAATGTGATCTAACAATTGTGTAATATAACACTACGGTATACCATTTATATTTTCAGTTTGAAAATAGTCATATCATGGCCCATACCAATAGTGCATTGAGAAATGATCGTAAATATAGTAACATGAATATAGAAACAAACAGATTTGGACAATTCTATTTACAAAATTAGAAAAGGTAGTTGCAATGTACATGTACATTTATAGATATTATAGATATCAAATTGCTCTTGAAAACCTTGGTATATGGCTGAAGGAAACTTGGTTCTCCCTGACTGGACAACGCATGCGGGCAAAACAAGCCGATGCCCTCTACCTATTCTCTCCCCTTGTAGTACCCACTCAAGGAAATGGCGATAGGCTGCCAGACGGTATTGTCTATAGTGAATGGAACCAACAAAAATGAGCAGGATTAGATTGGACAATGTAGGAAACCTGCATGCAGCTTGTCATCATTAGCCACTGGGGATGGTAAAACAGTGAAGGCAATCAGGAAGCCAAATAAGCCGGTTACCCTGCCAGATATGATTGACAAACCTAGATGTAACCTGATGTTGATCCATTATGACATTACACAATATATTCTGATCAGAGCCTATGTTATGCTAGAAAAAGACACAGAAGCTATAAACGCTGTGTATAAATGGTAGGCTAGCAAGCGAGCTCCAGCTTCAGGTAGTTAGTTCAAATGATTGTCTTCCATATTCAATGATGCCAAACAAGGATGAATATGGTACTTACTGAACAGTCATCTGTCTCTGTGGCCCAGCTGGTCTGGGTTGCCTTCTCCTATTACATGTTGGAATCCTTCAGTAGGTCACACACTGTTTCGTTCCTTGTTCCTTTGTCATTGTTGGCATGGGGAAGCGCATCCAACAGATGTCTCCATTGAAAAACAACGGACAGATCCAAATCACCAGTTGATCCGCTCATCTCAATCCTCTACGTTGCATAATTTGCCATGTTGTTGTGTGTCCTCATCCTTCCAAACTTTTCACAGTGTAGTAGCAGAGCAGCACCATAAAGTGCTCGGGGGTGGAGTCTTGGTTTGTAATCTGCTTGTCTTACTTCCTTCTACCAGTAACGCTGCAAAATGATGCAAAACACGTCATTGACTCTTCCCCACTACCCCAACGGTTGGCTCAATGTGTTAAAATTGATGAACTGCCCCTTTAATGCG
The DNA here is from genome assembly GCA_030340625.1 of Merluccius polli. Lineage (NCBI taxonomy): Eukaryota > Metazoa > Chordata > Actinopteri > Gadiformes > Merlucciidae > Merluccius > Merluccius polli. The sequence continues at coordinate 145,101 of JAOPHQ010001718.1, read as the reverse complement.
ATATGCTACACAGCATACATTATGCATAATCAATAGTAGGCTAAGCCGTATTTCATTTTGTAATGCTCCTTTATTTTACAATTATTAACGTTTGCTCTCCATTAGTGTTTTTGGAGGGGAAATCTGACGTAACCCTCGTAAGCGTTGGATGACCAGCGATCCAAAGATTTCAGGATGGCTAATGAAACCTTAGAGGCTGCCGATGTAGCTGCTCCAATGCAGAAGGAGTGAGCAGTATACAGCTTCTGGGAGAGTCCACATTGCTGAAAAGACATGTGAGACATAGTGAGATCATTAGCAGGATCAAAGTGGCTAGTACATTTTGTATGCCGACCCACACATCAGAAACCCATAAAAAGCTGTGAAAAAGATTGACTCTAATTAATGCCTATGAAAGGCCCAAAAATCCCTCGTCATGAGTGAGACACCAGTTTATGCACCACAGACAGAGTTAGTGGTAGGTGTTTGTCATTGCCTTCTGGAATCACTTTCCTTATGCCATTGGAGACGGGTAGATGGGTGGCCAAGCAAACTACAGGATTTTGGGTCCCTGCATTTTAGGTGGAACTGAATCCCTGCCAGTAGAGCTTTGATAAAGCCAGGTTGCATTTTCCGAGACTCAAAACAATACGCTATGAAAGCACAGACTATGTGATTATTGATAGGTAAAGTAGCCACTGGGAAGGTGTTGAAGGTGTTGAATAGTGGGGCCAAGCAGAATCATAGGCTTTTAATGTTAAGTTTGTCATATTTTATTGCGGAACACATGAATTGTATTAAATTGGGAATTCATCTAAAACTGTCAGATTGAATGCTGGGCAAGGCAAACTGAATGGATTGGCTCAAGGGCGTCAGTTTGGTTTTAGAAGTGGTGGGGACCAGGGCTGGAGTGGGAACAAAATTCGGCGCGATTGTCGACGGGGGGGGGGGGGGGGGGGGGGGGTGGGGGCGCGATTGTCAACGGGGGTGGGCGCGATTGTCAACGGGGGGAGTCCCGCCAGCCGTGGACCCAGCACCGGACCCGCCAGCTGCGGACCCGGCCGCGGACTCAGCCGCAGACCCGAGTCCACACACAGCCGGTGTGCATGCTGTGAGGATTTCATCGTGCGCGCCTATCGCATGATTTAGACTTGACGGTTTTGGTTGAGTATGTGGGGATTTTTCGGTCGCAATTGGTTTGCACATTTTTAAAAGTGGTGGGGACAAAATTCAAATCATAAATAGTGGTGGGGACATGTCCCCCCCGTCCCCCCCGTAATCTACGCCTATGGATTGGCTCCCTGGCATAGGGCCCGGAATTCCGAACATTATTCAATTCAGCTACACGGTTATGTAAACCAGGAATGTATGCTGCATGGATCAAGAAATTATTGATGACGCTAGTCCATGTAATCCGTCTCATGAATCTTTTAATGTACAGAATGCTGAAGTGCCCTTTATTGATAATACCAACTGTGACTTTGTTGTCACAGTCATTTCTAGCCCATTCCCTTCCCCATAGCAGACATGACACTACAATCAGATGCAATTCAAATAGCACAATGGATTGCTTCCCTACCGAGGGAGATAACATCTCTTTAGGCCATTTGTTTGCAAACCACTGACATTTTTAATACCCTCCAAACCCAATAAAGGGCGACGCGTCCATATAAGATTGTTTCAACTCGTTTGTAGAAAAATGAAATGCCATTCAATTTTTCACACAGAAGAAACCTAAAACACAAATTAGATATACATCCATCTCACGCATCTAACTAGATTTTATCATGCAATTTTGAAATGGATTTGGAGAGCTTGAGGAGCCTGGCTATAAAACTGCAGCAATGATGCTTGCATGAGATTGCTGTCAAGATTGATGCCGAGAAAATCGATAGTTTACAGGCCTAGTTTAAGTTTTCTCTTCCGAGAGAGGAACTCTCTTGAATGTATACATGTATATTGATGCAGCGGTCTGGCTTGGAGTCAGGAAAGTCAACTACCAGAAAATCCTCCAGAAGATACAACACAAACAGGAGTCTGCAATTATTAAACACCTCTGATAATGTATTAAAGATGCGAGGACTGCTGCGGCAGCCGAAAGTTAACTAAACAGTAAAGCACATTTTTAATGTTCGCCATTTAATGCTGAACAGATGCCATTTTGATGGATATAGGGGCCTTACATTCAACATATCTTTGATATCTGCCTTGCCAAGCCATGCACCTGCCTGCTACATGAACTGAATTGCATTGTGGCTGTTCCTGAGGGCGGCACACCGATTTAAGGTGGCCATCTCAACAGAAGTTTGTGTTTTTCCATTGGCATTCAAAATGAATACCATTGGGATACATTTTGCACACCTTATCCCTCAGCACCCTGAATCCTACAGCGAAACCCATGTTCTACCCCTGCTGCCGACAGGTACTGGATTGAGGGTGTGTGTGTGTCCCTCATCGAACCACAATGTTGTCTGTGTCTTAGGGTGTTGCTGTGATCACGACTGGATGTCTTGCCACTGCACTGGACAGCTACCAGCTGCTCACCAGCCAGCACCTCATCACAATGGACAAATTAATTTCCCATTCTTTGTACTTTAAATGCCTGCTTTAATACTATGTGTGTGTCACTTATGACACCCATTGCACTCCTAACCATCCCTGGAAGGAGGGATCCCCCACTTTGCATGCCTTCTCAAGATTTCTTCCTGATAATCCAAGGAGTTTTTTCTTGCCCTTTGGGGGGCTGGGGTTAGGGGGTGTCATAAAATGTGTGGTCTGTGAAGCCCTTTGAGACTGTATTCCACCATCCTTCTGTCCCCAGTCTCTGAAGAGCACAGTCAAATTTTGATCAGGTTGATGTCATTACCGGCTATTATTTGATTCCTCAAATTAGGAGGGGAGCCGCAGGGGGGAAATATGGAACACCGATGGGTGCAGCCAGGTCAACAGTTGCTGTCTGCAGTCTGCATGGCACCACGTCACGCGGGATGGCCGAAACTCTGGGAACCAAGAAGCTAGCGATGTGTACAACTCACATTATTCACAGTCGAATAATCAGTGGGTGGCATGACCGAATAATCAATTTTCCGTATTCGCCGACAGGGTCAGAAGGAAGCCGAATCTGGTAGAGATGTTCCTATATCCTATTTATTTAGAACCAGATTCATATTGTTTGAACAGAGCAAAGCATGCAGGTCACAAATGTAAAGCGCTCTATTTTTGGCTGAACCGGCAAGCCAGCCCTATATCTGCGACGCTCTGTCACTGACTGACTGACTGAGTGATAGACTTGCACCATTGGTTTGAGTGAGTGATGACTGGTTGCACCTAAGTGGACGAATGCTTTCAGTTGTGGTCCGTCTGTTTTCCGATTTAAATCGAACCAACAAACAATCTCAGCTAAATAGTACAGTAAAATCTGTTTCTGAAAACGGTTTTCGGGAGTTTCCAGACACGGCGAGTAGCACCAGATGCCCCGGATTTGCATAAAGTAGAAGTCAACTCAACAAATTAAGAGCCCGCCAACATGACGCCAAATCTCTTAAAATCCTGTGGACACTTACTTCTACCCTAGAGAGCCACATATTAGGTTTTGACCTGTCTTGTTTAAATAGGATTTGGTCTATTTTGGATGTGGAAATTCAAAAAAACATTAAGAAATACAATTAAAATTAAAAAATTAAATATATTATGCAAAAAAAAGAAGAAAAAAAGTTATCAAAAAAAGAAAAAAACGATGTTTGCCGTCATGCAAAAAAACATAGGCATCTCCCGATTTTAGAGCAGTTATTGTGAAACAAATACATTTTGTGCTGTGAACCAATGTAACTATTAGATAATTTGATGTGAGAATGGATTGGCCCAACAGTGTAACAGTAAATTAGACACCTACGAGTTCTACACATGAGGCCCCTGGTAGGGTTGCCTATTACCCGTTTTCTCCTGCGTCAATTCATACTTTGTGAAAATCTGAATGTCCTCCTCCCCCACGTTTCTAGGCTGTGGTCGAGCAATAACTCTCACTTGCGCTGGTAGTCAACATGTGTTGATGGGGAACTTCCATAGCATAACATGGAAACATGTGGAGTGAAGACATTTCCTGTAGATGAGGTTGACTTGAAGTCTGCTGCCACAATATCAAACATGATTATAATGTGCCAATAAGTTCTCTTCTACAACATTATATAGCTTAGTATATATTTAAAATGATTGATTAATATAAAACGTAATTAAACATAGCTTTAATGACTTGTAATCCTATAAATCAACACTTTTTTCAACTTGGAATGATATTGATAAAATGCTGTGTTAATGTAATTTATTTCTTAGACCAAATGATACAACAATTCTAACTAATTGTGTGGGGTATGTTAACTCAAAACATGAATTATATGTGGTAACAATTACTTAAAATGTGATTGTAATTTGTGTATGCAATTTCACCACAATTTCTCAAAAATAAATACAAAAATAATGTACAAATAGGACAATTGACAATGGCAGATATTGCATATCCCACACTGCAATCTACAACCATAAAGCCTCATAGTAAAACAATGCTACATATATATATATATATATATATATATAAGTATTGCTGTGCATAAAGCATTTATCTTAATAGATGACCCCCTTCTCAAAACCCATACAAAAAAATCTAAAAGTATATTTACCCATTGTATTGAGTGACATGTCCACTGCATGAATGTGTTAGCTATAGATGATAAGAGTGAAGGTTTCTGCGTGCCAGTTGCCATCTGTGAGTTGAGAGAGGTTTTTGTACGAGGATATATCACTGTGTACCCACTGTATACACTGTGATACATGTCATGACAAAAACCTACACCACTGACGTGCCTGCTTTAGCGAAGGCTATGTAAGTATCTATTAATTACTTTATTTATAATGACTCAAAAACTCAAAATGTAGCTGATATTTGACAAAAAACTAAAACAAAAAAGTATATTCTTTATTGTCTGCTAACATTTGAAATATTTTGACTTGACTTATTTTGCATCTATAAATATAAAAACTATTTCAAACGTCGAGTAAACAAGTTATTTAAAAACCCATTGTGCTATTATAAATGCAAACATTGACAAAGCTGGAACCAAAAAAATAAATAGCCTGCATTCTTACAATTTTTACAGTTATTTTACTTCTTTTATTAGTCTTATATAAACAAATTATTATTAGTGTTATTAAAAATGATGTCATTGTTATTAGGATTAGTATTGTTATTGTTGTTAATGGTATAATTATTCTACTATTATTATTATTATTATTATTATTATTATTATTATTAGTGTTATTTGATGGATTTCAAGTTCAATGGTATGATAAAAGAAGAAAAAGATGGTAAGGTTAAACATGTATCATTTATAGAGGAGGATGCCCCCACAATTCATATTATTTGTGGTGGGAATGTTATATGTGCATGCACTCGCTTGCTCGCTCACTAACTGAGATGATCGATCAAGTTAAAAAAAGAAAACATTTTGTCTTTCAAGATACAGTTTTCAAGCATGTATATAGTGAAGTCTTTATTATGACAAACTAGCAGTTTTAAACTTATTTTGCTTGTTTTAAGTGTTTTATTGTAAAGTCAAAATGTTTTATTGTCTAATGTGGAGTATACCATGATCATTCTGTACCATTCCATTCTAATGAATGGCAATTGGTTGTTGTTTTATCAGTTATTATTTTAATTGGTTAATAACTAATTAAATTATTTTAATTTGTTTTAAATGGTTAGTGGTTTAATTCATAATTTGTTGAATTGGTTGTTGCTTTAATTTGATAATTGTTTAATTGGTTATTGGTTTAACTGATTGTTGGTTTAATTGGTTATTGGTTTGTTTGGAGGAAGCTGATTTTGGTCAGATATATTCAATTTAAATCAATTTTCCACAAATAATTTGTTTGATTGGCAATTTGTTTAATTGATTTAATGTGTTATTAGTGTAATTTGTTATTGGTGTAATTGGTTATTGGTGTATTTTGTGACGAATGGATAACCGCACATATGTATCAACAGACTGTAATATCCTCACATAGCTACTAAGGACTATAAATATAAATATAAGTTGTATTAACCGCACCTGGGGTCCGTTTCACAAAGCAGGTTTAACAACCTCTGAGTCTAATCCTAAACGCTGAGTTGATCTACTCTGAAATAGAAAACTCTGGGTTTTCGGTTCCACAACACCGGTTTTGAGTTAATTTGATCAACTCAGAGGAGTTCCACCTAGGGTTGAGCGCGTGCACCACAACTACAAAAAGCCAGCATCAATGGAGCCCCGATTCGACGAGTCACCATGGCAACAGGGAAGAGGAGGGCTACGTTTTTCACCAACCTCCAATTGGAAATCCTAATGCGCTCATATGGCGAATTTCAACACGTTTTTAGAAAGAAGTGCAACACTGCTGCGTAAGTTTAAATGTAGTCCTTTGCAATCACAATATTATTACAGGGGAAAACTGCTCGAATGGTAACTATTCATTTATTTCATTTAGGTGCAATCCCGCGGGGGAGAAGCGCACTTGGCAGCAGCTTAAGATGACATAAAAACATTGTTCAAACAGATAAGACCTCGGCATGATCATTTTGATCATGTTTTACACTGTAAAGTAAATATTAAGTGGCTATTTGACTGTATACAGTTGCCTTGCTCAAGTGCTCTGCATCTCCGACATTGTACAAAAAACATTTGCAAAGAAACGCAGTGCAACACACAGTGGCGCAAAAAGTGGGTATGCGCTGTATGCGGCGCATAGGGGCGCCGCACCAGGGGGGCGCCAAAGGGGGGGCGCCAAAGCGATGGAAGCAATCGCGCAGCACCCCCCCCCCCCCCCCCCCCGCTCAACAATCGCGCAGCAGCACCCCCCCCCCCCCCCCCCCCCCCCCCCGCTCAACAATCGCGCAGCAGCACCCCCCCCTCCCCCCCCCCCCCTCCGCTCAACAATCGTGCAGCACCCCCCCCCCCCCCGCTCAACAATCGCGCAGCAGCACCCCCCCCTCCCCCCCCCCCCCTCCGCTCAACAATCGTGCAGCACCCCCCCCCCCCCCCCCCCCCCCCCGCTCAACAATCGCGCAGCAGTACCCCCCCCCCCCCCGCTCAACAATCGCGCAGAACCCCCCCCCCCCCCCCCCCCCCCCCCCCCCCCCCCCCCCCAATCTCGCAACCCGTAATATTTATGGGGGGGCGCCAAAATGGTTTTTGCATACCCCCCCTGACTCTGGGTAGTTGCACCCCTGGCAACACACAATATCTGCTGGGATGTGAGAGACTACGGTTGGTAATGTTGCAAATGTAAGGACGGATTAGGTTGCGTATGTAAATGATGGACTGTGACGTGAAACGGTACCGCTGAAAAAGATAATTGTCTGGAAATGATATTTGTCTGGAAAGGCTACATCTATGGTCTGATAACCCTCTCCCGACGAATATTTAATTCTCTGCGCAGTAATGCTGCACCGTCATCCACGGGATCGTTGTCAAAAGCAGTGCTCGAAGTGGGCCGGTGTCGTGCCAAAAAGTGATTGTCTGCCAGAATCTGATTGTGGCCGCGGGAGCGCGCACAGCAGCCCGTTGAGCGGTAGCGCAACAACGTCTGCTTTTCTCTGGATTAAACGGCCAAAATACACACAACTGTATTATAATGTAATTATAGCAAAGGCACGTGTCTTCGAAAGTGTAACGTTTGTTGTTACGTAATTATTACACCTGTGGCCAAAAGAAGTGTAGTTTGTAGCGAAATCAGACATGGCAATTACGTAATAGACATGTCTATGTGCTTGGTATGTCTGATGACTTTGTTTAGCCCTGTCTTTGGAAATTAGACAATAATGAATATGATTTATTGGTGGGTTTTCAATAAAGATATGATAACGTTTGCAATGATCATCGTGACTCTGCATTGTTTTTATCTGATCTGGGCCCTACATAGCTTTTGCTTCCCATGTTTGGATGTGTTTTGCAGTTTTCAATCAGTTTTCACCTCTCAAAAACTGATTGAAGGCATAGTATAGTTACTGAGAGGTTATTTCTGCCTAAATATGACTTGATCTCATTCATGAGCTTCATAATGTAAGATCTGAGCTCACAGGACAGCTTGAAATCCTTTTAAAGGACCATTACAACACAAAATAGGCAATTTCACCTGCCAAAAATTGATTGAAGGCCAAATACAGTTACTCAAAGGTGATTTCTGCCTAAATATGACTTGATCTCATTCATAAGCTTCATAATATAAACACTAGAGCTCACAGGACACCTTGGAATTATTTTAAAGGACCATTACAACACAAAATAGGCATTTTCACCTGCCAAAAATTGATTGCAGCTCCTTCCTTGTAACTTAAAGGTGTATTCTGCCTCAAAATGACTGGTCTTTATCCTGAATCACCTCTTGTTTTTACAGGATTCTGAAAAATGAGTACACTCATTTATCTCCAGTCGTTTAGATTATTGTAAAGCACTAAAGGCTGGTCTCCTTCTTGTCTTTAAATCATTAAACGGCCTTGTCCCACCCTATATTTCCGATATGATCTCTTTTTATGATCCAACCCGTTACTTAAGGTCCTCCAGTAAATGTCTCCTCATGACCCCCAGAATTAACACTAATGCAGCACATGGTGCCTTTAGTTACTGTGCTCCAATCCTCTGGAATAGCCTACCGTTGGAATTAAGGTCATCACAATCAATGCTCTCTTTTAAAAAGGGTCTTAAAACTTATTTATTTTCTTTGGCTTTTAATTCATGACTACAGGTCTTTGCTTTTAAACACTCCATTTTATTATTATTTTTTCAGTTTGTTTTGTCTTTTCTTTTGCTAAGTGTTTGTTTATTTTAGATAATTTAATGACATCTTTCCACTCAAAGCACATTGTGTCTTTGTATGGCAAGGCAAGGCAAGGCAGCTTTATTTATATAGCGCATTTCATACACAATGGCAACTCAATGCGCTTTACATAAAACAAACATTTAACAGTAAGAATTGAAATAAAAAATAAAATAAAAACAACTACAGAAGAATAGAAAGAGAAAAAAATAAAATACTATAATAGAGCAGCATAAAATAATGATTTAAAAGGACATAGTGCAAATGAAAGATTACAATTTAAAGTGCTTTGAACGAGCTCAATCATAAGCACAGGAGAAGAGAAGTGTTTTTAACCTGGATTTAAAAATGTTCACAGTTGGGGCTGATTTCAGTTCAGCTGGTAGTTTGTTCCAGTTTTGTCATATGCCATATGAAATGTGCTATATAAATAAACCTGACTTGACTTGACTTGTAGTGGTGTTGGGTGGGCCATGTTCCTGCTAGAGGCTCATGCTAGCTAATCTGTTAGACAGGTAGGCCTAATGTCTGACCTGTGAAGGAGGTTCTCAATTTACTGACAGTATTTAATTTTTTTATTATACAATACAACATTTTAATATGCTATTGTCAGTTCTATATATAGCTAATCCATTATATAACTGTGTTGATGTCTATCAGACACCAACAACATTTTAGTGGGGATGTGTGCTTTGATAGTATTCAGCTATACTGTATTATCCCCATCACATTATGTTGCCAACAGAGAATTTTCCAATGTCATATTGGATATTTGAAATCTTCCATGTAGTTATAAAAACAGTAAAACTTTGTTAATAGGCTGCAAAACATGCTGCACATCTCCAATCATTGTCAAAATGATGTGTAATTCACTTGCTAGTTATTTAGCTATAGTTAGTTGATTTATCTATTTCCTATCACAGGTGAATTTTAGTATCAATGAGGGTGTGCATAGCTACAGCAAGCTAACTTTTATACTCAGTTCCTGATTGGTATTTTCTTGATTTAGCGTTACTTTCAGATTTAGCTAATTATGACTTTTCCTCCGCATTCGACCTAACACTCTCTCCTTCTCCCACCCACATAGCTGGAAACCAACTCAATCTTGTCTTCACAAGGTCCTGGGGTACCTCAGCTGTTTTGGTCAACCCACTCTGCGGAGACAAAATGGAACAAATCTGTGCTGATGATCTGACTCACTACCTTCTCCTCTCAGACACTCTTCGGTGTTAGCCAAATCTGCCTTCTACCTGACCAAGATTAACTCCTCTTCCTCGATACCCCAGGAAACTGTTTTCCACGTTCACTTCCCTCCTCCCTGACATCCAGAACTACAGACCTGTATCCTTCCTTTCATTCATATATCAAAAAACATGGAATGTGCCATCTCTAACCAACTGTCATCTTCTCTCTCGCAAAACAACCTTCTAGACTCCCATCAGTCAGGCTTCAAGACTGCACACACCACTGAGACGGCCCTCTTTGTGGTAACGGAGTCCCTTCGTGCTGCCAGAGCCACATCACTCTCCGCATCTTCGACCTGTCTGCTGCATTCGACACCCTAAACCACCAGATCCTCCTCTACACTCTCGCTGAACTCATCGTTTACTCTGCGCTATCCTGGTCCACATCAGTCCAGGCACCAGCGGAGTACCGAAGAGGGGGCATTTGAAATACTGATAGGGATGATGATGTAACACAAAGCAGCAGATTTTAAATTCTGAGATTGGGTTAGAGCTCCCATTCTGGAGGGTTCATGTTATAACACCTCATGGGAAAAGGGTTTTTGTTCATTCATAACAGTTTGTAACACTGTGGCTCTCTGGCACAATAATACACAGCTACAGATACACAGAGTCTCCAGGCTGCATGTTTTGTCCTTGCAAAGTAACTGTGTTTGTTACACCTGCTACGTCGTGTCATTAGTTACCGCCTGGGGCTGCTCTTTCTTGTTTTTTTTGTATGTCTGTCTGGTCTTGGTTTTGTGTTGTATGTTGATGGACGTGGCAGCGGGACGTTCTACGTGGTTGCATCATCTACTACTCTACTGATGGGATGACATACCTGCGGATCATCAGCCAATCAGCACCAGGCAGTATTTAAACTCCACTGTTCAGTGACTCGTCGCCAGATCGTCAATGTGGTTTACCCAGTCCAAGGCGGATCCAGTATTGCCGTTGGTTCTGCGCTGTTTGCTGTCTGTCCATCTGCCTGGAGGGTTGTCGCAGTTCGTGGGCTTCTTCAGCTCCGCTCTCTACCGGTCCGCCTTGCTTGGCCACTGGCTTCGCTGTCTACCAAGCGGGCTCTCCACTCTGCTCGACCTCTGGTCTCCACGCAACATCTGAATAAACCTCCAATTGACTTTCCCTTTGTCTCTGTGTCGCACATTTGAGTCCAACTGTCTCCCAGGCCCTGACATTGTTACTGGAACCGTCAATGGAAAGACTGAATTTACGATCGAAGCTGTCCAGAGGCGTCTGAAGTATTATCATTCATTACTATGATGACTATGTATATCATTGTTATTTTATTATGTTATATTTTTTAGTTTTGCTTTTATTTTATCATGAATAAATATATTTTAAAATGTTATGTGAGAATAAAGGCTTTTTTTAAGCAAGAGGAAAGTAACTTTGTACTCTGACTCAGTGCTGCTTTGCATCCACAGGTATTTATGGTCACAGCTTCTCTCCCTCTGCTTGGAACTGCCTGGACAAAGACCTGAACCTGGAGGAATAGTTCTCCCTTGGAGAATTCAAATCCCTCACAAACCACCATGCGAACAAACACCTCTGAGAGTTGGATCTGTGTTAGTCATTTACAAAACAGATCTTAACTTTGTGTTGTTGTCTGTATGTTTTCTGTCTTTTAATAACATGTCATATGTAGACTGCCGTTATCTTTCCCAGATACCACTGAGAAAATCTTTACGGCAAGTGTAAAAGCTACATGAAAAAATATTATATAATCACAAAACAAGTATAATAGCTAACCAGTTAATCATTTTCACAATACAATAGCAGTATGACTTGTAAATAAATATATTTCATTTAAAGGCTATATTTTCAAAATCTAAGTCAGTAAGTCAGTCAGTACCTCCCTGACTAACTGGATTTAATTATCAATAAATATGTAGAAAACATTCATATTTTAATAGTGGTTCCACACTGTTTGGCATTCAGCTATCACTGTGAGAATTAGTGAATGTTCATGAGTAAAATAATAGATTTTAAATGATGAGATTGGTGTAGAGCTCCCCCTCTGGAGGGTTCATGTTACAACACCTCATGGGTGAAGGGTTTTTGTTCGTTCTTCCTGACAGTTTCTAATGCTGTGCATCTCTGGCACAGTAATACACAGCTGAGTCTCCAGGCTGCATGTTTTGTCCTTGCAAGGGCGGTGTTAGGCGTACTGGAGCTGTCAACAGCAAGACTGAATTTACTACTTAGAGAGTCTTTCTGGTATTTGCTCCCAGTATAAATACTGCCAATCCATTCCAGTCCGCTTCCATCAGGTTGTCTGATCCAACCTGTGTAGTAGCTACCAACAGAATAAGAGACCTGACAGCGGATGGTCAGAGGTTGACCAGGTCGGATAGTCAGAGACGCTGGCTGAGTAAGCTGTTCACATTTCACACCTGTAAATAAAGATTTTGGTCATAAATGAGCTACTTAAACTATGAATCAATATGTTTTCTTAGTTGTTTTCTTATGAAGCCTCACCAGAGCCAGCAGCCAGGAGCAGCAGCAGTACAGCTACAGAGAACATGGTTTGTGTTGAAGCTGAACTGGAGGAAGATGTCCTGTTCTACACTTGACAACTTATAAGGCTGAGCCAGAGGAGAAAGACCCACAGTCCTTTTTGCATAATTCAATGAGGCGTTGGATGGTGGTTGAGATGCTACGTGACATGGGGACAGGAAACAGCAGATCATTTACACATTTTTGCATTCTTTTAGTTTCAAAGTCAATTAACCATTATTATGATTATTGTTATTATTGTTGATTTTTATTTTTTTTAAATCTTATTTTAAGTATCATAATTCATTATTAAGATGTGTTATTAGTATTTGTTTATCATAGGTTCTTTACTTTATTGTTTTGCTTTTTATTTTATTTTAAACAGAGTAAAGGCTGTTTATTTCATGGTCACAGCATCTTAAGCCTTCCCTGCACCTTCTGGAAAATCAACTGATTCTGCTTCTCAAAGTTCCCAGACTGTGTTTTTATTTTGTCAAAACGGCCTTTCAATTGTCATGTTTCAGAACAAAACAATGACAATCCTAATGATAATAATGTTCATAATGATGAGTGGATCCTTCTATTTTTCTACTAAGGTGTGCTTTCACGTTGCTTCATGTTGTGTCATGGTCTCAGGCCACAGGGAGTATGTGACTGATGTGTCCCTACAGTCCACACTGAACTGGGGTGAAGGCCTTCCCATCCTCTGCTCCCTCTGCTTGGAACTGCCTGGACAAAGACCTGAACCTGGAGGAATATTTCTCCCTTGGAGAATTCAAATCCCTCACAAACCACCATGTGAACAAACACCTCTGAGAGTTGGATCTGTGTTAGTCATTCAAAAAACAGATCTTAACTTTGTGTTGTTGTCTGTATGTTTTCTGTATTTTAATAACATGTCATATGTAGACTGCCGTTATCTTTTCCAGATACCACTGAGAAAATCTCTACGGCAAGTGTAAAAGGTACATGAAAAAGTAAATGAAATACTATTATATAATCACAAAAATGTACGATAGCTAACCAGTAAATCATCTTCACAGTAAAACTAGTAGTATGACTTGTAAATAAATATATTTTATTGAAAGGCTATATTTTCAAAATCAAAGTCAGTAAGTCAGTCAGTACCTCTCTGACTAACTGGATTTAATGATCAATAAATATGTAAAGAAAAACGTTCATTTTTGAACTCTTGTTCCTCACTGTGTGGCCTTCAGCTATCACTGTGAGATTTATTGAATGTTCATGAGTAAAATAATAGTTTTTAAATGATGAGATTGGTTTAGAGCTCCCCCTCTGGAGGGTTCATGTTACAACACCTCATGGGTGAAGGGTTTTTGTTCGTTCTTCCTGACAGTTTCTCATGCTGTGCATATCTGGCACAGTAATACACAGCTGAGTCTCCAGGCTGCATGTTTTGTCCTTGCAAGGTCGCTGTGTTAGGCGTACTGGAGCTGTCAACAGCAAGACTGAATTTACTACTTAGAGAGTCTTTTACGTTTTTGCCCCCAGTATAAATATAGCCAATCCATTCCAGTCCGCTTCCATCAGGTTGTCTGATCCAACCTGTCCAGTAGCTACTAACAGAATAAGACACCTGACAGCGGATGGTCAGAGGTTGACCAGGTCGGATAGTCAGAGACGCTGGCTGAGTAAGCTGTTCACATTTCACACCTGTAGAGAATAGAAGCTTTTGGTCATAAATGAGCTACTTAAACTATGAATCAATATGTTTTCTTATTGGTTAGTTGTTTTCTTATGAAGCCTCACCAGAGCCAGCAGCCAGGAGCAGCAGCAGTACAGCTACAGAGAACATGGTTTGTGTTGAAGCTGAACTGGAGGAAGATGTCCTGTTCTACACTTGACAACTTATAAGGCTGAGCCAGAGGAGAAAGACCCACAGTCCTTTTTGCATAATTCAATGAGGCGTTGGATGGTGGTTGAGATGCTACGTGACATGGGGACAGGAAACAGCAGATCATTTACACATATTTGCATTCTTTTAGTTTCTAAGTCAATTACCCATTATTATGATCATTATGATTATTATTATTATTAGTATCATCATCATCATCATCATCATCATCATCATCATCATCATTATTATTATTATTATTATTATTATTATTATTATTATTATCACTATCATTATTATTATCATTATTATTAGTAGTAGTAGTAGCAGTAGTAGTAGTAGTATTATTAGTATTATTAGTATCGTTATTGTTATTATTGTTATTTATTGTTATTTATTTATTTTAAATATTTTCTTAAGTATTATAATTCATTAAGATGTGTTATTTATCATGTGTTCTTTATTTTATATTTTTGCTTTTTATTTCATTTTAAACAGAGTAAAGGCTGTTTATTTCATGGTCACAGCATCTCAAACCTTCCCTGCACCTTCTGGAAAATCAACTGATTCTGCTTCTCAAAGTTCCCAGACTGTTTTTATTTTGTCAAAACGGCCTTTCTGTTGTCATATTTCAGAACAAAACAATGACAATCCTATTGATGATAATGGTTATAAGGATGAGTGGATCCTTCTATTTTTCTACTAAGGTGTGCTTTCACGTTGCTTCATGTTGTGTCATAGTCTCAGGCCACAGGGAGTATGTGACTGATGTGTCCCTACAGTCCACACTGAACTGGGGTGAAGGCCTTCCCATCCTCTGCTCCCTCTGCTTGGAACTGCCTGGACAAAGACCTGAACCTGGAGGAATAGTTCTCCCTTGGAGAATTCAAATCCCTCACAAACCACCATGCGAACAAACACCTCTGAGAGTTGGATCTGTGTTAGTCATTTAAAAAACAGATCTTAACTTTGTGTTGTTGTCTGTATGTTTTCTGTATTTTAATAACATGTCGTATGTAAGCTGTTGTTATCTTTGCCAGATACCACTGAGAAAATCTTCACGACAAGTGTAAAAGCTACATGAAAAAAAATTATATAATCACAAAAACATTTTTACAATACAAATAGCAGTATGACTTGTAAATAAATATATTTCATTTAAAGGCTATATTTTCGAAATCTAAGTCAGTAAGTCAGTCAGTACCTCCCTGACTAACTAGATTTAATGATCAATGAATATGTAAAAAACGTTTATTTTTTAGTAGTTGTTCCACACTGTTCGGCATTCAGCTATCACTGTGAGAATTAGTGAATGTTCATGAGTGAAATAATAGATTTTAAATGATGAGATTGGTGTAGAGCTCCCCCTCTGGAGGGTTCATGTTACAACACCTCATGGGTGAAGGGTTTTTGTTCGTTCTTCCTGACAGTTTCTAATGCTGTGCATCTCTGGCACAGTAATACACAGCTGAGTCTCCAGGCTGCATGTTTTGTCCTTGCAAGGTAGCTGTGTTAGGCGTACTGGAGCTGTCAACAGCAAGACTGAATTTACTACTGAGAGAGTCTTTTACTTTTTTGCCATCAGTTCTAATCCAGCCAATCCATTCCAGTCCGCTTCCATCAGGTTGTCTGATCCAATGTGTGTAGTAGCTACTAACAGAATAAGAGACCTGACAGCGGATGGTCAGAGGTTGACCAGGTCGGATAGTCAGAGACGCTGGCTGAGTAAGCTGTTCACATTTCACACCTGTAAATAAAGATTTTGGTCATAAATGAGCTACTTAAACTATGAATCAATATGTTTTCTTAGTTGTTTTCTTATGAAGCCTCACCAGAGCCAGCAGCCAGGAGCAGCAGCAGTACAGCTACAGAGAACATGGTTTGTGTTGAAGCTGAACTGGAGGAAGATGTCCTGTTCTACACTTGACAACTTATAAGGCTGAGCCAGAGGAGAAAGACCCACAGTCCTTTTTGCATAATTCAATGAGGCGTTGGATGGTGGTTGAGATGCTACGTGACATGGGGACAGGAAACAGCAGATCATTTACACATTTTTGCATTCTTTTATAGTTTGTAAGTTTATGTAAACACTATTTGTTTTCTTTCATTTTTATTATTAGTTTTTATTTTATGTATTATCATTCATTATTATGATATATATATATCATCGTCATTTTATTTTGATATCTTTATTTTATTGTTTTGCTTTTATTTGATCATACATCAGTATGTTTTAAGATGTTATGTGAGAACAAAGGCTGTTTTAAGGAAGAGGAAAGTAACTTTGTACTTTGACTCAGTGCTGCTTTGCATCCACAGGTATTTATGATCACAGCATCTCAAACCTTCCATGCACATATTCTGGAATATCAACCAATCCTTCTTCTCAAAGTAACAAGACTGTTTCTATTTTGTCAAACTGCCTTTATATTGTCACTTTTCAGAACAAAATGACAATCCTATTGATGATAATGGTTATAATGATGAGTGGATCCTTCTATTTTTTAGGGTGTGCTTTCACGTTCCTTCATGTTGTGTCATAGTCTCAGGCCACAGGGAGTATGTGACTGATGTGTCCCTACAGTCCACACTGAACTGGGGTGAAGGCCTTCCTCTGCTCCCTCTGCTTGGAACTGCCTGGACAAAGACCTGAACCTGGAGGAATAGTTCTCCCTTGGAGAATTCAAATCCCTCACAAACCACCATGCGAACAAACACCTCTGAGAGTTGGATCTGTGTTAGTCATTTAAAAAACAGATTTTAACTTTGTGTTGTTGGCTGTCTGTTGTCTGTATTTTCTTTAACATGATACAGGTATGTTTTCTGTCTTTTGATAACATTTCATATGTAGGCTGTCGTTATATTTTCCAGATACCACTGAGAAAATCTTTACGGCAAGTGTAAAAGGTACATGAAAAAGTAAATGAAAAAATAGTATATAATCACAAAAAAGGTATGATAGCTAACCAGTTAATCATCTTCACAATAAAAATAGCAGTATGAATTGTAAATAAATATATTTTACTTAAAGGCTATATTTTCAAAATCTGAGTCAGTAAGTTAGTCAGTACCTCTCTGACTGACTGTTTGTATTCAGCTATCACTGTTTTTATAAGCTGATGTACATGAGTAAAATAATATATTTTAAATGATGATTGGTGTAGAGCTCCCCCTCTGGAGGGTTCATGTTATAACACCTCATGGGTGAAGGGTTTTTGTTCGTTCTTCCTGACAGTTTCTCATGCTGTGCATCTCCGGCACAGTAATACACAGCTGAGTCTCCAGGCTGCATGTTTTGTCCTTGCAAGGTCGCTGTGTTAGGCGTACTGGAGCTGTCAACAGTAAGACTGAATTTACTACTTAGAGAGTCTTTCTGGTATTTGTCCTCAGTATAAATACCGCCAATCCATTCCAGTCCGCCTCCATCAGGTTGTCTGATCCAACCTGTCCAGTAGCTACTAACAGAATAAGACACCTGACAGCGGAGGGTCAGAGGTTGACCAGGTCGGATAGTCAGAGACGCTGGCTGAGTAAGCTGTTCACATTTCACACCTGTAGAGAATAGAAGCTTTTGGTCATAAATGAGCTACTTAAACTATGAATCAATATGTTTTCTTATTGGTTAGTTGTTTTCTTATGAAGCCTCACCAGAGCCAGCAGCCAGGAGCAGCAGCAGTACAGCTACAGAGAACATGGTTTGTGTTGAAGCTGAACTGGAGGAAGATGTCCTGTTCTACACTTGACAACTTATAAGGCTGAGCCAGAGGAGAAAGACCCACAGTCCTTTTTGCATAATTCAATGAGGCGTTGGATGGTGATTGAGATGCTACGTGACATGGGGACAGGAAACAGCAGATCTTTTACACATTTTTGCATTCTTTTATAGTTTGTAAGTTTACGTAAACACTATTTGTTTTCTTTCATTTTTATTATTAGTTTTTTAGTATTATCATTCATTATTATGATATACAGTATATCATCAATTCATTTTGATATCTTTATTTAATTTTTTTGCATTTATTTGGTCATAAATTAGTATGTTTTAAGATGTTATGTGAGAACAAAGGCTGTTTTAAACAAGAGGAAAGTAACTTTGTACTTTGACTCAGTGCTGCTTTGCATCCACAGGTATTTATGGTCACAGTATCTCAAACCTTCCATGCACATATTCTGGAATAACAACTGTGGAGGGTGTGTGTGGAGTGTGTGCTGTTGATGGCTGGTTTACAGCCTCACCTGGCCTGAGTCAGTCTAATTGGACTCTGGCTGGGTGGGGCTGCACACCTGTGGTGCATGAGCAATCATGGCACCCAGGATAAACCAGCCATCAACACACACTCGAGGAGGAGCCACAGTCATGACAGTTGTACCATCAGCTCGGCGAATACCATCTGCCTGTAAACTCTGAATAAACACCTTGCAACAACATCTACCCGTGTCCTGTGTCGGAGGACCCCAAAGGAAAGCCACTTCGGTGGCGTGTGGCCGGACGACCCACGGCAAGACTGGCGCCCAACGTGGGGCTCCTCCGACCAGGACGGGACACGGAAGGGCTGTCCAAGCTGCACTGGAGCCACCAGCCGCGGCAGAGGACAGCCACCCCAGCACCAGCTCCCCCTGAACGGCAGCGACGGCCAGCGGAGGAGCGGGGAGGCAGCGCAGCGACCGCCACCGGCAACCGTCTGCAGCTAGCCTCCCCCAGATCCAGCCTGGAGCAGCCCAGGCCAGCCGCCCCTCTGCCAGGGGACCAGGAGCCCAAGGCCCCATGCTCCAGGAGGAGATGGGAGGGGGATCATGCCTCGTCGCCCTGGTGGAGGGGGGTGACTAAAGACTGTTCCAGGCCCTCCGAGAGCTACCTCCGCGGCCCAGCTGTCGGGCCTCCTCCGAGCCCATCCAGCCAGCCCCTGCAACCAGCCAGCCCAGAGACACCTCCGCCAGCTGAAGCAGCAGCCCCAGGCCTCCGGTCTCCGGGACGGAGGGGGAGGGTGGGGTTGGCGTGTGACACTGGGGAGGTGTGGAGGTAGTGGAGTTTGGGGGGTTGTGTTTATTTTTTTTTAGGTATGGCAACCCTGAAAAGAGTCCAGGGCCGTGTTCCGATATCTGTGAGTACACTAACTTCCGTGAGTACACTTCAACATAGTACACTATCCGTACTCAATGGGTACGCAGAGCTTCAGATGTTAGTGCTGTTACTCTGTGGCGCACTTAACGGAAATGACATCAGCTGCGCGGCCGCGTCACCCGCCAAACAGGTGAATTCATTAGACGTTCTCTGAGCGCGGCTCCGCCTCTTCCGCTACGGAGCTAAGATGGCTGCCGTTGAGTACGCATAGTGTACCCCGTAGCACACTCAGCATTTTGGCCGTTTTGAGTACACATACGGTCCTTTCAAGTACACTTTTTTTGCCGCGATCATAATCGGAACACCCTACGTACTCAAACTAAGTACGGGTAGTACGGCTATCGGAACACGGCCCAGGTTTTGTGTAGGTATGGTAACCCTGTTCAGAGTCCGGTATTTGTTTGTTTTTTCTGTTTGCTTGGATGGGGGATGGGGGGGGGGGGGGAGTAGGCGAGGCTGGGGATTCTCCCCAGCCTCAATCTGGTGTTGGGGATATGTGGAGGGTTTATGTGGAGTGTGCTGTTGATGGCTGGTTTACAGCCTCACCTGGCCTGAGTCAGTCTGATTGGACTCTGGGCTGGGTGGGGCTGCACACCTGTGGTGCATGAGCAATCATGGCACCCAGGATAAACCAGCCATCAACACACACACTTGAGGAGGAGCCACAGTCATGACAAGTTGTACCATCAGCTCGGCGAATACCATCTGCCTGTAAACTCCAATAAACACCTTGCAACAACATCTACCCGTGTCCTGTGTCGGAGGGCCCCAAAGGAAAGCCACTTAAGTGGCGTGTGGCCGGACGACCCTGCCACATCAACCAATCCTTCTTCTCAAAGTAACAAGACTGTTTCTATTTTGTCAAACTGCCTTTTATATTGTCACATTTCAGAACAAAATGACAATCCTATTGATGATAATGGTTATAAGGATGAGTGGATCCTTCTATTTTTCTACTAAGGTGTGCTTTCACGTTGCTTCATATTGTGTCATAGTCTCAGGCCACAGGGAGTATGTGACTGATGTGTCCTACAGTCCACACTGAACTGGGGTGAAGGCCTTCCCATCCTCTGCTCCCTCTGCTTGGAACTGCCAAAGACCTGAACCTGGAGGAATAGTTCTCCCTCGGAGAATTCAAATCCCTCACAAACCACCATGCGAACAAACACCTCTGGGAGTTGGATCTGTGTTAGTCATTTAAAAAACAGATCTTAACTTTGTGTTGTCTGTATGTTTTCTGTATTAAACATGTCATATGTAGACTGCCGTTATCTTTTCCAGATACCACTGAGAAAATCTTTACGGCAAGTGTAAAAGGTACATGAAAAAGTAAATGAAATACTATTATATAATCACAAAAAAAGTACGATAGCTAACCAGTAAATCATCTTCACAGTAAAACTAGTATGACTTGTAAATAAATATATTTTATTTAAAGGCTATATTTTCAAAGTCAGTAAGTCAGTCCGTACCTCTCTGACTAACTGGATTTAATGATCAATAAATATGTAAAAAAAAAAAAAAGTTCATTTTTGAATTGTTGTTCCTCACTGTGTGGCATTCAGCTATCACTGCGAGAATTAGTGAATGTTCATGAGTAAAATAATATATTTTAAATGATGAGATTGGTTTAGAGCTCCCCCTCTGGAGGGTTCATGTTACAACACCTCATGGGTGAAGGGTTTTTGTTCGTTCTTCCTGACAGTTTCTAATGCTGTGCATCTCTGGCACAGTAATACACAGCTGAGTCTCCAGGCTGCATGTTTTGTCCTTGCAAGGTCGCTGTGTTAGGCGTACTGGAGCTGTCAACAGTAAGACTGAATTTACTACTTAGAGAGTCTTTTACTCTTTTGCCCCCAGTACTAATCCAGCCAATCCATTCCAGTCCGCTTCCATCAGGTTGTCTGATCCAATTTGTGGAGTAGCTACTAACAGAATAAGAGACCTGACAGCGGATGGTCAGAGGTTGACCAGGTCGGATAGTCAGAGACGCTGGCTGAGTAAGCTGTTCACATTTCACACCTGTAGAGAATAGAAGCATTTGGTCATAAATGAGCTACTTAAACTATGAATCAATATGTTTTCTTATTGGTTAGTTGTTTTCTTATGAAGCCTCACCAGAGCCAGCAGCCAGGAGCAGCAGCAGTACAGCTACAGAGAACATGGTTTGTGTTGAAGCTGAACTGGAGGAAGATGTCCTGTTCTACACTTGACAACTTATAAGGCTGAGCCAGAGGAGAAAGACCCACAATCCTTTTTGCATAATTCAATGAGACGTTGGATGGTGGTTGAGATGCTACGTGACATGGGGACAGGAAACAGCAGATCATTTACACATTTTTGCATTCTTTTAGTTTCTAAGTCAATTACCCATTATTATGATTATTATGATTGATTATTATTTTTAAATCTTTTTTTAAGTATTATAATTCATTATTAAGATGTGTTATAAGTATTTGTTCATCATAGGTTCTTTATTTTATTGTTTTGCTTTTTATTTTATTTTAAACAGAGTAAAGGCTGTTTATTTCATGGTCACAGCATCTTAAACCTTCCCTGCACCTTCTGGAAAATCAACTGATTCTGCTTCTCAAAGTTCCCAGACTGTTTTTATTTTGTCAAAACGGCCTTTCTATTGTCATGTTTCAGAACAAAACAATGACAATCCTATTGATGATAATGGTTATAATGATGAGTGGATCCTTCTATTTTTCTACTAAGGTGTGCTTTCACGTTGCTTCATGTTGTGTCATAGTCTCAGGCCACAGGGAGTATGTGACTGATGTGTCCCTACAGTCCACACTGAACTGGGGTGAAGGCCTTCCCATCCTCTGCTCCCTCTGCTTGGAACTGCCTGGACAAAGACCTGAACCTGGAGGAATAGTTCTCCCTTGGAGAATTCAAATCCCTCACAAACCACCATGCGAAAAAACACCTCTGAGAGTTGGATATGTGTTAGTCATTTAAAAAACAGATCTTAACTTTGTGTTATTGTCTGTATGTTTTCTGTCTTTTAATAACATGTTGTATGTAAGCTGTTGTTATCTTTGCCAGATAACACTGAGAAAATCTTCACGACAAGTGTAAAAGCTACATGAAAAAATATTATATAATCACAAAAGAAGTATAATAGCTAACCAGTTAATCATTTTTACAATACAAATAGCAGTATGACTTGTAAATAAATATATTTCATTTAAAGGCTATATTTTCAAAATCTAAGTAAGTAAGTCAGTCAGTACCTCCCTGACTAACTAGATTTAATGATCAATAAATATGTAAAAAACATTTATTTTTTAGTAGTTGTTCCACACTGTTCGGCATTCAGCTATCACTGTGAGAATTAGTGAATGTTAATGAGTAAAATAATAGATTTTAAATGATGAGATTGGTTTAGAGCTCCCCCTCTGGAGGGTTCATGTTACAACACCTCGTGGGTGAAGGGTTTTTGTTCGTTCTTCCTGACAGTTTCTAATGCTGTGCATCTCTGGCACAGTAATACACAGCTGAGTCTCCAGGCTGCATGTTTTGTCCTTGCAAGGTTGCTGTGTTAGGCGTACTGGAGCTGTCAACAGCAAGACTGAATTTACTACTTAGAGAGTCTTTCTGGTATTTGCCATCAGTTTTAATCATGCCAATCCATTCCAGTCCGCTTCCATCAGGTTGTCTGATCCAATGTGTCCAGTCGCTACTAACAGAATAAGAGACCTGACAGCGGATGGTCAGAGGTTGACCAGGTCGGATAGTCAGAGACGCTGGCTGAGTAAGCTGTTCACATTTCACACCTGTAGAGAATAGAAGCTTTTGGTCATAAATGAGCTACTTAAACTATGAATCAATATGTTTTCTTATTGGTTAGTTGTTTTCTTATGAAGCCTCACCAGAGCCAGCAGCCAGGAGCAGCAGCAGTACAGCTACAGAGAACATGGTTTGTGTTGAAGCTGAACTGGAGGAAGATGTCCTGTTCTACACTTGACAACTTATAAGGCTGAGCCAGAGGAGAAAAACCCACAGTCCTTTTTGCATAATTCAATGAGGCGTTGGATGGTGGTTGAGATGCTATGTGACATGTGGACAGGAAACAGCAGATCATTTACACATTTTTGCATTCTTTTATAGTTTGTAAGTTTACGTAAACACTATTTGTTTTCTTTCGTTTTTATTATTAGTTTTTTAGTATCATCATTCATTATTATGATATACAGTATATCATCATCATTTTATTTTGATATCTTTATTTTATTGTTTTGCTTTTATTTGGTCATAAATTAGTATGTTTTAAGATGTTATGTGAGAACAAAGGCTGTTTAAAGAAGAGGAAAGTAACTTTGTACTTTGACTCAGTGCTGCTTTGCATCCACAGGTATTTATGGTCACAGCATCTCAAACCTTAATGCACATATTCTGGAATATCAACCAATCCTTCTTCTCAAAGTAACAAGACTGTTTCTATTTTCTCAAACTGCCTTTATATTGTCACGTTTCAGAACAAAACGACAATCCTATTGATGATAATGGTTATAAGGATGAGTGGATCCTTCTATTTTTTAGGGTGTGCTTTCACGTTGCTTCATGTTGTGTCATAGTCTCAGGCCACAGGGAGTATGTGACTGATGTGTCCCTACAGTCCACACTGAACTGGGGTGAAGGCCAAGTTCCCATCCTCTGCTCCCTCTGCTTGGAATTGCCTGGACAAAGACCTGAACCTGGAGGAATAGTTCTCCCTTGGAGAATTCAAATCCCTCACAAACCACCATGCGAACAAACACCTCTGGGAGGTGGATCTGTGTTAGTCATTTAAAAAACAGCTCTTAACTTTGTGTTGTTGTCTGTATGTTGTCTGTCTTTTTTTTAACATGATACAGGTATGTTTTCTGTCTTTTAATAAAATGTAATATGTAGGCTGTCGTTATCTTTTCCATATACCACTGAGAAAATCTTTACGGCAAGTATAAAAGGTTTATGAAAAAGTAAATGAAAAAATATTATATAATCACAAAAAAAGTATGACGGCTAACCAGTTAATCATCTTCACAATAAAAATAGCAGTATGAATTGTAAATAAATATATTTTACTTAAAGGCTATATTTTCAAAATCTAAGTCAGTCAGTACCTCTCTGACTAACTGGATTTAATGATCAATAAATATGTAGAAAACATTCATATTTTAATAGTGGTTCCACACTGTTTGGCCTTCAGCTTTCACTGTGAGATTTAGTGAATGTTCATGAGTAAAATAATAGATTTTAAATGATGAGATTGGTTTAGAGCTCCCCCTCTGGAGGGTTCATGTTATAACACCTCATGGGTGAAGGGTTTTTGTTCGTTCTTCCTGACAGTTTCTAATGCTGTGCATATCTGGCACAGTAATACACAGCTGAGTCTCCAGGCTGCATGTTTTGTCCTTGCAAGGTCGCTGTGTTAGGCGTACTGGAGCTGTCAACAGCAAGACTGAATTTACTACTGAGAGAGTCTTTTACTTTTTTGTCCCCAGTATAAATCCAGCCAATCCATTCCAGTCCGCTTCCATCAGGTTGTCTGATCCAACCTGTCCAGTAGCTACTAACAGAATAAGAGACCTGACAGCGGATGGTCAGAGGTTGACCAGGTCGGATAGTCAGAGACGCTGGCTGAGTAAGCTGTTCACATTTCACCCCTGTAGAGAATAAAGTTTGTGGTCATAAATGAGCTACTTAAACAATGAATCAATATGTTTTCTTATTGGTTAGTTGTTTTCTTATGAAGCCTCACCAGAGCCAGCAGCCAGGAGCAGCAGCAGTACAGCTACAGAGAACATGGTTTGTGTTGAAGCTGAACTGGAGGAAGATGTCCTGTTCTACACTTGACAACTTATAAGGCAGAGCCAGAGGAGAAAGACCCACAGTCCTTTTTGCATAATTCAATGAGGCGTTGGATGGTGGTTGAGATGCTACGTGACATGGGGACAGGAAACAGCAGATCATTTACACATATTTGCATTCTTTTAGTTTCTAAGTCACTTACCCATTATGATTATTATTATTATTATTATTATTGATTTTTAATCTTATTTTAAGTATTATAATTCATTATTAAGATGTGTTATTAGTATTTGTTCATCATAGGGTCTTTATTTTATTGTTTTGCTTTTTATTTTATTTTAAACAGAGTAAAGGCTGTTTATTTCATGGTCACAGCATCTTAAACCTTCCCTGCACCTTCTGGAAAATCAACTGATTCTGCTTCTCAAAGTTCCCAGACTGTGTTTTTATTTTGAAACAGCTTTTCTGTTGTCATGTTTCAGAACAAAACTATGACAATCCTAATGATAATAATGTTCAGAAGGATGAGTGGATCCTTCTATTTTTTAGGGTGTGCTTTCACGTTGCTTCATATTGTGTCATAGTCTCAGGCCACAGGGAGTATGTGACTGATGTGTCCCTACAGTCCACACTGAACTGGGGTGAAGGCCTTCCCATCATCTGCTCCCTCTGCTTGGAACTGCCTGGACAAAGACCTGAACCTGGAGGAATAGTTCTCCCTGTAGAGAATAGAAGCTTTTGGTCATAAATGAGCTACTTAAACTATGAATCAATATGTTTTCTTGTTTCTTTCCATGCACATATTCTTGAATATTAATCAATTCTTCTTCTCAAAGCAACAAGACTGTTTCTATTTTGTCAATCTGCCTTTATATTGTCACGTTTCAGAACAAAATGACAATCCTATTGATGATAATGGTTATAAGGATGAGTGGATCCTTCTATTTTTTAGGGTAAGGCAAGGCAAGGCAGCTTTATTTATATAGCGCATTTCATACACAATGGCAACTTAATGCGCTTTACATAAAACAAACATTTAACAGTAAGAATTTAAATTAAAAAAATAAATAAAAACAACTACAGAAGAATAGAAAGAGAAAAAAATAAAATACTATAATAGAGCAGCATAAAATAATGATTTAAAAGGACATAGCGCAAATGAAAGATTACAATTTAAAGTGCTTTGAACGAGCTCAATCATAAGCACAGGAGAAGAGAAGTGTTTTTAACCTGGATTTAAAAATGTTCACAGTTGGGGCTGATTTCAGTTCAGCTGGTAGTTTGTTCCAGTTTTGTGCAGCATAACAGCTAAAAGCTGCTTCATCATGTTTAGTTTGAACTCTGGGCTCCACTATCTGACCTGAGTCAGTAGATCTCAGAGCCCCACTGGGTTTGTATTCTACTAAGATATCATTCATGTATTCTGGACCTAAACCATTCACTGATTTGTAGACCAGTAGCAGAAATCTATTCTATAGCTGACTGGGAGCCAGTGTAAAGACTTGAGAACTGGAGTAATGTGCTCTGATCTCTTTGTTCTGGTTAAATCTCGAGCTGCAGCATTCTGAATGAGCTGCAGCTGTTTAATGCTTTTTTGTGGGAGTCCAGTCAGAAGACCGTTACAGTAGTCGAGTCTACTGGAGATGAGAGCATGAATCAACTTCTCCTGGTCTGTTTGAGACATAAAACCCTTCACTCTGGATATGTTCTTAAGATGATAGAAGGCTGTTTTGGTGATGGATTTGATATGACTGCTGAAGGTCAAATCTGAGTCTATCAGCACACCAAGGTTTCTGACTTGGCCCCTAGTTTTTACAGAGAGTGACTCGAGATGTTTACTGACGGCAATCCTCTGCTCTTTATTGCCAAAAACAATTACCTCAGTTTTGTCCTGATTTAATTGAAGGAAATTTTGGTTCATCCAATTTGTTACTTGCTCTAAACAGTGACACAATGACTGTATTGGACTGTAGTCGTCTGAGGACAGTGCTATGTATATCTGCGTGTCATCTGCATAACTGTGATAGTCTACATTAGAGTTCTGCAGAACTTGACACAAAGGCAGCATATATAGACTGAACAGAAGGGGTCCAAGAACTGACCCCTGAGGAACTCCACATGTCATAGCCATTCGATTGGATTCATAACTTCCAATGGTCACAAAATAACTCTGCTCTTCCAAGTAGGACCTGAACCATTCTAGGACTGTTCCGCTGAGTCCTGCCCAAGTTTCCAACCTGTTCAACAATATACTGTGATCCACAGTGTCAAATGCAGCACTGAGATCCAACAGGACCAGAACTGACACCTTGCCTGAGTCAGTGTTTAACCTAATATCATTTAACACTCTAATAAGAGCTGTTTCTGTACTGTGGTGAGGTCGGAAGCCTGATTGAAATTTGTCGAAAAGGCCACTGGAGTTCAAGAAATTGCTGAGTTGATTAAAAACCACTTTCTCAACGATCTTGGCTATAAAAGGAAGATTTGAGATAGGTCTGTAGTTGGTTAACATGGAAGCATCCAGCGTTCTCTTTTTTAAGAGTGGCTTAATGGCAGCTACTTTTAGGGATTTAGGAAACGTGCCCGATTGAAGTGAGCTATTTAGTATTTGTCGCAAATCTATTTGGACAGAGTTCACAATAGTTTTTAAAAAGTCTGATGGCATTGTGTCAAGACAGCATGTTGATGGTGGTTTTAGATGCTGAACTGTTTCCTCTATGGTTTTTTGGTCAACTGTATTAAATTCTGACATCGCAGTTGAGTTATTCCTGGGAGGTCTTAGGGATTGCGTTATTTTATTGTTTTGTTGATTTGTGTTAATGTTTAACCTTATGGACTGGATTTTTTCACTGAAAAAGCAAGCAAATTCATTGCATTTTGCTGTGGAAAGGAGTTCTGGAGCTATCTGTTTAGGAGGGTTTGTCAGCTTATCAACCATAGCAAATAGAGTGCGAGTGTTGTTGATTATTAATAATTTCAGAAAAGTGTCGCTGTCTAGCCTTGAGTAACTCATAGTTAAATTTACAAAGACTTATTTTGTAGAGGTCAGGGTGAATTTGAAGTTTAGTTTTTCTCCACTTACACTCTGCTTTCCTGCATTCTGTTTTTAAAGCCTTTATCATCATAGTGTTCCTCCATGGTGTTTTCTTTCTGATCAAGGTCGTCTTAGTTTTAATAGGTGCAACAGCATCCATGACATTTGAGATTTTCCAGTTAAATGTATCTAGGAGTTCATCAACTGACTCTGCACTCACAGTTGGTGACATAGCTTTAGCCTCCATAAACTTTGCACTGGTATTCTCATTCATGTACCTTCTCTTAACAGACACAGAGGTTAATTGACCATTTGGAATGATCTGTAAGTCAAAGAACACACAGAAATGATCAGAAAGAGCCAAGTCCTTAACATCAACAGAAGAAATGTTAACACCTTTAGAGATAACCAGATCCAGAGTGTGGCTTTGAGTGTGTGTGGGCCCTTTCACATGTTGCAAGAGGCCAAAAGTGTCAAGTAGAGCAGAGAGTTCTTTGGCATTTCTGTCCATGTTATTGTCTATGTGAATGTTAAAATCCTGTTATGATAAAAAAAGTTGTAATCAGTGCAGATAACTGACAGCAGTTCAGCAAACTCATCAATGAATTTTCCTGAGTATCTTGGAGGTCTATACATGATTAAAAAAAGAACTTTTGGATCACCTTTTAGTAAAAAACAGAGATATTCAAAAGAGCTAACATCACCTAACGTAATTTCCTTGCACTGAAATACAGATTTAAAGATGGCAGCAACTCCCCCGCCTTTCTTACCAGTTCGACACTTTTTCATAAAACTGAAATTTGTTGGTGCTGCCTCATTGAGAATAGCACAACAGCTACATTCAGTCAGCCATGTTTCACTAAGAAGTAAAAAATCTAGATCATAGGTCATAATTACGTCATTAACTAACAGTGATTTGTTGACTAGTGATCTGATATTGAGTAGAGCTAATCTTGTGGAGATAGCAGGAGACACTGGTATATTTCAGGGTTGACATGCTATACTTAATAAATTGGCAGATTTACCCTTTTTATTTCTCACCAGTTTAACCTTTCTTCTGTTACCTGTCATCACAGGGATTGAGAAGGCTATCTGAACTCCATAGGGCCCTGACTTTTCCTGGGAGAGATTATTGGTATCAGTATTGCAGCCTGGACCCGGCACGTATCAGTCCGACTCACAGATTATCTGAGTCAGAGGAGGTGGGGGGGCTCTGTGACGTTTGGATGATGGTGTTTTCCAGCGTGGTGGAATGGGAGGGGCTGGACCAGGAGGGGGATTTAGCAGAGAAAAAAATGGGATTTGGGCGTGGTGTGATTTGGATTCCAACATTGAAAAGGTCATTCATCCTGTCGGTGAAATCCAGAAAATGGGGGAGTGGGGAATCCAGACTGCGTGGAGAGAATGAAAGGCTGGATGGGGTCCCGGTGGGTGAAAGTTGGGAGTCTCCTGGTGGGGCTGGGGGAGACTCCACTTGTTGGGCTGTTGGGGCTGAGGGAGACTCCTCATGTTGGGTTGTTGGGGCTGGGGGAGACTCCTCCTGTTGGGTTGTTGGGGCTGGGGGAGACTCCACTTGTTGGGCTGTTGGGGCTGGGGGAGACTCCTCCTGTTGGGTTGTTGGGGCTGGGGGAGACTCCTCCTGTTGGGTTGTTGGGGCTGGGGGAGACTCCACTTGTTGGGCTGTTGGGGCTGGGGGAGACTCCTCCTGTTGGGTTGTTGGGGCTGGGGGAGACTCCTCATGTTGGGTTGTTGGGGCTGGGGGAGACTCCTCCTGTTGGGTTGTTGGGGCTGGGGGAGACTCCACTTGTTGGGCTGTTGGGGCTGGGGGAGACTCCTCCTGTTGGGTTGTTGGGGCTGGGGGAGACTCCTCCTGTTGGGTTGTTGGGGCTGGGGGAGACTCCACTTGTTGGGCTGTTGGGGCTGGGGGAGACTCCTCCTGTTGGGTTGTTGGGGCTGGGGGAGACTCCTCATGTTGGGTTGTTGGGGCTGGGGGAGACTCCACTTGTTGGGCTGTTGGGGCTGGGGGAGACTCCTCCTGTTGGGTTTTTGGGGCTGGGGGAGACTCCTCCTGTTGGGTTGTTGGGGCTGGGGGAGACTCCACTTGTTGGGCTGTTGGGGCTGGGGGAGACTCCTCCTGTTGGGTTTTTGGGGCTGGGGGAGACTCCTCCTGTTGGATTGTTGGGGCTGGGGGAGACTCCTCCTGTTGGGTTGTTGGGGCTGGGGGAGACTCCTCCTGTTGGGTTGTTGGGGCTGGGGGAGACTCCACTTGTTGGGCTGTTGGGGCTGGGGGAGACTCTTCCTGTTGGGTTGTTGGGGCTGGGGGAGACTCCACTTGTTGGGCTGTTGGGGCTGGGGGAGACTCCTCCTGTTGGGTTGTTGGGGCTGGGGGAGACTCCACTTGTTGGGCTGTTGGGGCTGGGGGAGACTCCTCCTGTTGGGTTGGTGGGGCTGGGGGAGACTCCTCATATTGGGTTGGTGGGGCTGGGGGAAACTCCTTGTGTTGGGGTAAGGATGATGACGTTAAAGCCTCTCTCTCGGTGTGCTGTCCTTCATGGTCACTCCTTATCTCAGGCGGTAGCAGTTTTTCTCCAGAAGGCTGTCTTATCTGTTGTTTTGGATTGTCTCGCCTCTTGTCCTTGGCAGGGGCTGCTGGTGACTGACGCAAAAAATAAAAAATGTTGTAGCTTAACAGCTGTACTCCTGACTTGTTAAGGCAAAATCCATCTGCCTCAACTGCGTTCCCAAAAAATGTTGAAATTGTCAATGAAGTTCACTGATTGAGCAGCACACGTATCTTTGAGCCATCTGTTTAGCATCAACAGCCTGCTGAATCTCTCGTCTCCTCGCCGAACTGTTGGTAGAGGTCCACTGATAAACACCTCAGTATTCAGACATCGAACTTTGTTCAGCAGATCATTAAAATCCCGTTTCAATACCTCTGATTGTTGCTTGACAACATCAAGTGCTCCTGTGTGAATGACAAGAGATTTCACTGTCGGATGCTCAGCAGTGATTTCCAGAATTTTCTCTGAGATATCGGAAACCATATCATTGGTAAAACAAAGTACTTTGGTGTTTTTGCTGAAAAAGTGTTTTGTCTTATTCACAGCTCCGTCACCCACTATCAGCGTTTGAGGCCCAGTGGTTAGTTCTTTCTGCAGCCTTTTGGTATATGATTTAGCCTCATACCTTTCGCCGGTGCTGGAAGATGACCTTTCTTTTGGGGAGTCAGGGTCTTGTAAAAGTGGAGCAAATCTGTTCTCTAGTAGAATCCCTGTGTCTTTGGTTGGTTTGCGCTTACTTTTTGTTTTAGCCACATTCCATGGCTGTTTTCTCCTTGGTACTGGGGTTGAAGAGACCCTCCTGTGTGACGGCAGTGCAGGCCACTCAGTATCATCACGAGTCTCCAGGTGCTGGGTTCTGCCTGTCAACCGTCTTCCCATATCTGAGGGAAGCGATTTATCTTTCCATGAATTATGCTTTGGCTTTGCACAAAGCATTTGTCTGTTAGCCTGCTCCTTTCCACTGATTTGGGTCATCGGTAGAGTGGTTTCATTCCCATATTGACCATTTACCTCCACGTTGACTTCGAGTCGCAGAATTTTCATCTCCAGTACTGCTATCTTCTGGAGAAGTTTGTAGTAATCATCCGTGGAAAAGGGAGGCATCTTGTTGCTAATTAGCTTAGCTTAGCTGAGCTCCACAAACCCAGTTAGTGTAGTGCAGGCTTATGCTGCTGATAGGCCACACTCACGAAGTAAAAAGGGTTTAAATAATAGTGGTAGCCTTCAGATACTTTCATAAATTAAGCTCCCAGTGATTTAGAAGTATCCAGGACCCGCTTTCCATACATTTTGTATTAAAAGGACAGGATTACAATGGGGAAAAAAAGAAAAGTAAGAAAGTAAGAGCGGACAGCGAAGAGCAAAGTGTCTACTAGCGTCTACACAAGGCTAAATAACCTCTAGGGTGTGCTTTCGCATTCCTTCATGTTGTGTCATAGTCTCATGCCACAGGGAGTATGTGACTGATGTGTCCCTACAGTCCACACTGAACTGGGGTGAAGGCCTTCCCATCCTCTGCTCCCTCTGCTTGGAACTGCCTGGACAAAGACCTGAACCTGGAGGAATAGTTCTCCCTTGGAGAATTCAAATCCCTCACAAACCACCATGCGAACAAACACCGCTGGGAGTTGGATCTGTGTTAGTCATTTAAAAAACAGATCTTAACTTTGTGTTGTTGGCTGTATGTTGTATGTCATTTATTTAACATGATACAGGTATGTTTTCTGTCTTTTGATAACATTTCATATGTAGGCTGTCGTTATCTTTTCCAGATACCACTGAGAATCTGAGAAATCTTTATGGCAAGTGTAAAAGGTACATGAAAAAGTAAATGAAAAAAATATTATATAACCACAAAAAAAGGATGATATCTAACTAGTTAATCATCTTCACAATAAAAATAGCAGTATGACTTGTAAATGAATATATTTTACTTAAAGGCTATATTTTCAAAATCTGAGTCAGTAAGTCAGTCAGTACCTCTCTGACTAACTGGATTTAATGATCAATAAAAAAAAAATATTTTTAAAGTTCATTTTTTAATAGTTGTTCCACAATGTTTGGCATTCAGCTATCACTGTGAGATTTAGTGAATGTTCATTAGTAAAATAATAGTTTTTAAATGATGAGATTGGTTTAGAGCTCCCCCTCTGGAGGGTTCATGTTACAACACCTCATGGGTGAAGGGTTTTTGTTCGTTTTCCTGACAGTTTCTAATGCTGTGCATCTCTGGCACAGTAATACACAGCTGAGTCTCCAGGCTGCATGTTTTGTCCTTGCAAGGTCGCTGTGTTAGGCGTACTGGAGCTGTCAACAGTAAGACTGAATTTACTACTGAGAGAGTCTTTTACTTTTTTGCCATCAGTATCAATCCAGCCAATCCATTCCAGTCCGCTTCCATCAGGTTGTCTGATCCAATGTGTGGAGTAGCTACTAACAGAATAAGAGACCTGACAGCGGATGGTCAGAGGTTGACCAGGTCGGATAGTCAGAGACGCTGGCTGAGTAAGCTGTTCACATTTCACACCTGTAGAGAATAGAAGCTTTTGGTCATAAATAAGCTACTTAAACTATGAATCAATATGTTTTCTTATTGGTTAGTTGTTTTCTTATGAAGCCTCACCAGAGCCAGCAGCCAGGAGCAGCAGCAGTACAGCTACAGAGAACATGGTTTGTGTTGAAGCTGAACTGGAGGAAGATGTCCTGTTCTACACTTGACAACTTATAAGGCTGAGCCAGAGGAGAAAGACCCACAGTCCTTTTTGCATAATTCAATGAGGCGTTGGATGGTGGTTGAGATGCTATGTGATTTGGGGACAGGAAACAGCAGATCATTTACACATTTTTGCATTCTTTTATAGTTTGTAACTTTATGTAAACACTATTTGTTTTCTTTTATTTTGATTATTGGTTTTATTTTATGTATTATCATTCATTATTATGATATATATATATATATATATATATATATATATATATATATATATATATATATATCATCATTTTATTTTGATATCTTTATTTTATTGTTTTGCTTTTATTTGATCATACATCAGTATGTTTTAAGATGTTATGTGAGAACAAAGGCTGTTTAAAGAAGAGGAAAGTAACTTTGTACTTTGACTCAGTGCTGTTTTGCATCCAGAGGTATTCATGGTCACAGCATCTCAAACCTTCCATGCACATATTCTGGAATATCAACCAATCCTTCTTCTCAAAGTAACAAGACTGTTTCTATTTTGTCAAACTGCCTTTATATTGTCACGTTTCAGAACAAAATGACAATCCTATTGATGATAATGGTTTAAGGATGAGTGGATCGTTCTATTTTTTAGAGTGTGCTTTCACGTTCCTTCATGTTGTGTCATAGTCTCAGGCCACAGGGAGTATGTGACTGATGTGTCCCTACAGTCCACACTGAACTGGGGTGAAGGCCTTCCCATCCTCTGCTCCCTCTGCTTGGAACTGCCTGGACAAAGACCTGAACCTGGAGGAATAGTTCTCCCTTGGAGAATTCAAATCCCTCACAAACCACCATGCGAACAAACACCTCTGGGAGTTGGATCTGTGTTAGTCATTTAAAAAACAGAACTTATCTTTGTGTTGTTGTCTGTATGTTTTCTGTATTTTAATAACATGTCATATGTAGGCTGCCGTTATCTTTGCAGATACCACTGAGAAAATCTTTACGGCAAGTGTAAAAGGTACATAAAAAAGTAAATGAAATAATATTATATAATCACAATAAAGTATCATAGCTAACCAGTAAATCATCTTCACAATAAAAATAGCAGTATGACTTGTAAATAAATAGATTTTATTTAAAGGCTATATTTTCAAAATCAAAGTCAGTAAATCAGTCAGTACCTCTCTGACTGACTGGATTTAATGATCAATAAATATGTTTTTAAAAAACGTTCATTTTTTAATTGTTGTTCCTCACTGTGTGGCATTCAGCTATCACTGTGAGAATTAGTGGATGTTCATGAGTAAAATAATATATTTTAAATGATGAGATTGGTTTAGAGCTCCCCCTCTGGAGGGTTCATGTTACAACACCTCATGGGTGAAGGGTTTTTGTTCGTCTTTCCTGACAGTTTCTAATGCTGTGCATCTCTGGCACAGTAATACACAGCTGAGTCTCCAGGCTGCATGTTTTGTCCTTGCAAGGTCGCTGTGTTAGGCGTACTGGAGCTGTCAACAGCAAGACTGAATTTACTACTTAGAGAGTCTTTCTGGTATTTGCCCCCAGTATAAATCCAGCCAATCCATTCCAGTCCGCTTCCATCAGGTTGTCTGATCCAACCTGTCCAGTAGCTACTAACAGAATAAGAGACCTGACAGCGGATGGTCAGAGGTTGACCAGGTCGGATAGTCAGAGACGCTGGCTGAGTAAGCTGTTCACATTTCACACCTGTAGAGAATAGAAGCTTTTGGTAAATGAGCTACTTAAACTATGAATCAATATGTTTTCTTATTGGTTAGTTGTTTTCTTATGAAGCCTCACCAGAGCCAGCAGCCAGGAGCAGCAGCAGTACAGCTACAGAGAACATGGTTTGTGTTGAAGCTGAACTGGAGGAAGATGTCCTGTTCTACACTTGACAACTTATAAGGCTGAGCCAGAGGAGAAAGACCCACAGTCCTTTTTGCATAATTCAATGAGGCGTTGGATGGTGGTTGAGATGCTACGTGACATGGGGACAGGAAACAGCAGATCATTTACACATTTTTGCATTATTTTAGTTTCTAAGTCAATTACCCATTATTATGATTATTATGATTGATTATTATTATTTTTAAATCTTTTTTTAAGTATTATAATTCATTATTAAGATATGTATAAGTATTTGTTCATCATAGGTTCTTTATTTTATTGTTTTGCTTTTTATTTTATTTTAAACAGAGTAAAGGCTGTTTATTTCATGGTCACAGCATCTTAAGCCTTTCCTGCACCTTCTGGAAAATCAACTGATTCTGCTTCTCAAAGTTCCCAGACTGTTTTTATTTTGTCAAAACGGCCTTTCTATTGTCATGTTTCAGAACAAAACAATGACAATCCTATTGATGATAATGGTTATAATGATGAGTGGATCCTTCTATTTTTTAGGGTGTGCTTTCACGTTGCTTCATGTTGTGTCATAGTCTCAGGCCACAGGGAGTATGTGACTGATGTGTCCCTACAGTCCACACTGAACTGGGGTGAAGGCCTTCCCATCCTCTGCTCCCTCTGCTTGGAACTGCCTGGACAAAGACCTGAACCTGGAGGAATAGTTCTCCCTTGGAGAATTCAAATCCCTCACAAACCACCATGCGAACAAACACCTCTGGGAGTTGGATCTGTGTTAGTCATTTAAAAAACAGATCTTAACTTTGTGTTGTTGTCTGTATGTTTTCTGTCTTTTAATAACATGTTGTATGTAAGCTGTTGTTATCTTTGCCAGATAACACTGAGAAAATCTTCACGACAAGTGTAAAAGCTACATGAAGAAATATTATATAATCACAAAAACATTTTTACAATACAAATAGCAGTATGACTTGTAAATAAATATATTTCATTTAAAGGCTATATTTTCAAAATCTAAGTCAGTAAGTCAGTCAGTACCTACCTGACTAACTAGATTTAATGATCAATAAATATGTAAAAAACGTTTATTTTTTAGTAGTTGTTCCACACTGTTCGGCATTCAGCTATCACTGTGAGAATTAGTGAATGTTAATGAGTAAAATAATAGATTTTAAATGATGAGATTGGTGTAGAGCTCCCCCTCTGGAGGGTTCATGTTACAACACCTCGTGGGTGAAGGGTTTTTGTTCGTTCTTCCTGACAGTTTCTAATGCTGTGCATCTCTGGCACAGTAATACACAGCTGAGTCTCCAGGCTGCATGTTTTGTCCTTGCAAGGTCGCTGTGTTAGGCGAAGTGGAGCTGTCAACAGCAAGACTGAATTTACTACTGAGAGAGTCTTTTACTTTTTTGCCCCCAGTATAAATCCAGCCAATCCATTCCAGTCCGCTTCCATCAGGTTGTCTGATCCAATGTGTGGAGTAGCTACTAACAGAATAAGACACCTGACAGCGGATGGTCAGAGGTTGACCAGGTCGGATAGTCAGAGACGCTGGCTGAGTAAGCTGTTCACATTTCACACCTGTAGAGAATAGAAGCTTGTGGTCATAAATGAGCTACTTAAACTATGAATCAATATGTTTTCTTATTGGTTAGTTGTTTTCTTATGAAGCCTCACCAGAGCCAGCAGCCAGGAGCAGCAGCAGTACAGCTACAGAGAACATGGTTTGTGTTGAAGCTGAACTGGAGGAAGATGTCCTGTTCTACACTTGACAACTTATAAGGCTGAGCCAGAGGAGAAAGACCCACAGTCCATTTTGCATAATTCAATGAGGCGTTGGATGGTGGTTGAGATGCTATGTGACATGGGGACAGGAAACAGCAGATCATTTACACATTTTTGCATTCTTTTAGTTTCTATGTCAATTACCCATTATTATGATTATTGTGATTATTATTATTATTATTGATTTTTTTTTTTCAATCTTATTTTAAGTATTATAATTCATTATTAAGATGTGTTATTAGTATTTGTTGATCATAGGTTCATTATTTTATTGTTTTGCTTTTTATTTCATTGTAAACAGAGTAAAGGCTGTTTATTTCATGGTCACAGCATCTTAAGCCTTCCCTTCACCTTCTGGAAAATCAACTGATTCTGCTTCTCAAAGTTCCAAGACTGTTTTTATTTTGAAACGGCTTTTCTATTGTCATGTTTCAGAACAAAACAATGACAATCCTAATGATAATAATGTTCATAATGATGAGTGGATCCTTCTATTTTTCCACTAAGGTGTGCTTTCACGTTGCTTCATGTTGTGTCATAGTTTCAGGCCACAGGGAGTATGTGACTGATGTGTCCCTACAGTCCACACTGAACTGGGGTGAAGGCCTTCCCATCCTCTGCTCCCTCTGCTTGGAACTGCCTGGACAAAGACCTGAACCTGAATATGACTTGTAAATAAATACATTTTATTTAAAGGCTATATTTTCAAAATCTAAGTCAGTAAGTCAGTCAGTACCTCTCTGACTGAGTGGATTTAATGATCAATAAATACGTAGAAAACTTTCGGATTTTAAAAGTTGTTCCACACTGTTCGGCATTCAGCTATCACTGTGAGAATTAATGAATGTTCATGAGTAAAATAATAGATTTTAAATGATGAGATTGGTTTAGAGCTCCCCCTCTGGAGGGTTCATGTTACAACACCTCATGGGTGAAGGGTTTTTGTTCGTTCTTCCTGACAGTTTCTAATGCTGTGCATCTCTGGCACAGTAATACACAGCTGAGTCTCCAGGCTGCATGTTTTGTCCTTGCAAGGTCGCTGTGTTAGGCGTACTGGAGCTGTCAACAGTCAGACTGAATTTACTACTGAGAGAGTCTTTTACTTTTTTGTCCCCAGTATAAATCCAGCCAATCCATTCCAGTCCGCTTCCATCAGGTTGTCTGATCCAACCTGTCCAGTAGCTACTAACAGAATAAGAGACCTGACAGCGGATGGTCAGAGGTTGACCAGGTCGGATAGTCAGAGACGCTGGCTGAGTAAGCTGTTCACATTTCACACCTGTAGAGAATAGAAGCTTTTGGTCATAAATGAGCTACTTAAACTATGAATCAATATGTTTTCTTATTGGTTAGTTGTTTTCTTATGAAGCCTCACCAGAGCCAGCAGCCAGGAGCAGCAGCAGTACAGCTACAGAGAACATGGTTTGTGTTGAAGCTGAACTGGAGGAAGATGTCCTGTTCTACACTTGACAACTTATAAGGCTGAGCCAGAGGAGAAAGACCCACAGTCCTTTTTGCATAATTCAAAGAGGTGTTGGATGGTGGTTGAGATGCTACGTGACATGGGGACAGGAAACAGCAGATCATTTACACATTTTTGCATTCTTTTAGTTTCTATTCAATTACACATTATTATCATCATCATCATCAGTAGTAGTAGTAGTAGTAGTAGTAGTAGTATTATTATTATTATTTGTATTATTAGTATCGTTATTGTTATTATTGTTATTGTTATTTATTTTATTTATTTATTTTAAATATATTTTCTTAAGTATTATAATTCATTAAGATGTGTTATTTATCATGTGTGCTTTATTTTATATTTTTGCTTTTTATTTCATTTTAAACAGAGTAAAGGTTGTTTATTTGGTCACAGCATCTTAAACCTTCCCTGCACCTTCTGGAAAATCAACTGATTCTGCTTCTCAAAGTTCCCAGACTGTCAAAACGGCCTTTCTGTTGTCATATTTCAGAACAAAACAATGACAATCGTAATGATAATAATGTTCATAATGATGAGTGGATCCTTCTATTTTTCTACTAAGGTGTGCTTTCATGTTCCTTCATGTTGTGTCATAGTCTCAGGCCACAGGGAGTATGTGACTGATGTGTCCCTACAGTCCACACTGAACTGGGGTGAAGGCCTTCCCATCCTCTGCTCCCTCTGCTTGGAACTGCCTGGACAAAGACCTGAACCTGGAGGAATAGTTCTCCCTTGGAGAATTCAAATCCCTCACAAACCACCATGTGAACAAACACCTCTGGGAGTTGGATCTGTGTTAGTCATTTAAAAAACAGATCTTAATGTGACCGCCCCAAAGCTTACAATTTCACCCTTAAAATAAGCTGATTTTAATCCCCAGAACAAGCCACTCAAATGAATGAATGTAACCAGACACAGGATTCCTCAAATGCAATTATTTTATTTTAGAGGTTCGATATAAAACTTGGCAAAATGGCATCTAGTACATGGCTTGTTCAAGCCGACCGGGCCTCAGAGGGCAGCAGTATACTACTGGCGTTCACAGTTCCCCTTTCCTAAAAGAAAACAAGTATGAAGGAAAACACACTACAAAATCATACCGAAATGCAAACAAATAAATTACAAACCAAAATAATAAACACACAGAGCAAACTTAAGATAACCCCATGCACAGAAAACAGCACACAAATACAAGGAACAGCCAGCACACTTGCCCCCGCTCAACCCTGTCTCATCAAAATTACGTTCCCAGGGAACTATTCGGCATTCTCAATTACGTTTGTCTGAAAACGTATTTTGTCCGTGATTACGTTTCATTGAACGTATCACAAATACGTTCGTTCTCAGCCTATTTTTTTGCCATTTATTTACCTATAGGATTATGTTTGGTTGAAACGTATCCC
This sequence comes from Merluccius polli, assembly GCA_030340625.1. Lineage (NCBI taxonomy): Eukaryota > Metazoa > Chordata > Actinopteri > Gadiformes > Merlucciidae > Merluccius > Merluccius polli. Next base: position 104,923 of record JAOPHQ010001718.1, on the reverse strand, counting down.
AGATATGTTAAATGTCAACATATATCATATTATTGTCATTAAGGCATATTTCCCTTTCGGGGAACGTTTCATTTAACGTGTTTTGTCCCTGATTACGTCTTGAATCTGAATTGAGCATATGTAAGGGATAATGCCCGACGAGGTGTCCATTATCAGAAGTTAATGGACGACGCGGAGGCGTGAACCGTCCGACGCGAAGCGGAGGACGGTTGCTTCCGCGAAGTCCATTAACTTCTGATAATGGACACCTCGAAGGGCATTATCCCGCTTATACCATGGTCACTTGCCAAAGAAAATAAATTAAGACCATTAATTAATATTTGCATGCGTTTTACAATCAAAATATAACGTTGTTCACAAGCCATAATTTAGCGTCCCTAGTAACGCCTGAGGGTCTGACTAATACCTGGAACAATCATTACCCTCCCGTAAGGTTCTTATGCAACGCAGAGCTATAGAGAAAACAGAGTTGCGACACGCTTTGATGTCGCCGCCAGGGCTGTCACGTGGTTCATGTAAGCCTCAATAGTTCCAAACAAACCGCAAGCTGCCATAGCGGTCATTGGCTTGCATTGACAGAGTGAGCTATTGCATGGTAAATATCACAATAAAACACACGTTTTTGCGCTATTGTATATATGTTGGCGTCAATTATGCTTTTGAGCTGTAGTACTGCATTGATTACTTTTGAATAATAATAATAATAATACACTTTTGGCGGGAGAAGTTCGTGTTAGCTTGGTTAGGTGACTTACGTGAGTGATGCTAAATTTATAAGGTTGGTTGTTATGTACTTGCACTTAGATAAACAAGTTACCATTTAATTTGTACCATTATTATTATTATTGCACTCTTAGCACTTACCTGTTTTGTGACATGTCAGCTTTTCCAAAGTACGTTTTATTAACCCTTTATTACCAAGTTTAGACTAAAGGACATTTAGTTATTTTTGTAGGACATGGATCAGAACCATGGAGGTTTTAAGATGGAGCCATGTATCAGATCTATCAAACAACCACTAATTATGCTTGAATATGATCAGTCAATATCTAACTCTACAAGCAACTATTCACACTTGCAATTTATGTTAGAGCTGATGGACTGGAATACGTATGACTGGTACAAAAGTTGTTAAATAAACAAAATTTTTATTAAAGAATTATTGAAACAAGAACAATTGTGTGTGTGTTTGTGTGTGTACAAGAAAAAGAAATTAATAGGAATAATAATAAATATATATTGTTATTGCCATACATAATATAGTATTATATTAATAAATAATAATAAGAACAACAAAAGAATAATAAGAACAAACTAGAACAATAACGGCAGTGTATGTTAACAAACAAAAACCCTTAACAGACAAAGTGGGGCAATGAAACCATAAACACACACAGATGGCTCTGGAGAAGGGGAAAGAATGTCCTCACTGTCCTGCCCTCTCTCGGTTCAAAATGGGGGAGTATGAAAAGGCCATCAGATTTCTCCAAGAGAGCATCCATCTTTTTCATGGCCTAAAGATAGGGGTAAAGAGCAGCTGGAAGCCGGTCCAGACAGGATTGGTTATGGCCACAACAACCATACTGCAGGTCCAGGAAGATCTGTTGAGCCAGGGTCACAAATTTGTCCTCACGGGCCGGTTCATGCAGGACTGCCTGGAAAACACATTTGGATGCATACGTCAGAGAAACCCCGTGCCAACACCTGTAGAGTTCCACTATGCCCTACGGGCTGTCACTGTTGGACAGTTCCTGTCCACAGTGCATACGGGCTCTTACCTGATGACAGCTGTGACCACCTAGCAGACTTCCTGGAGACCAGAACCATTACCAGCAGTCCTGAAGGTCTGAGAGTGGAGCAGCTGGTCGACCTGACAACACCACCCACCTTCACAAAAACAGATTCCTGTGTTCTGTACCATCTGGCTGGATACATTGTGAAGGGTGTCTTCAGCTCCATACTCTGTGAGACATGCAAGCATGCACTTGTGCAAAATGCAGATGATGCACATGAGAATGCTGTTCTGCTGCAGTTGAAAGAATTCAAACAGGGTGCACTTTATCGGCCATCTGATGAGGTCTTCACTGTCGTCCAGCACGTGGAGCAGCTGTTCCGTTCAAGGACAGATGATTCACTCATGGAGTGCACCAATGCTGTGGAACACCTGGAACAGGAGGCCATGCTTCTGGATAGCAGCCTTCCATCATGCCATGATGTTAAAAGAAAAATCATCTGCAGATATGTCAGGCTGAGGTTGAGGATTGCGGCTACGTGCATCAGGGCTGCAAGGAGAGAAGACAAAAGTAAAGGTCACCTTGGCAGCAAGAGTCAGAATAAGAAGGCCAAGAAGGCTCAACCTCCTGCACCAAAGGCCATAATATCTAGGCCACTAACAAATACCTTCCTTACTGCCATGGATGTATTTGGCCTCTCCATTCCATCTCAACCTCCCGCAACCACCAGCATCTCCCTGCAGCCATCAGTGAGACACCAGCAGCCTCCACTGCTAGCAGCAGACACCGCCAGCAGCAGACACCGCCAGCAGAGCTTTGTCCCTGTTGAATAAACAAACAAATTGTTGTTCTATTGTTGTTTTATCTGTGTCTAGTAAGATGACATTGAGTGCTTTGAAAGACGCCTCTGAATAAAATGCATTATTATTATTATTATTATTATTGTAGTAGTAGCAGTTATAGCAGCAGCAGAAGTAAAACAGCTAGCATTTAATTAATAGTAGCAGTAATAGCAGTACCATTTTAGTATTAGTGTGAGAGTGGGGCTACATTAGCAGTAGTGGTAGTATTTTGATAATGTTTTAAAACCTAACAATCAAAACAACTTTACATAATGTCACCTGACAACAAAAGGTTAAAGGACTTTAGTGAAATTATCACGTTAATAACCTCACGTTAGCCTCCGTTACCAAGCTTTCAGTTAGGCTGACCTAACTTTACATTTTTAACATCAACATCGACATTTCATGCAAACCAAATATAAGAATAACGATGTCTAAGAGTATACCTCTGATAGCTAATGCTTAAAAATGTAAAAAACCGTTTAAAATGCTGTTATTTCATCAACTTACCAGTAATTGTTCTTGACGAGCCATTGAAATCAACGGCGCTCCGTCCCTTGTTTGGAACTATTGGCGTCTCCACAACCCGGAAGTATCGTCCGCCATTTTTTTCCATGGGAGTCAATGGAAGTGTCGTAACTCTGTTTTCTCTATAGCTCTGATGCAACGGAAACGTAGTCCACTCCTCCAGTAAATAGGACCTTAGATACGACTCGGCAACGGGAGGGATTCAGTCCGCTCAGCTATGAGCCACAGAGCTGACGTAATGCATTGTACATCGGGAATCGCGACGGCCTATAGGCTACTTTCAACATAAAGTGTACATATTTATGATTTGAAATGTGTCCCAGCCTTTACACCACAGATACTATAGGGTCTATAGCATATAACCGCGTTTTCTGATTACAGTTTAATGCATTTTTCACAATTTACCAGCTGTCGTTTTGACGACTAATCACCGCGCCATTCGTTTCAATGGGAATCGCGACGGTCTATACTTTCAATAAAGTGTACATATTTATAATTTGAAATGTGTCCCAGCCTTTACACCACAGATACTATAGGGTCTATAGCATATAACCGCGTTTGCTGATTACAGTTTAATGCATTTTTCACAATTTACCAGCTGTCGTTTTGACGACTAATCACCGCGCCATTCGTTTCAATGGGAATCCGACGGTCTATAATTTCAACATAAAGTGTACATATTTATAATTTGAAATGTGTCCCAGCCGTTATACCACAGATACTATAGGGTCTATAGCATATAACCGCCTTTTCTGATTACAGTTTAATGCATTTTTCACAATTTACCAGCTCTCGTTTTGAAGGCTGAACAGACAGTTTGACTGGAAGTACTTAGTAGTGTCCATATAGCAGAGCTAGCTCTGCATATAGCAGGGATTAATGGCCAACCTACAGCAGCCAATCAGAATCGAGTATTCCCTCTCCGTTGCCATGGTTACCATCTAGCGTTTGAGCCAGCGCAGTAATCTAACTGTAATCAGGCAATTTGACCCGAACGTCTTTCCTAGGTGTACAATATCACTTTTTAACCTACACCTGCCAGCCAATCAGAATCGAGTATTCACGCCGACCATGGTATAAGTTTTGTTATTTATTAACCTCTTGGATAATTTACATTGAATTGAAACGTATCCTCAATAGGCTACGTTAAATATCGATAACACATTTGTCGGGGGCGGGGGGGGCGGTCCGGGGCTGGGGGGGGGGGGGGGGTCCGGTCCAGGTCCGGTCCAGGTCCGACCCTGGACTGGGAGCATTCCCAGTCCAGCACAGTTAGAAATGTAAGCTTTTATATTTAGGATAAGATATATTTTACTGTAAGATGGACATTATTATACGTCACGCGCAACACGTATCCTGACGTTGATCCAAAGTGCCAAACGTAGAGGGGTTACAATAAAGGCCCTTAAATTGTATGACTGTTACATTTTTCTGCCTATTCTTTTCCCATGGTTTTGCGTCCAAGTCACGTGACTTTCAAGATTCACGTGACTTTTTCAGATTCCACAGGACTCCCTTGTGACGTCACTCCGTCTGATGGATCAAACCCTCGCCCACTACACGTCTGAGGTTGATTTGCTGATCAACACATTATTCCGTGGCAGCGGGAGAAACTAATGTTGACAAAGTGACGAGTTACGATCGGATGTTTGTCCTATTGGTTAGTTACTCTATGTTTTCTCTCTCTGATTCCTGCACCATGTTTCAATGACGTCAGGTTGCTAGGGGCTACAGCTGACAGACGCCGTGACCACCTGGGAGGACCTATCAGCCGGAAGTACTGTCCTTACTGTACTACTGTTTATGTTATAATGTCATAATATTGTTGACAATAAAAAAAATAAAAATAAAACTATTATTGTCCCACACCACAATGTATGTCCCACAAGGTGAACTCCAAACAATTCATGTTTATCCAATTCATGGACAAACAAAGCAGCTGGAAACACGTCTAAAACACTTGAAATAGAATGTAGCCTATATTTATATTTTTACAACATCAATCTCCCTATTATATGAACAAAATATGATCAGGTTATACTTTCTCTCTTGAAAACGGGCAAAACGCTAACCCTAACCCGGAAAATGAATTTAAAGAACTACAAACGTTCGGAAAATGCAATGCACTCAAGTGTGCGGCGCCATGTTTTTTCCGCCATTTTTTTTGTAGGCTAGTTCTAAAATGTTTAGTTTACGTTTTCCCTATTATGTGAAAATGTGTCAAGGAACTTCGCAAGTGTATTATATGTTTTAGGGACCGGGGAGCACATTTATTTAGTCAGATTTCATTTTTACTATTGTTAATTGGGTGAAATCTGGTTTTGACCTTACCCAGTAGCGCCCCCTAATGGTTTGGCAAAGGCCACAAAGGACATGATAGAAGAAGTCAAGAGCTTTCCAAAAATGTTTTCCCCATGTTTGTATCACATTGTGTTGCTTTTCTGTAAGCCTTTAAAAGAGCCTTGGGTTCAAGGTTCAAAGGGCATTCCTGAGGAGCAGGAACCATCCAGAATGTCCACAGTGGCAGATCTGTACTCTGCAGATCAAGACCTTTCCAACAATGTCTTCATTGTCATCCTACGACAAAGTTTCATTTTTATCTGCTCACTGAGAAGGCACTTACTGATGTGTACTTTCTCAGAGCCTATATAGAGCCAAGATGGATAAAATCAATAAAACATATTTTAAGGGATATTTAGTGGCAAAATGTGTTCAACATATTGATGGTGACCTTATCCTTAGTCATGCTTTTCAATTTGGAGCAGTTTAGACCCCATTTACCCCTTAAATGATTCATATACATATTTCCATATTACTTAATATGACCATTTATAGCCATTGTGTTCCCTTCCCCAGGGCTGACAGGATTGCCCTGGATGAACAATATGGTAATGCGAATGTATGTCTGTGTGTAGTTACATTTTTACCCACAGTTGTTTTTAATTGACCAAGATATGAGCTTTTGAAAGAAAGTAGGCCTCTGCCATAGTAACATAAGGGGCTTTAGGACTACAAAAAACATGGCGCCGCACACTTCAGTGTATTGCATTTTCCGAACGTTTGTAGTTCTTTAAATTCATTTTCCGGGTTAGGGTTAGCGTTTTGCCCGTTTTCAAGAGAGAAAGTATAACCTGATCATATTTTGTTCATATTATAGGGAGATTGATGTTGTAAAAATATAAATATAGGCTATATTCTATTTCAAGTGTTTTTAGACGTGTTTCCAGCTTGTCCATGAATTGGATGAACATGAATTGTTTGGAGTTCACATTGTGGGACATACATTGTGGTGTGGGACAATAATAGTAAAAGAATAGGCAGAAAAATGTAACAGTCATACAATTTAAGGGTCTTTATTGTAACCCCTCTACGTTTGGCACTTTGGACCAACGTAGTCAGGGTACGTGTTGCGCGTGACGTATAATAATGTCCATCTTACAGTAAAATATATCTTATCCTAAATATAAAAGCTTGCATTTCTAACTGTGCTGGCTTTAAAAGGTACACATAAAAAGTACAAATTATGTTCACAGTGTGTTGGCTTACATATCTAGGCCAGTTCAGCCAATCAGAAAGCTTCAAATTATGTTTCCTGTACCGTTTGTGGCTGGTCGATTTTCATTATACACACATTATTAGTGTGAATGCTGGAGCATTCACACTCTAGATATCTGAATCTTTATTATTAGTGTGAATGCTGGAGCATTCACACTCTAGATATCTGAATCTTTATTATTTTTATTCTTCTTCCGCCCGTTTTTTGGCACTCTTCTCCTTCTTCATATTTTCAGCTACAGAAACCATTTAAATATCAAAATGTTCATATTTATTACGACATGATGGCTCTCTATTCACATTTTTCATATTAATTCAACTTTTCAAATTATTCTACTTTTTCCACCTTTATTTTTCCAATACAAATCAATGGGCGGACGGCTTCGCCGTCCGCCCAGCCTCTTATTCTTCACATTCTTTACGTCGTAACTAATTCAAATTTCAACCGTTTCCCATCGTTCAAACAATTAAACAAATCTAGAGATTTGTATCTATCTAGCCGTGTTCACGAAATTTCGATAGCTGTTATACTTTTTTCTGTATCGCAGTTTTAGTTTCAAATCGTCATATTCTACCATTCGTCCCATTGTAACCGGCGGACCTTCCACTGTTTAAAACGTCGTAACTAATTCATTCACATTTCAACCGCTAACCTTCATTCAAAAAATGTCACTAATCTACAGATTTGTATATTCAATAATAACGATATCCAAACAAAATTTCGATAGCATTTATATTTATTCAGAATCACAGTTTACACATCGATTACACATTGATCTCTGGCCTAACTAAATCAATTCTCAATCGTTTACCTTCGTTCAAAAAATGTACAGACTTGTATATCCCATAATATCCAATCAAAAGGGGTCCACCGATCAAAAGAATCAATGGGTTTCATTAAATTAATCCGAGTTGTGAATAATATCATGTGAAGTCCGTTGCTCACTGTCTGTATGCTGGCTGTCGTAAATCTTCCGCTGCCGTAAAACGACGTTCACGTTCGAGCGTCATGGCGTCACCGTGGACCTACGGGGGGGGGGGGGGGGTGCGCGCAATAGTAAACACAAACACACCGCGGACCTGCGGGGGTGCGCGGCTGCGCGCAATAGTAACATACCGTGGGCCGGGGGGGGGGGGGGGGGGGGGGGGGGGGGGGGATTTCGATAGCATTTATATTTATTAAGAGTTTCACAGTTTAACTGATTCCTTTTCAGTTTCACAGTTTAACTGATTCCTTTTCAGTTTACTTCACGTTGCTTCACGCAGTGTTGTTACTACTTCAGTTACTTCTACTTCAGCTATTAGTAGGCCTATAGGGGTTATGCGCAACATACTTCCGCATTCTGCTAAACAAGTCTCATCACATCCGGTTCAGGTCCACTGTACCGCGCTCGCATTATGTTATTTATTAATCCGCACTTCCAGACCGTCACCGGGGCTTCTGAGTAATATGTCCGAGGAGAGCAGCCCTCTCCCGGACTCACGCTAGCTTTTATCGCTGTTTTTTTTTAAATTGTATTTATTAATCCACACTTCCAGGCCGTCACCGGGGCTTCAGAGTAATGTGTGTCCGAAGACAGTAGCCCTCTCCCGGACACAGACGCTAGCTTTAACCGCTGTTTATTTTTATTTATTTATTTATTTAATCCGCACTTCCAGACCTTCACCGGGACTTCAGAGTAATGTGTCCGAGGAGAGCAGCCCTCTCCCGGACACAAGCTAGCTTTTAACCGCTGTTTAAAAAAAAAAAAAGTATTTATTAATCCGCACTTCCAGACCGTCACCGGGGCTTCAGAGTAACGTGTCCGAGGAGAGCAGCCCTCTCCCGGACTCACTCGATAGCTTTTACCGCTGTTTTTTTTTTTTTTTTTTTTTTCCATCCATCTTTTCTTCTCACTAACATTCAGATGTTAAAACCAAATACAACGCCAACAGTAAAAAGGGCTAACTAGGCCAAGTCAATAGCTGTCGCCATCAGTTCCTACCGCTGCTACCGGCTTTAACGACAAGCGGAAGTCAGGAGACCAGTTTTCCGGTTTGGTCACGTGACGCTCGGCATAAAGCCCATTAGGCCTACTAATTCAGCTACTACTACAATTTCAACTACTTCTACTACTTTCATATTCTTCTACTATTTCAGCTTCTACTAGGCCTACTACTTTCAGATTCTTCTACTATTTCAGCTTCTACTACTACTTTCAGATTCTTCTACTATTTCAGCTTCTACTACTACTTTCAGATTCTTCTACTATTTCAGCTTATACTACTACTTTCAGCTTCTTCTACTATTTCAGCTTCTACTACTACTTTCAGCTTCTTCTACTATTTCAGCTTCTACTACTACTTTCAGCTTCTTCTACTATTTCAGCTTCTACTACTACTTTCAGATTATTCTACTATTTCAGCTTCTACTACTACTTTCAGCTTCTTCTACTATTTCAGCTTCTACTACTACTTTCAGATTCTTCTACTATTTCAGCTTCTACTACTACTTTCAGATTCTTCTACTATTTCAGCTTCTACTACTACTTTCAGATTCTTCTACTATTTCAGCTTCTACTACTACTTTCAGATTCTTCTACTATTTCAGCTTATACTACTACTTTCAGATTCTTCTACTATTTCAGCTTATACTACTACTTTCAGCTTCTTCTACTATTTCAGCTTCTACTACTACTTTCAGCTTCTTCTACTATTTCAGCTTCTACTACTACTTTCAGCTTCTTCTACTATTTCAGCTTCTACTACTACTTTCAGATTATTCTACTATTTCAGCTTCTACTACTACTTTCAGCTTCTTCTACTATTTCAGCTTCTACTACTACTTTCAGATTCTTCTACTATTTCAGCTTCTACTACTACTTTCAGATTCTTCTACTATTTCAGCTTCTACTACTACTTTCAGATTCTTCTACTATTTCAGCTTATACTACTACTTTCAGCTTCTTCTACTATTTCAGCTTCTACTACTACTTTCAGCTTCTTCTACTATTTCAGCTTCTACTACTACTTTCAGCTTCTTCTACTATTTCAGCTTCTACTACTACTTTCAGATTATTCTACTATTTCAGCTTCTACTACTACTTTCAGCTTCTTCTACTATTTCAGCTTCTACTACTACTTTCAGATTCTTCTACTATTTCAGCTTCTACTACTACTTTCAGATTCTTCTACTATTTCAGCTTCTACTACTACTTTCAGATTCTTCTACTATTTCAGCTTCTACTACTACTTTCAGATTCTTCTACTATTTCAGCTTATACTACTACTTTCAGATTCTTCTACTATTTCAGCTTATACTACTACTTTCAGCTTCTTCTACTATTTCAGCTTCTACTACTACTTTCAGCTTCTTCTACTATTTCAGCTTCTACTACTACTTTCAGCTTCTTCTACTATTTCAGCTTCTACTACTACTTTCAGATTATTCTACTATTTCAGCTTCTACTACTACTTTCAGCTTCTTCTACTATTTCAGCTTCTACTACTACTTTCAGATTCTTCTACTATTTCAGCTTCTACTACTACTTTCAGATTCTTCTACTATTTCAGCTTCTACTACTACTTTCAGATTCTTCTACTATTTCAGCTTCTACTACTACTTTCAGATTCTTCTACTATTTCAGCTTCTACTACTACTTTCAGATTCTTCTACTATTTCAGCTTCTACTACTACTTTCAGCTTCTTCTACTATTTCAGCTTCTACTACTACTTTCAGATTCTTCTACTATTTCAGCTTCTACTACTACTTTCAGATTCTTCTACTATTTCAGCTTCTACTACTACTTTCAGCTTCTTCTACTATTTCAGCTTCTACTACTACTTTCAGCTTCTTCTACTATTTCAGCTTCTACTACTACTTTCAGATTCTTCAGATCAATTCATTTTATATTTCTGCTTTGAGCTTATCATTCAGCTTCCAGCATTCACACGTGTTTTCTGCAGGAAATGCATTTTCTAGTTTTTATTTTTATTTTTATTCTTCTTCCGCCCGTTTTTTGGCACTCTTCTCCTTCTTCATATTTTCAGCTACAGAAACCATTCAAATATCAAAATGTTCATATTTATTACGACATGATGGCTATCTATTCACATTTTTCATATTAATTCAACTTTTCAAATTATTCTACTTTTTCCACCTTTATTTTTCCAATACAAATCAATGGGCGGACGGCGAAGCCGTCCGCCCAGCCTCTTAATTCTTCACATTCTTTACGTCGTAACTAATTCAAATTTCAACCTTTTCCCATCGTTCAAACAATTAAACAAATCTAGAGATTTGTATCTATCTAGCCGTGTTCACGAAATTTCGATAGCTGTTATACTTTTTTCTGTATCGCAGTTTTAGTTTCAAATCGTCATATTCTACCGTTCGTCCCATTGTAACCGGCGGACCTTCCACTGTTTACTTCCGCTGCTTTACGTCGTAACTATTTCAAATTTCAACCGTTTCCCATCGTTCAAACAATTAAACAAATCTAGAGATTTGTATCTATCTAGCCGTGTTCACGAAATTTCGATAGCTGTTATACTTTTTTCTGTATCGCAGTTTTAGTTTCAAATCGTCATATTCTACCGTTCGTCCCATTGTAACCGGCGGACCTTCCACTGTTTAACACGTCGTAACTAATTCATTCACATTTCAACCGCTAACCTTCATTCAAAAAATGTCACTAATCTACAGATTTGTATATTCAATAATAACGATATCCAAACTAAATTTCGATAGCATTTATATTTATTCAGAATCACAGTTTACACATCGATTACACATTGATCTCTGGCCTAACTAAATCAATTCTCAATCGTTTACCTTCGTTCAAAAAATGTACAGACTTGTATATCCCATAATATCCAATCAAAAGGGGTCCACCGATCAAAAGAATCAATGGGTTTCATTAAATTAATCCGAGTTGTGAATAATATCATGTGAAGTCCGTTGCTCACTGTCTGTATGCTGGCTGTCGTAAATCTTCCGCTGCCGTAAAACGACTTCACGTTCGAGCGTCATGGCGTCACCGTGGACCTACGGGGGGGGGGGGGGGGGGGGGGGTGCGCGCAATAGTAAACACAAACACACCGCGGACCTGCGGGGGGGGGGGGGTGCGCGCAATAGTAAACACAAACACACCGCGGACCTGCGGGGGGGGGGGTGCCCGCAATAGTAACACAAACACACCGCGGACCTGCGGGGGGGTGCCCGCAATAGTAACACAAACACACCGCGGACCTGCGGGGGGGGGGGTGCCCGCAATAGTAACACAAACACACCGCGGACCTGCGGGGGGGGGGGGGGGGGTGCCCGCAATAGTAACACAAACACACCGCGGACCTGCTGGGGGGTGCCCGCAATAGTAACACAAACACACCGCGGACCTGCTGGGGGGTGCCCGCAATAGTAACACAAACACACCGCGGACCTGCGGGGGGGGGGGGGGATTTCGATAGGGATTTCGATAGCATTTATATTTATTAAGAGTTTCACAGTTTAACTGATTCCTTTTCAGTTGACTTCACGTTGACGCTCGAGCGAGGGGACGTTCAGCAGTGTTGCCAGATTGGGCTGCTTTTTGAGGACGTTCAGCAGTGTTGTTACTACTTCAGTTACTTCTACTTCAGCTATTAGTAGGCCTATTAGGCCTACTAATTCAGCTACTACTACAATTTCAACTACTTCTACTACTTTCAGCTTCTTCTACTATTTCAGCTTCTACTACTTTCAGCTTCTTCTACTATTTCAGCTTCTTCTACTACTTTCAGCTTCTTCTACTATTTCAGCTTCTACTACTACTTTCAGATTCTTCTACTATTTCAGCTTCTACTACTTTCAGCTTCTTCTACTATTTCAGCTTCTACTACTACTTTCAGATTCTTCAGATCAATTCATTTTATATTTCTGCTTTGAGCTTATCATTCAGCTTCCAGCATTCACACGCGTTTTCTGCAAGAAATGCATTTTCTAGTTTTCTTTACATTTCAATATAACTGCTACAGGGCAGTATTTCGCCAGCCACTGACGATAACCACCCATCGGCAATATAAAACATTTTAATAAAAGCTGGCGTCGTCACCATAGCAACGGTCGCTGACACTCATGGGAACTGTAGTGTAAATTGACGCAACAAACCAATGAAATTACGATATTTCTCGGAAAAGAAGCATACATATTTCTTAGCGATGGCCACTACACAACACTGCTGTATCGTTAATGATCATGAGTATACATTTATACTGTAGTATACAGCGGCCCATGCTGCGGCCCGTCATGTATAAATGCAGGTGCATCTATTTGGGTCGGACTGGGAGCATTCAGGGTCCTGGACCGGCCCACCACTGGACCGGCCATCCTCCCCCCGCCGGTCCGGTCCGGGGAGGGTCGGATCTGGACCGGACCCCCCCTCCCCGGACAAATGTTATCGATATTTAACGTAGCCTATTGAGGATAAGTTTCAATTCAATGTAAATTATCCAAGAGGTAAATAAATAACAAAAAATATGCTCAATTCAGATTCAAGACGTAATCAGGGACAAAATACGTTAAATGAAACGTTCCCCGAAAGGGAAATATGCCTTAATGACAATAATATGATATATGTTGACATTTAACATATCTGGGATACGTTTCAACCAAACATAATTCTATAGGTAAATAAATGGCAAAAAATAGGCTGAGAACGAACGTATTTGCGATACGTTCAATGAAACGTAATCACGGACAAAATACGTTTTCAGACAAACGTAATTGAGTATGCCGAATAGTTCCCTGGGAACGTAATTTTGATGAGACAGGGTTGCCCCGCTAGATGTCGATACCCAGAACAGTAGGCCTACTGTACCATTGCAGTGCAATACTAAAAGGAAAAAAAGAAAGTAATCCCACATAAATTGTAGGCTCTGGTATCGATAAGAAAATGAAATTAACAATGACAAACAAACAAAAACAGATAGACAACACACGACCACACCACAGTTAGCACTGGAAACAGCCTTCACCATTCATTCACGCACACACACACAAAATGCACACACCACGCTAAGACAGTAAACCACGGACACTCAGCCAACACACGGCGCAGTCCCGCGACCCCAGCACAGAAAAGCAGCCCTGGAGTAAGCCCGTGAAGGTAGCGTAGAGCAAGCTGAGACGAATTGCAGGGAGTAGCAGCGAGTAGCAGCGACAGACAGTAGCAGCTTAGATGTTTGCGAGGCAACTCCGCAAGACAGACATCAGATCGAAAGTACACCGCAACCCAACGAAGCAGCAAAGCAGCAGCCAACAAGGTTCTGCGGTGATACGTTTTAGGAAACCAGGACCAGGAAACACTACCGTGGTTCCACACAACACACCCTCAAACGTGAGGCTATTCAGGCCCAATTTCAACCGCGGAAGTTCTCAAAGAACTTCCCAGCACAACTAAACAATCACGTCTCGGCAAAAGCACAAGAGTGCAACATGGTGGTCTAATGCTCAACACCGGTAACTTAAAGGTAGCTGCGCTGATTGTTAACTTGCTGCCACGCCCCCCATTCCAACCTCGGCAATGCCTCGTCCTACCACATTAACTTTGTGTTGTTGTCTGTATGTTTTCTGTATTTTAATAACATGTCATAAGTAGGCTGCCATTATCTTTTCCAGATACCACTGCGAAAATCTTTACGACAAGTGTAAAAGGTACATGAAAAACTAAATGAAATAATATTATATAATCACAAAAAAGTATGATAGCTAACCAGTAAATCATCTTCACAATAAAAATAGCAGTATGACTTGTAAATAAATAGATTTTATTTAAAGGCTATATTTTCAAAATCAAAGTCAGTAAATCAGTCAGTACCTCTCTGACTGACTGGATTTAATGATCAATAAATATGTTTTAAAAAAAAGTCATTTTATAATAGTTGTTCCACACTGTTTGGCATTCATTTATCACTGTGAGATTTAGTGAATGTTAATGAGTAAAATAATAGATTTTAAATGATGAGATTGGTTTAGAGCTCCCCCTCTGGAGGGTTCATGTTACAACACCTCGTGGGTGAAGGGTTTTTGTCCGTTCTTCCCGACAGTTTCTCATGTTGTGCATCTCTGGCACAGTAATACACAGCTGAGTCTCCAGGCTGCATGTTTTGTCCTTGCAAGGTCGCTGTGTTAGGCGTACTGGAGCTGTCAACAGCAAGACTGAATTTACTACTGAGAGAGTCTTTTACTTTTTTGCCCCCAGTACTAATCCAGCCAATCCATTCCAGTCCGCTTCCATCAGGTTGTCTGATCCAATGTGTCCAGTAGCCACTAACAGAATAAGAGACCTGACAGCGGATGGTCAGAGGTTGACCAGGTCGGATAGTCAGAGACGCTGGCTGAGTAAGCTGTTCACATTTCACACCTGAAGAGAATAAAGATTTTGGTAATAAATAAGCTACTTAAACTATGAATCAATATGTTTTCTTATTGGTTAGTTGTTTTCTTATGAAGCCTCACCAGAGCCAGCAGCCAGGAGCAGCAGCAGTACAGCTACAGAGAACATGGTTTGTGTTGAAGCTGAACTGGAGGAAGATGTCCTGTTCTACACTTGACAACTTATAAGGCTGAGCCAGAGGAGAAAGACCCACAGTCCTTTTTGCATAATTCAATGAGGCGTTGGATGGTGGTTGAGATGCTATGTGACATGGGGACAGGAAACAGCAGATCATTTACACAGTTTTGCATTCTTTTAGTTTCTATTCAATAACACATTATTATTATTATTATTATTATTATTATTATTATTATTATTATTATTATTATTATTGTTATCATTATTATTATTATTATTATTATTATTATTATTAGTAGTAGTAGCAGTAGTATTATTATTAGTATTAATGTTATTGTTATTATTGTTATTATTATTTATTTAATTTATTTTTTAAAATATTTTTTTGAGTATTATAATTCATTATTAAAATGTGTTATTTATCATGGGTCCTTTATTTTATTGTTTTGCTTTTTATTTTATTTTAAACAGAGTAAAGGCTGTTTATTTCATGGTCACAGCATCTTAAGCCTTCCCTGCACCTTCTGGAAAATCAACTGATTCTGCTTCTCAAAGTTCCCAGACAGTGTTTTCATTTTGTCAAAACAGCCTTTCTATTGTCATGTTTCAGAACAAAACAATGACAATCCTAATGATAATAATGTTCATAATGATGAGTGGATCCTTCTATTTTTCTACTAAGGTGTGCTTTCACGTTGCTTCATGTTGTGTCATAGTCTCAGGCCACAGGGAGTATGTGACTGATGTGTCCCTACAGTCCACACTGAACTGGGGTGAAGGCCTTCCCATCCTCTGCTCCCTCTGCTTGGAACTGCCTGGACAAAGACCTGAACCTGGAGGAATAGTTCTCCCTTGGAGAATTCAAATCCTTCACAAACCACCATGTGAACAAACACCTCTGGGAGGTGGATCTGTGTTAGTCATTTAAAAAACAGATCTTAACTTTGTGTTGTTCTCCGTTTCTTTTCTGTATTTTAATAACATGTCAGTAGACTGCCGTTATCTTTTCCAGATACCACTGAGAAAATCTTTACGACAAGTGTAAAAGGTACATAAAAAAGTAAATGAAATAGTATTATATAATCCAAAAAAAAGTATGATAGCTAACCAGTAAATCATCTTCACAATAAAATTAGTAGTATGACTTGTAAATAAATATATTTTATTTAAAGGCTATATTTTCAAAATCAAAGTCAGTAAGTCAGTCAGTACCTCTCTGACTGACTGGATTTAATGATCAATAAATACATAGAAAACATTCATATTTTAATAGTTGTTCCACACTGTTTGGCCTACAGCTATCACTGTGAGAATTAATGAATGTTCATGAGTAAAATAATAGATTTTAAATGATGAGATTGGTTCAGAGCTCCCCCTCTGGAGGGTTCATGTTACAACACCTCATGGGTGAAGGGTTTTTGTTCGTTCTTCCTGACAGTTTCTAATGCTGTGCATCTCTGGCACAGTAATACACAGCTGAGTCTCCAGGCTGCATGTTTTGTCCTTGCAAGGTAGCTGTGTTAGGCGTACTGGAGCTGTCAACAGCAAGACTGAATTTACTACTGAGAGAGTCTTTGACTTCAGTGTCCCTTCCAATCCATTCCAGTCCGCTTCCATCAGGTTGTCTGATCCAATGTGTGTAGTAGCTACTAACAGAATAAGACACCTGACAGCGGATGGTCAGAGGTTGACCAGGTCGGATAGTCAGAGACGCTGGCTGAGTAAGCTGTTCACATTTCACACCTGTAGAGAATAAAGTTTGTGGTCATAAATGAGCTACTTAAACTATGAATCAATATGTTTTCTTATTGGTTAGTTGTTTTCTTATGAAGCCTCACCAGAGCCAGCAGCCAGGAGCAGCAGCAGTACAGCTACAGAGAACATGGTTTGTGTTGAAGCTGAACTGGAGGAAGATGTCCTGTTCTACACTTGACAACTTATAAGGCTGAGCCAGAGGAGAAAGACCCACAGTCCTTTTTGCATAATTCAATGAGGCGTTGGATGGTGGTTGAGATGCTATGTGACATGGGGACAGGAAACAGCAGATCATTTACACATTTTTGCATTATTTTATAGTTTGTAAGTTTACGTAAACACTATTTGTTTTCTTTTATTTTGATATTTAGTTTTTTAGTATTATCATTCATTATTATGATATATATCATCATCATTTTATTTTGATATCTTTATTTTATTGTTTTGTTTTATTTGATCATATATTAGTATGTTTTAAGATGTTATGTGAGAACAAAGGCTGTTTTAAGGAAGAGGAAAGTAACTTTGTACTCTGACTCAGTGCTGCTTTGCATCCACAGGTATTTATGGTCACAGCATCTCAAACCTTCCATGCTCATATTCTGGAATATCGACCAATCCTTCTTCTCAAAGTAGCAACACTGTTTTTATTTTGTCAAACTGCCTTTATATTGTCACGTTTCAGAACAAAATGACAATCCTATTGATGATAATGGTTATAATGATGAGTGGATCCTTCTATTTTTTAGAGTGTGCTTTCACGTTGCTTCATGTTGTGTCATAGTCTCAGGCCACAGGGAGTATGTGACTGATGTGTCCATACAGTCCACACTGAACTGGGGTGAAGGCCTTCCCATCCTCTGCTCCCTCTGCTTGGAACTGCCTGGACAAAGACCTGAACCTGGAGGAATAGCTCTCCCTTGGAGAATTCAAATCCCTCACAAACCACCATGTGAACAAACACCTCTGGGAGTTGGATCTGTGTTAGTCATTTAAAAAACATCTCTTAACTTTGTGTTGTTGTCTGTATGTTGTCTGTCTTTTATTTAACATGATACAGGTATGTTTTCTGTCTTTTAATATCATGTCATATGTAGGCTGTCGTTATCTTTTCCAGATACCACTGAGAAAATCTTTACGGCAAGTGTAAAAGGTACATCAAAAAGTAAATGAAAAATATTATATAATCACAAAAAAAGTATAATAGCTAACGAGTTAATCATCTTCACAATAAAAATAACAGTATGACTTATTAATAAATATATTTTACTTAAAGGCTATATTTTCAAAATCGGAGTCAGTAAGTCAGTCAGTACCTCTCTGACTAACTGGATTTAATGATCAATAAATACGTTAAAAAAACACTTATTTTTTAATAGTTGTTCCACACCGTTTGGCATTCAGTTATCACTGTGAGATTTAGTGAATGTTCATGAGTAAAATAATAGATTTTAAATGATGAGATTGGTTTAGAGCTCCCCCTCTGGAGGGTTCATGTTATAACACCTCATGGGTGAAGGGTTTTTGTTCGTCTTTCCTGACAGTTTCTAATGCTGTGCATCTCTGGCACAGTAATACACAGCTGAGTCTCCAGGCTGCATGTTTTGTCCCTGCAAGGTCGCTGTGTTAGGCGTACTGGAGCTGTCAACAGCAAGACTGAATTTACTACTGAGAGAGTCTTTCTGGTATTTGTCCCCAGTATAAATAGTGCCAATCCATTCCAGTCCGCTTCCATCAGGTTGTCTGATCCAAGCTGTGTAGTAGCTACCAACAGAATAAGACACCTGACAGCGGATGGTCAGAGGTTGACCAGGTCGGATAGTCAGAGACGCTGGCTGAGTAAGCTGTTCACATTTCACACCTGTAGAGAATAAAGCTTGTGGTCATAAATGAGCTACTTAAACTATGAATCAATATGTTTTCTTATTGGTTAGTTGTTTTCTTATGAAGCCTCACCAGAGCCAGCAGCCAGGAGTAGCAGCAGTACAGCTACAGAGAACATGGTTTGTGTTGAAGCTGAAGTGGAGGAAGATGTCCTGTTCTACACTTGACAACTTATAAGGCTGAGCCAGAGGAGAAAGACCCACAGTCCTTTTTGCATAATTCAATGAGGCGTTGGATGGTGGTTGAGATGCTACGTGACATGGGGACAGGAAACAGCAGATCATTTACACATTTTTGCATTCTTTTAGTTTCAAAGTCAATTAACCATTATTATGATTATTATGGTTATTGTTATTATTGTTGATTTTTATTTTTTTAAAATCTTATTTTAAGTATTATAATTCATTATTAAGATGTGTTATTAGTATTTGTTTATCATAGGTTCTTTACTTTATTGTTTTGCTTTTTATTTCATTTTAAAGTAAAGGCTGTTTATTTCATGGTCACAGCATCTTAAGCCTTCCCTGCACCTTCTGGAAAATCAACTGATTCTGCTTCTCAAAGTTCCCAGACTGTGTTTTTATTTTGTCAAAACGGCCTTTCTATTGTCATGTTTCAGAACAAAACAATAACAATCCTAATGATAATAATGTTCATAGTGATGAGTGGATCCTTCTATTTTTCTACTAAGGTGTGCTTTCACGTTGCTTCATGTTGTGTCATAGTCTCAGGCCACAGGGAGTATGTGACTGATGTGTCCATACAGTCCACACTGAACTGGGGTGAAGGCCTTCCTCTGCTCCCTCTGCTTGGAACTGCCTGGACAAAGACCTGAACCTGGAGGAATAGTTCTCCCTTGGAGAATTCAAATCCCTCACAAACCACCATGCGAACAAACACCTCTGGGAGGTGGATCTGTGTTAGTCATTTAAAAAACAGATCTTAACTTTGTGTTGTTGTCTGTATGTTTTCTGTATTTTAATAACATGTCATATGTAGACTGCCATTATCTTTTCCAGATACCAATGAGAAAATCTTTACGGCAAGTGTAAAAGGTACATGAAAAAGTAAATGAAATACTATTATATAATCACAAAAAAAGTACGATAGCTAACCAGTAAATCATCTTCACAATAAAACTAGTAGTATGACTTGTAAATAAATATATTTTACTTAAAGGCTATATTTTCAAAATCAAAGTCAGTAAGTCAGTCAGTACCTCTCTGACTAACTGGATTTAATGATTAATAAATATGTAAAGAAAAACGTTCATTTTTGAACTCTTGTTCCTCACTGTGTGGCCTTCAGCTATCACTGTGAGATTTATTGAATGTTCATTAGTAAAATAATAGATTTTAAATGATGAGATTGGTTTAGAGCTCCCCCTCTGGAGGGTTCATGTTATAACACCTCATGGGTGAAGGGTTTTTGTTCGTTCTTCCTGACAGTTTCTCATGCTGTGCATCTGGCACAGTAATACACAGCTGAGTCTCCAGGCTGCATGTTTTGTCCTTGCAAGGTAGCTGTGTTAGGCGTACTGGAGCTGTCAACAGCAAGACTGAATTTACTACTTAGAGAGTCTTTTACTCTTTTGCCATCAGTTCTAATCCAGCCAATCCATTCCAGTCCGCTTCCATCAGGTTGTCTGATCCAATTTGTGGAGTAGCTACCAACAGAATAAGACACCTGACAGCGGAGGGTCAGAGGTTGACCAGGTCGGATAGTCAGAGACGCTGGCTGAGTAAGCTGTTCACATTTCACACCTGTAGAGAATAAAGCTTGTGGTCATAAATGAGCTACTTAAACTATGAATCAATATGTTTTCTTATTGGTTAGTTGTTTTCTTATGAAGCCTCACCAGAGCCAGCAGCCAGGAGCAGCAGCAGTACAGCTACAGAGAACATGGTTTGTGTTGAAGCTGAACTGGAGGAAGATGTCCTGTTCTACACTTGACAACTTATAAGGCAGAGCCAGAGGAGAAAGACCCACAGTCCGTTTTGCATAATTCAATGAGACGTTGGATGGTGGTTGAGATGCTACGTGACATGGGGACAGGAAACAGCAGATCATTTACACATATTTGCATGCTTTTATTTTCTAAGTCAATTACCCATTATTATGATTATTATGATTGATTATTATTATTTTTAAATCTTATTTTAAGTATTTTAATTCATTATTAAGATGTGTTATGAGTATTTGTTCATCATAGGTTCTTTATTTTATTGTTTTGCTTTTTATTTTATTTTAAACAGAGTAAAGGCTGTTTATTTCATGGTCACAGCATCTTAAGCCTTTCCTGCACCTTCTGGAAAATCAACTGATTCTGCTTCTCAAAGTTCCCAGACTGTGTTTTTATTTTGTCAAAACGGCCTTTCTATTGTCATGTTTCAGAACAAAACAATGACAATCCTAATGATAATAATGTTCATAATGATGAGTGGATCCTTCTATTTTTTAGGGTGTGCTTTCACGTTCCTTCATGTTGTGTCATAGTTTCAGGCCACAGGGAGTATGTGACTGATGTGTCCCTACAGTCCACACTGAACTGGGGTGAAGGCCTTCCCATCCTCTGCTCCCTCTGCTTGGAACTGCCTGGACAAAGACCTGAACCTGGAGGAATAGTTCTCCCTTGGAGAATTCAAATCCCTCACAAACCACCATGCGAACAAACACCTCTGAGAGTTGGATTTGTGTTAGTCATTTAAAAACAGATCTTAACTTTGTGTTGTTGTCTGTATGTTTTCTGTCTTTTAATAACATGTCATATGTAAGCTGTTGTTATCTTTCCCAGAAAACACTGAAAAAATCTTTACGGCAAATGTAAAAGCTACAAGAAAAAATATTATATAATCACAAAATAAGTATAATAGCTAACCAGTTAATCATTTTCACAATACAAATAGCAGTATGACTTGTGAATAAATATATTTAATTTAAAGGCTATATTTTCAAAATCTAAGTCAGTAAGTCAGTCAGTAGTACCTCTCTGACTAACTGGATTTAATGATCAATAAATATGTAAAAAAAAACATGTATTTTTTAGTAGTTGTTCCACACTGTTTGGCATTCAGCTATCACTGTGAGAATTAGTGAATGTTCATGAGTAAAATAATAGATTTTAAATGATGAGATTGGTTTAGAGCTCCCCCTCTGGAGGGTTCATGTTACAACACCTCGTGGGTGAAGGGTTTTTGTTCGTTCTTCCTGACAGTTTCTCATGCTGTGCATATCTGGCACAGTAATACACAGCTGAGTCTCCAGGCTGCATGTTTTGTCCTTGCAAGGTAGCTGTGTTAGGCGTACTGGAGCTGTCAACAGCAAGACTGAATTTACTACTTAGAGAGTCTTTCTGGTATTTGTCCCCAGCATAAATAGTGCCAATCCATTCCAGTCCGCTTCCATCAGGTTGTCTGATCCAACCTGTCCAGTAGCTACTAACAGAATAAGAGACCTGACAGCGGATGGTCAGAGGTTGACCAGGTCGGATGGTCAGAGACGCTGGCTGAGTAAGCTGTTCACATTTCACACCTGTAGAGAATAAAGCTTTTGGTCATAAATGAGCTACTTAAACTATGAATCAATATGTTTTCTTATTGGTTAGTTGTTTTCTTATGAAGCCTCACCAGAGCCAGCAGCCAGGAGCAGCAGCAGTACAGCTACAGAGAACATGGTTTGTGTTGAAGCTGAACTGGAGGAAGATGTCCTGTTCTACACTTGACAACTTATAAGGCTGAGCCAGAGGAGAAAGACCCACAGTCCTTTTTGCATAATTCAATGAGGCGTTGGATGGTGGTTGAGATGCTACGTGACATGGGGACAGGAAACAGCAGATCATTTACACATTTTTGCATTCTTTTAGTTTCAAAGTCAATTAACCATTATTATGATTATTATGGTTATTGTTATTATTGTTGATTTTTATTTTTTTAAAATCTTATTTTAAGTATTATAATTCATTATTAAGATGTGTTATTAGTATTTGTTTATCATAGGTTCTTTACTTTATTGTTTTGCTTTTTATTTCATTTTAAAGTAAAGGCTGTTTATTTCATGGTCACAGCATCTTAAGCCTTCCCTGCACCTTCTGGAAAATCAACTGATTCTGCTTCTCAAAGTTCCCAGACTGTGTTTTTATTTTGTCAAAACGGCATTTCTATTGTCATGTTTCAGAACAAAACAATGACAATGCTATTGATGATAATGGATATAATGATGAGTGGATCCTTCTATTTTTCTACTAAGGTGTGCTTTCACGTTGCTTCATGTTGTGTCATAGTCTCAGGCCACAGGGAGTATGTGACTGATGTGTCCCTACAGTCCACACTGAACTGGGGTGAAGGCCTTCCCATCCTCTGCTCCCTCTGCTTGGAACTGCCTGGACAAAGACCTGAACCTGGAGGAATAGTTCTCCCTTGGAGAATTCAAATCCTTCACAAACCACCATGTGAACAAACACCTCTGGGAGTTGGATCTGTGTTAGTCATTTAAAAAACAGAACTTAACTTTGTGTTGTTGTCTGTATGTTTTCTGTATTTTAATAACATGTCATATGTAGACTGCCGTTATCTTTTCCAGATACCACTGAGAAAATCTTTACGGCAAGTGTAAAAGGTACATGAAAAAGTAAATGAAATACTATTATATAATCACAAAAAAAGTACAATAGCTAACCAGTAAATCATCTTCACAATAAAACTAGTAGTATGACTTGTAAATAAATATATTTAATTTAAAGGCTATATTTTCAAAATCAAAGTCAGTAAGTCAGTCAGTACCTCTCTGACTAACTGGATTTAATGATCAATAAATATGTAAAGAAAAACGTTCATTTTTGAACTCTTGTTCCTCACTGTGTGGCCTTCAGCTATCACTGTGAGATTTATTGAATGTTCATTAGTAAAATAATAGATTTTAAATGATGAGATTGGTTTAGAGCTCCCCCTCTGGAGGGTTCATGTTACAACACCTCGTGGGTGAAGGGTTTTTGTTCGTTCTTCCTGACAGTTTCTCATGTTGTGCATCTCTGGCACAGTAATACACAGCTGAGTCTCCAGGCTGCATGTTTTGTCCTTGCAAGGTAGCTGTGTTAGGCGTACTGGAGCTGTCAACAGCAAGACTGAATTTACTACTTAGAGAGTCTTTTACTCTTTTGCCATCAGTTCTAATCATGCCAATCCATTCCAGTCCGCTTCCATCAGGTTGTCTGATCCAATGTGTGTAGTAGCTACTAACAGAATAAGAGACCTGACAGCGGATGGTCAGAGGTTGACCAGGTCGGATAGTCAGAGACGCTGGCTGAGTAAGCTGTTCACATTTCACACCTGTAGAGAATAAAGATTTTGGTTATAAATGAGCTACTTAAACTATGAATCAATATGTTTTCTTATTGGTTAGTTGTTTTCTTATGAAGCCTCACCGGAGCCAGCAGCCAGGAGCAGCAGCAGTACAGCTACAGAGAACATGGTTTGTGTTGAAGCTGAACTGGAGGAAGATGTCCTGTTCTACACTTGACAACTTATAAGGCTGAGCCAGAGGAGAAAGACCCACAGTCCTTTTTGCATAATTCAATGAGGCGTTGGATGGTGGTTGAGATGCTACGTGACATGGGGACAGGAAACAGCAGATCATTTACACATTTTTGCATGCTTTTATTTTCTAAGTCAATTACCCATTATTATGATTATTATGATTGATTATTATTATTTTTAAATCTTATTTTAAGTATTTTAATTCATTATTAAGATGTGTTATAAGTATTTGTTCATCATAGGTTCTTTATTTTATTGTTTTGCTTTTTATTTTATTTTAAACAGAGTAAAGGCTGTTTATTTCATGGTCACAGCATCTTAAGCCTTTCCTGCACCTTCTGGAAAATCAACTGATTCTGCTTCTCAAAGTTCCCAGACTGTGTTTTTATTTTGTCAAAACGGCCTTTCTATTGTCATGTTTCAGAACAAAACAATGACAATCCTAATGATAATAATGTTCATAATGATGAGTGGATCCTTCTATTTTTCTACTAAGGTGTGCTTTCACGTTCCTTCATGTTGTGTCATAGTCTCAGGCCACAGGGAGTATGTGACTGATGTGTCCCTACAGTCCACACTGAACTGGGGTGAAGGCCTTCCCATCCTCTGCTCCCTCTGCTTGGAACTGCCTGGACAAAGACCTGAACCTGGAGGAATAGTTCTCCCTTGGAGAATTCAAATCCCTCACAAACCACCATGCGAACAAACATCTCTGGGAGTTGGATTTGTGTTAGTCATTTAAAAACAGATCTTAACTTTGTGTTGTTGTCTGTACGTTTTCTGTCTTTTAATAACATGTCATATGTAAGCTGTTGTTATCTTTCCCAGAAAACACTGAAAAAATCTTTACGGCAAGTGTAAAAGCTACAAGAAAAAATATTATATAATCACAAAATAAGTATAATAGCTAACCAGTTAATCATTTTCACAATACAAATAGCAGTATGACTTGTGAATAAATATATTTAATTTAAAGGCTATATTTTCAAAATCTAAGTTAGTAAGTCAGTCAGTAGTACCTCTCTGACTAACTGGATTTAATGATCAATAAATATGTAAAAAAAAACATGTATTTTTTAGTAGTTGTTCCACACTGTTTGGCATTCAGCTATCACTGTGAGAATTAGTGAATGTTCATGCGTAAAATAATAGATTTTAAATGATGAGATTGGTGTGGAGCTCCCCCTCTGGAGGGTTCATGTTACAACACCTCGTGGGTGAAGGGTTTTTGTTCGTTCTTCCTGACAGTTTCTAATGCTGTGCATCTCTGGCACAGTAATACACAGCTGAGTCTCCAGGCTGCATGTTTTGTCCTTGCAAGGTCGCTGTGTTAGGCGTACTGGAGCTGTCAACAGCAAGACTGAATTTACTACTTAGAGAGTCTTTTACTTTTTTGCCCCCAGTATTAATATAGCCAATCCATTCCAGTCCGCTTCCATCAGGTTGTCTGATCCAATGTGTGGAGTAGCTACTAACAGAATAAGACACCTGACAGCGGATGGTCAGAGGTTGACCAGGTCGGATAGTCAGAGACGCTGGCTGAGTAAGCTGTTCACATTTCACACCTGTAGAGAATAGAAGCTTTTGGTCATAAATGAGCTACTTAAACTATGAATCAATATGTTTTCTTATTGGTTTGCTGTTTTCTTATGAAGCCTCACCAGAGCCAGCAGCCAGGAGCAGCAGCAGTACAGCTACAGAGAACATGGTTTGTGTTGAAGCTGAACTGGAGGAAGATGTCCTGTTCTACACTTGACAACTTATAAGGCTGAGCCAGAGGAGAAAGACCCACAGTCCTTTTTGCATAATTCAATGAGGCGTTGGATGGTGGTTGAGATGCTACGTGACATGGGGACAGGAAACAGCAGATCATTTACACATTTTTGCATTCTTTTATAGTTTGTAACTTTATGTAAACACCATTTGTTTTCTTTCATTTTTATTATTAGTTTTTTAGTATTATCATTCATTATTATGATATATATATCATCATCAATTCATTTTGATATCTTTATTTAATTTTTTTGCATTTATTTGATCATACATCAGTATGTTTTAAGATGTTATGTGAGAACAAAGGCTGTTTTAAAGAAGAGGAAAGTAACTTTGTACTTTGACTCAGTGCTGTTTTGCATCCACAGGTATTTATGGTCACAGCATCTCAAACCTTCCATGCACATATTCTGGAATATCAACCAATCCTTCTTCTCAAATTAACAAGACTGTTCTATTTTCTCAAACTGCCTTTATATTGTCACGTTTCATTACAAAATGACAATCCTATTGATGATAATGGTTATAATGATGAGTGGATCCTTCTATTTTTTAGGGTGTGCTTTCACATTGCTTCATGTTGTGTCATAGTCTCAGGCCACAGGGAGTATGTGACACAAAGGTAAACTTAGGAAGAGGACTTGGATGCAGAGATAGAAGGGAGCTGATAAAGAATTTATTCTTTCAAAAATTCAAGGAACAAAAAACGCCTCAACAAGGGATCAAACAAAAATAGTGCCTCAATGAGGGTTCAAACAAAAAGCGCCTCAACGAGGGATGGCCAAAAAGTACTAACTAAACTAGGGAGCAAAAATAAACTCCAACAGACAAAAGAAGGATCAACAAGAAAATGACTTGACTAGACTATGATTACGGACGTGGTGCTCTGGACTACATACAAGACACACTGGCACAGGACAAAGGAAGACGCAGACTATAAATACACATGGGGGTTAATGGGGAACAGGTGGACACAATCAGGGATCAGGGAAGGCAATCAGACTGGTGACACATGAGGAAGGGGCGGGAACCTGAAACGAGAGGAGAGTTACTTTTCAAAATAAAACAGAAAATGACAAGACATGGAGACAGGACAAAAAAACCAACTTGACACTACCGGTGTGACATTACCCCTCCCTTAAAGGCCGAATACCAGACGGTCTTGGGATGTCTGGGTGTTCCCTATAAAAGTCACGAGCGAGCGTGTTCATTCGCGCTGAGCGACCAATTGCCGCAAGCTGGGGCTACAGAGAGCAAGAACATTGCCCGTGGCGTGGCGTGGCGTGTCGGGATTCGTTGCGCAAGGTAGCCACTCGCTAGTCCAATTGCACTCTAACAATACTTTTGTTTACATTTCCTGTATATTTATTACGAATGGTGTGCCATATGTATGATTGATTTTATGTTTAATGTATAGCACAAAGAATGTTTAGCCGAAGATGATATGCTTTTATCTGTGTGCTGTGTGTAATTATGTGTGTTTATGGTCTGTTTCAGACGTGGCGTGCTCCTGAGTGTTTGTGCCGCTTCCTCCCCTGTATAATTTACCTCCAAGCTTCTGTGGGAATTTGTTGCATTTATTTTTGAGTTGAAGTTTATTTCCTTTGTTTCTTTTGGGATGGGGGGTCTTAATCATTAGGGCCTGGTCAAGAGCGCGTGTCGCCCATTGACATCTGTTCATGGTAGCCCATGCTAATAAGTCTACTGTGTTTTGTCGCCTGTATTACTACTTGCTTAAAATATCTTGTGTGCTGTGAATTGCCATCTTTGGAGTATTGTTTTTTGTGTGACGTTGAACCATTGATGTGGGTTGCGATTGAAGTGCGGGTAGCGCAACCATGACCAAGTCTTACCTCTTTGTTGATATTTATTAGATTTACTGTGCTATAATAAATTAAGATTTATCTTTTTTCTATACCAGTGTCTTTGTGGGTCCTTTAAGATCTGTTGGGGAATCACTATAGAATTAGATTTTCACTATATTACATCAATATAGCCAATCCATTCCAGTCCGCTTCCATCAGGTTGTCTGATCCAACCTGTCTCGTAGCTACTAACAGAATAAGAGACCTGGGTTGACCAGGGGCCTCATTTATAAAGGTCTCTGCGCACGAAAATGTTGCGGAAACAGGGATGAAATGTGCGTACGCATCTTTCACCGCCAACGTCGTGATTTATAGAAAAAAACCTTGCGGAAAAGAGTGCGCAGTTCTACGCATCCTTTCACCCTGGAGTAAAGCTCCCGCAAAGTTTTTCAAACAGTGAACTCCGGAGAGGACCACAGGAAGAAGGTGGCGGTAATGCACTATATGTTTGCAAACCGCCAATAGAAGAAGAAGATGCTGTAACCCCCGGAGCTCATTGCGGACCCAACGCACATTACGCACCACATATGAGTTATTCATTTATATATTTATTTTATGAAAAGCACCCATTATGAAATATGAATTAAAGCAAAATTATGTTCAACACACTACAGCCCTTTCAAATCACAATCCTCGGCCAGACCAACTGCATCACTTAAACATTTAAATAATGAGCTTGATAAATAAGCCACTAAATAGACTTGCGTTGGTCTACTTCATTTAGAAGCACTTCGATCTCCGAATCCGAAAAACGCGCTTTCTTTTTAAAAGGTGCCATTTTTCCGTCTAATGATTGGTCAGAAAAGGCTCCTTCCTACTTATAAATATTAAGTGATTAATTAGCATTGACCTTTTAAGGACTATTAAGGGATGGACTTGGGAGGAGCAGAGCGCACGTGTGCACGCACGCCAAATTAGACGCACGTTGGTATTTATAACGAGAAGAGTGCGTACAGGTGTGCGCAGCAAGGTTTTATAAATCCGAATGTTTTTGTGCGTACGCACATTCTGAGGTTTGGGCGTACGCAATGTTCTACGGAGGGTTTCACGCAGAGGTTTATAAATGAGGCCCCAGAGCCAGCAGCCAGGAGCAGCAGCAGTACAGCTACAGAGAACATGGTTTGTGTTGAAGCTGAACTGGAGGAAGATGTCCTGTTCTACACTTGACAACTTATAAGGCTGAGCCAGAGGAGAAAGACCCACAGTCCTTTTTGCATAATTCAATGAGGCGTTGGATGGTGGTTGAGATGCTACGTGACATGGGGACAGGAAACAGCAGATCATTTACACATTTTTGCATTCTTTTAGTTTCTATTCAATTACACGTTATTATGATTATTGTGATTATTATTATTATTGATTTTTTTTCAATCTTATTTTAAGTATTATAATTCATTATTAAGATGTGTTATTAGTATTTGTTGATCATAGGTTCTTTATTTTATTGTTTTGCTTTTGATTTGATTTTAAACAGAGTAAAGGCTGTTTATTTATAGTCACAGCATCTTAAGCCTTCCCTGCACCTTCTGGAAAATCAACTGATTCTGCGTCTCAATGTTCCCAGACTGTGTTTTTATTTTGAAACAGCTTTTCTATTGTCATGTTTCAGAACAAAACAATGACAATCCTATTGATGATAATGGATATAATGATGAGTGGATCCTTCTATTTTTCTACTAAGGTGTGCTTTCACGTTCCTTCATGTTGTGTCATAGTCTCAGGCCACAGGGAGTATGTGACTGATGTGTCCCTACAGTCCACACTGAACTGGGGTGAAGGCCTTCCCATCCTCTGCTCCCTCTGCTTGGAACTGCCTGGACAAAGACCTGAACCTGGAGGAATAGTTCTCCCTTGGAGAATTCAAATCCCTCACAAACCACCATGCGAACAAACACCTCTGGGAGTTGGATCTGTGTTAGTCATTTCCAAAAAGATTTTATCTTTGTGTTGTTGGCTGTATGTTGCCTATCTTTTCTTTAACATGATACAGGTATGTTTTCTGTCATTTCATAACATGTCATATGTAGGCTGTCATTATCTTTTCTAGATACCACTGAGAAAATCTTTACGGCAAGTGTAAAAGGTACATGAAAAAGTAAAGGAAAAATAGTATATAATCACAAAAAAGTACGATAGCTAACTAGTTAATCATCTTCACTATAACAATAGCAATATGACTTGTAAATAAATACATTTTATTTAAAGGCTATATTTTCAAAATCTAAGTCAGTAAGTCAGTCAGTGCCTCTCTGACCAGCGGCGGAGCCAGAACGTAGCTAATGGGTAGGCCTGCAAACATCTGGGTGGGCCTGATTATTATCTCCTTGACCGGCCCACAACTGGGACGTCGACCGACGGGGGGGGGGGGGGGGGGGGGGGGATGCGCGATTGTTGCCGGGGGGGGGGGGATTGTTGATCGGGGGGGAGGGTTGGCGCGAATGGTGCGCGAATGTTGACAGGGGGGGGGGGGGGGGGGGGCGCAATTGTTGCCGTGAACGTGCATGTCGAGCAACTTTTTTATTCATTTTTTAAATTAAAAGTTTAAATGTCCACAAGAAACAGAAATAACAATTAAACATTGAAAGCAGAGTCTATGATAATTCGTATGAATTATCATTAAAAAAAAATATATATATATATATATATATATATATATATATATATATATATATATATATATATATATATATTTATTTTTTTTTTCATGAATCTTACTGGGTGGGCAAGCTGTCAATCTGGGTGGGCCTGTGCACATCCAGGCCCACCCATAGATCCGCCCCTGTCTCTGACTAACTGGATTTAATGATCAATAAATACGTAGAAAACTTTCGGATTTTAAAAGTTGTTCCACACTGTTTGGCATTCAGTTATCACTGTGAGAATTAGTGAATGTTCATGAGTAAAATAATAGTTTTTAAATGATGAGATTGGTTTAGAGCTCCCCCTCTGGAGGGTTCATGTTACAACACCTCATGGGTGAAGGGTTTTTGTTCATTCTTCCTGACAGTTTCTAATGCTGTGCATCTCTGGCACAGTAATACACAGCTGAGTCTCCAGGCTGCATGTTTTGTCCTTGCAAGGTCGCTGTGTTAGGCGTACTGGAGCTGTCAACAGCAAGACTGAATTTACTACTTAGAGAGTCTTTTACGTTTTTGCCCCCAGTATAAATATAGCCAATCCATTCCAGTCCGCTTCCATCAGGTTGTCTGATCCAATGTGTGTAGTAGCTACTAACAGAATAAGACACCTGACAGCGGATGGTCAGAGGTTGACCAGGTCGGATAGTCAGAGACGCTGGCTGAGTAAGCTGTTCACATTTCACACCTGTTGAGAATAAAGATTTTGGTCATAAATGAGCTACTTAAACTATGAATCAATATGTTTTCTTATTGGTTAGTTGTTTTCTTATGAAGCCTCACCAGAGCCAGCAGCCAGGAGCAGCAGCAGTACAGCTACAGAGAACATGGTTTGTGTTGAAGCTGAACTGGAGGAAGATGTCCTGTTCTACACTTGACAACTTATAAGGCTGAGCCAGAGGAGAAAGACCCACAGTCCTTTTTGCATAATTCAATGAGGCGTTGGATGGTGGTTGAGATGCTACGTGACTGGGGACAGGAAACAGCAGATCATTTCAGGGGCGGATCTATGGGTGGGCCTGGGTGGGCACAGGCCCACCCAGATTGACAGCTTGCCCACCCAGTAAGATTCATGAAAAAAATAATATTTTTTTTTAATGATAATTCATACGAATTAGGCCTATCATAGACTCTGCTTTCAATGTTTAATTGTTATTTATGTTTCTTGTGGACATTAAAACTTTTAATTTAAAAAATGAATAAAAAAGTTGCGCGACATGCACGTTCACGGCAATCGCGCCCCCCCCCCGTCAACATTCGCGCACCATTCGCGCCCCCCCCCCCCCCCCCCCCCCCCCCCCGTCGGTCAACGTCCCTGTTGTGGGCAAAATGATCAGGCCCACCAAGATGTTTGCAGGCCTACCCATTAGCTACGTTCTGGCTCCGCCACTGGATCATTTACACATTTTTGCATTCTTTTAGTTTCTAAGTCAATTACCCATTATGATTATGATTATTATCATTATTATTATTATTATTAGTAGTAGTAGTAGTAGTAGTAGTAGTAGCAGTAGTAGTAGTAGTAGTATTATTAGTATTATTAGTATCGTTATTGTTATTATTGTTATTTATTGTTATTTATTTATTTAAAATATTTTCTTAAGTATTATAATTCATTAAGATGTGTTATTTATCATGTGTTCTTTATTTTATATTTTTGCTTTTTATTTCATTTTAAACAGAGTAAAGGCTGTTTATTTCATGGTCACAGCATCTCAAACCTTCCCTGCACCTTCTGGAAAATCAACTGATTCTGCTTCTCAAAGTTCCCAGACTGTTTTTATTTTGTCAAAACGGCTTTTCTGTTGTCATATTTCAGAACAAAACAATGACAATCCTACTGATAATAATGTTAATGATGAGTGGATCCTTCTATTTTTCTACTAAGGTGTGCTTTCACGTTGCTTCATGTTGTGTCTTAGTCTCAGGCCACAGGGAGTATGTGACTGATGTGTCCCTACAGTCCACACTGAACTGGGGTGAAGGCCTTCCCATCCTCTGCTCCCTCTGCTTGGAACTGCCTGGACAAAGACCTGAACCTGGAGGAATAGTTCTCCCTTGGAGAATTCAAATCCCTCACAAACCACCATGCGAACAAACACCTCTGAGAGTTGGATCTGTGTTAGTCATTTAAAAAACAGAACTTAACTTTGTGTTGTTGTCTGTATGTTTTCTGTATTTTAATAACATGTCATAAGTAGGCTGCCATTATCTTTTCCAGATACCACTGAGAAAATCTTTACGGCAAGTGTAAAAGGTAGCCTACATGAAAAACTAAATGAAATAATATTATATAATCACAAAAAAGTATGATATCTAACCAGTAAATTATCTTCACAATAAAAATAGCAGTATGACTTGTAAATAAATAGATTTCATTTAAAGGCTATATTTTCAAAATCAAAGTCAGTAAATCAGTCAGTACCTCTCTGACTGACTGGATTTAATGATCAATAAATATGTAAAAAAAAAAATCATTTTATAATAGTTGTTCCACACTGTTTGGCATTCAGTTATCACTGTGACATTTAGTGAATGTTCATGAGTAAAATAATAGATTTTAAATGATGAGATTGGTTTAGAGCTCCCCCTCTGGAGGGTTCATGTTACAACACCTCATGGGTGAAGGGTTTTTGTTCGTTCTTCCTGACAGTTTCTCATGCTGTGCATCTCTGGCACAGTAATACACAGCTGAGTCTCCAGGCTGCATGTTTTGTCCTTGCAAGGTCGCTGTGTTAGGCGAAGTGGAGCTGTCAACAGCAAGACTGAATTTACTACTGAGAGAGTCTTTTACTTTTTTGCCCCCAGTATAAATCCGGCCAATCCATTCCAGTCCGCTTCCATCAGGTTGTCTGATCCAAGCTGTGTAGTAGCTACCAACAGAATAAGACACCTGACAGCGGATGGTCAGAGGTTGACCAGGTCGGATAGTCAGAGACGCTGGCTGAGTAAGCTGTTCACATTTCACACCTGTAAATAAAGATTTTGGTTATAAATGAGCTACTTAAACTATGAATCAATATGTTTTCTTATTGGTTAGTTGTTTTCTTATGAAGCCTCACCAGAGCCAGCAGCCAGGAGCAGCAGCAGTACAGCTACAGAGAACATGGTTTGTGTTGAAGCTGAACTGGAGGAAGATGTCCTGTTCTACACTTGACAACTTATAAGGCTGAGCCAGAGGAGAAAGACCCACAGTCCTTTTTGCATAATTCAATGAGACGTTGGATGGTGGTTGAGATGCTACGTGACCAGTGGCGTTTCTACATGTAAAATACAGGTGGGGCTAGGCTAATTTTTTTTTTTTTTAAATGACGTACCAGTGTCCGTGACGTCACCCGTTTGTTTTCACAGTCGTGGTGATCTTTGTAGAGGTTGACTCTGCTGCTCCCGGCTATCCTGCACAACACAGGACTGTATGTAAAATCTAGTTCAACATCTGACCTGTGGAAGGCAGTAATACGCTAAACGGCTCTAAACCTATCAGTAAACCAAGCTTATGTGGACGGGGTATTAGAATATATTCAAACAAATTACGGGGCATTTTAAATTTGTTTGAAATTCATTTTTGGAAAAAGTTACAGCCCTAAAATATTACAAATAAAATTGGTAATTTTCAAAAAAGCTAAAGTATTTGAAAATAGAGATATTGAGCTTTCTTCATTGGTCTAACTTACGTGTCAGTGTCCCACCATGCTGTTTGTAGCCCTGGCTTGGTGTGTCCCATTGTCTATTCAGCCCTCAGCTCCACCACAAGGAACTGTGGATAACCAGGACAGCAGGCAGGTACTGGGGCTCAACCATTACAAATAAAATATACTTTAACACTATTCAGTATGCTGGGCTTTTGGTTTTTGAGCTAAGTGACTGTTATCCATGTATCATATATATGTAATTAATAAAGTACATTAGTGCAGCTTTTAATGTTTTATTGCTGACATCAAAACATTGCAATAATGAAAGTATAGTTTTTAAACTTTAAACTAAGCTTCCGCAAACCTAAAATGACACTAGTGCAAACAGCTGTAAGAGCCACTATAAGAACCCAATATCATGTTACCATGGAGACCTCCCATAGGCCTAGGCAGTGTCCTGGAGGAGAAACCAAAGATAACAGCTGTGAAAGAAAAGATTCAGAATGGCCTGTCTTGGTTTAAAGCCCACTCACCACGACAAGGTGCAGGCCAGGAGTGGGGACATATAAGACGGGACAAACATAAACAGACACAACATTGACAAGAACAACGCTTAACTGTCACTGTGTTACATGGCAGAAGGTACCGCAGCACAACCGCCATCTGTGATTTACAGGAGACATCCGTTGTCTCGTCGGCCTGTACAGCAACACATGATGTCTCGTCCACTTGTTCGGCTGTCCCTGTCCACTTCATACATGCAGTCTAATAGTTGGTCCTGTATGGTGATGTCCCTTTGAATACGGGCTGAGCGTCATAGCGCCGCTGAAGCCGAGCATCGCCCTCACAGTCTCAAAAATACACCGGAGTATCCCCGGATTCAGACCGCCGACTCGTCGCGACCCCGCAGTGCTGTCTCACATTTCCCACACAGTTTAATACAAGTGATGATCCGACCGAGTACATACCTGTTTTCGTTTGCGTACCTCCGACATGCTTGTTAGCAACTTCTCACACGGCGCACACGTGAGGACGAAGTCACTCGAGTCATGACTCATCACGCCGCGCCGCACACTACAGCCAATAGCTGCGAACAATGAAATGACGCTGTAGCGGAACGAACCATATATGTCCATACAGTGCCGGTGGGGATAGCCCTACCATAGGAAAAATATTTTTCTCCGTCCACTTCAACGGAGAACATGCTGAGCATGCGCAGTTCAATTTTTCAAGTCCCAATACACACTACCATTAGACTGGTGGGGCTAGCGCCATTTTTAGCCCCACCTAGCCCCACCAGCCCCCCTCAGGCTGAAGAAGCAAGCTAGGGTCGACTAAAAATGAACTAAAAGCGCCAAACTTATTATTTTACAGTACTTTATGGGGAGATTTTTTTGAAATATATATATTTAAAAAAAATTATATATAATTTTTATTTTTATTTTTTATTTTTTATTATTATTATTTTTTTATTATTTTTATTTTTTTCTTGTGAGAGTAGGTGGGGCTCTGCCCCACCTGCCCCTAATGACCAGTCGCCACTGTACGTGACATGGGGACAGGAAACAGCAGATCATTTACACATTTTTGCATTCTTTTAGTTTCTATTCAATTACACTTTATTATTATTATCATTATTATTATTAATAATAATAATAATTTGTTTTATGTATTGTATTCTTTAAGTATTATAACTCACTATTAAGATGTGTTATTAGTATCAGTTTATTATGTTTTTTTAATTTTATTTTGTTGCTGTTATTTTATCATAACAGTATATTTTAAAAATGTTACGTGAGAGTAAAGGCTGTTTTATTCATGGTCACAGCATCTTAAGCCTTCCCTGCACCTTCTGGAATATCAACTGATTCTGCTTCTCAAAGGTCCCACTGTGTTTTTATTTTGTCAAAACTGCATTTCTACTGTCATGTTTCAGAGCAAAACAATGACAATCCTAATGATAATAATTCAGTTCATTATAATGAGTGGATCCTTCTATTTTTCTACTAAGGTGTGCTTTCACATATGTCACATATGTATGTGTCATAGTCTCAGGCCACAGGGAGTATGTGACTGATGTGTCCCTACAGTCCACACTGAACTGGGGTGAAGGCCTTCCCATCCTCTGCTCCCTCTGCTTGGAACTGCCTGGACAAAGACCTGAACCTGGAGGAATAGTTCTCCCTTGGAGAATTCAAATCCCTCACAAACCACCATGCGAACAAACATCTCTGGGAGGTGGATCTGTGTTAGTCATTTAAAAAACAGAACTTAACTTTGTGTTGTTGTCTGTATGTTTTCTGTCTTGTGTTTAACATGTTATATGTATATTTTCTGTCACTTAATAACTTGACATATGTAGGCTGCCGTTATCTTTTCCAGATACTACTGAGAAAATCTAACGGCAACTGTAAAAGTTACATGAAAAACTAAATGAAAATATATTATATAATCATTAAACAAAAGTATGATAACTAACCAGTTAATCGTCACAATTAAAAATACCAGTATGACTTGTACATATATTTTATTTAAAGGCTATATTTTCAAAATCTAAGTCAGTAAGTCAGCCAGTAACTGTCTGCCTGACTGGATTTAATGATCAATAAATATGCAAAAAACATTAATTATTTAATAGTTGTTCCAAAGAGTTTGGCATTCAGCTATCACTGAATTTATGAGCCATAAATACAGTGGCTGAGCAGAGAAGAAAGACCCACAGTCATTTTTGCATAAGTTAATGAGTTTTCGTGATTGAGAGGCATGACATGGGGAGAGGAATGGGGAAATGGAACCATCATAAACACTGTAGTCATAACTGATAAATCACATTTCTAATACAGCAAAGCAACTATACTACATACAAATAATATATCCATGTGGCAGTTGCTCCTTGCCACAGACCACCTTAGTGGCTTTTGCTGGGGCCCTCTGACACAGGACACAGGTAGATGTTGATTGAAGAATGCATTTATTGGAGATGGCGAGACGTAATACGCTGACACAGTCCACATATACTCCACAATCCATAATAAACTTAAATGCAATATTGAGAAACTTTTTCTGTAGTAAATATTAAAGGACATATTGCAAATATGTATTTTATAGATGTATACATGTAATACATATTCCACCTTCATTTTACCTGTGACTTCAGACACTATACTATTTCTTAACTCATTTTAAAGGCCATGTCAGAAACTGTTCATCTTTTGCTTCTGTTAAAATCGTATTTTGTATCGTATTGTAGATTTTGTATATTCATATTCCTGGTCTTGTCTACTGCCCGGTGCGACTTTAGCTAGCTAGCGCTCTTTGTGTTAAAAGTTTTGTTTTCATTTATTCATCATCATTTCCTGTTTTATTTTGTGCTACTCACCTGTCCTCTCATTTCAGATACCTCACTTCCTGCCCTCGTCTGTTTCCCGCCTGTGTGATTGCCTCCCCTGTCTATGGCAAGCCGTTTTAACATTTAATCAAACCACACTCCTATCTGTAATTACATTTTAGATATCCATAATAGCATTCTTCCTAATCAAAATTGTATTCTCACTCGTCAGAATGGTAATTAAAGATATCCACAATAACATTCTTACTAGTAGAAATTGTATTTCAAGATATCTAAAACTGTATTTCTCCCAGGCCTAGTCAAAATTCAATTTAAGATATCTTTAAATCCTTACAAACTATAAGTGGCTGTTTTAACATTTATTAGCTAGACTGGATATATGTTGCAGATATCCGGAATTCAATTCTTTCTAGTCAAAAACAACATTTCAGATATACATATGCATTCTAGCACAAAGAGACTGAGCGAGAGAGAGGGAGAGATAGGGCTCCAGTGTTTCTTTAAACATGCCAATGCACACAAGGCCAAGGGGCCAGACGGTGTCAGTTGAAAAAGACAGACAATCACACCTGTCCAAGAAACCCTCCCCACCCAAAATACTTACAACTTTCAGCTCTGTATTAATTAAGTGCATTGAAGCGATCATAGTGAACCAGTTGAGGTCAGATGTGGGCTAATAACTTATAACTAATAGCAATGACTAATAACTAATAGCAGTTTGGATAGACACACCACTGACTTTTTACACCTGGAGAACCCTGGGTTACAGCCCTTCACCATTACATGGTGCCATTCATTCTTGACAGATCACACCCAGCAGGTCAAAATGAATAGAATCTGGTGCCCACCATGTCCAAGCCCATGGTATCTGTGGAGAAATCACACCTGTCCAAGAAATCCTCCCCACACAAGTCCAATGACTTTAGACCTTTACCGTTGGCCTAATACTATAGCAGTTTGCATACACACACAACAATACGTTTTGACACCTGGAGAATCCTAGGTTGTAGGTTCCCTGGATTTCAGCTTTGCCTTTAATACCTTACAGCCTCTTGAACCTCTGAAAACACTAGAGCAGACTAATGTAAAGCCCTTCACCATTAAGTGGTGCCATTCATTCCTACTTATAGCTAGCTACCTCATTTGGGACAGATGAGAGATAATCTGTCATCCTCTCATTTAGTTAGCCATTTTGTGTGTATCATTGTTTGAAATGATTCTTATCTCAAAGTATGGATCACATTAACGTTTAATTTTATATTGGCAGGTTCTGTATTTAGCTTCCCTGCTCGTTAGCTACAGATGATCTCATAGTCAATATGGATGTTATGTTTGATTTATACTCCTGACATGTGTGGCTTGACTTGATCAAGATCAACATTCAATTATCAGCAAACATCACAGAGCAAGCATGTGGAGTGTGCGTGGTTGATAGCGGTCAGGCCTCCTCTGAGCCCGTCCAACCAGCCCAGAGACACCTCCGCCAGCCGAGGCAGCGGGCCAGGCCTCCGATCTTCAGGATGGAGGGGGAGGGTGGGGTTGGCGTGTGACACTGGGGAGGTGTAGCGAAAGTGGATTTTGGGGGTTGTTTATTGTTATTTTTGGTATGGCAACCCCGTTAAGAGTCCAGTTTGTAGGTTTTTTTCTGTTTTGCTTGGATGGGGTGGGGGGGGGAGGCTGAGGCTGGGGAGAATCCCCAGTCAACGGAGAGCAAGCTATGCCAGTATTTTGTGCAGCTTACGGTGGCAATAACCGGCAGTATTGACACCAGATCGCGTGGGATTACCTTTCACAAGTAAGATTGAACAATAATTTAGGTTATTTTCATTTATTTTATTTTACTTTATTTTAGCGTCCTGTATTATAACTAAATCTCTGCCGTTTGTAACAAACCAAACCGTGTGAAAATCCGGTAGAAATTCGGGGAGTTATGATTATTGTAGTTGGGGATACACCTTCCTCAGTAGAAATAAATGCACTGGGGGCGCACTGGGGACCCATCCAAGATGGCGGCCTCTGTCATGGCAGCACATAACATCTGCTCGGCGTATAATATCTTGCCATCTCCAATAAATGGATATTTAATTCAACAACAACCTGTGTCTTATGTCGGAGAGCCCAAGCAAAAGCCACTTATGTGGTGTGTGGCAGCAAACAACTGCTACAAAGTATAATCATAGTTAATACAAGCTCTGTGGCCTGGAAATAGACTGCTTCCGTTATATCCAGGGGTCTGGCCACAGAGCAGGTATCTAACAGTACCTGTTCTGTGGGTTCGGCTGAGCTAGATTTGCATAATCTTGTAAAACAATACAGCCATCCTAACAGGGTCGTGGTGTGATCAATCCACGAGATGGGCCCTAAAAGGAGTTTGTCCATGTAACCATGAAATGTTTTCTGCCAAGTATGAATGGCACCATGTAATGGTGAAGGGGTATAACCCAGGGTTCTCCAGGTGTAAAAAGTCATTGGTGCCTCTGTCAGTGGTGTGTCTATGCAAACTGCTAAGTTATTAGCCCACATCTGACCTCAACTTGCTCACTATGATCGCTTCAATGCACTTCATTAAAACAGAAAAAAACAGAGCTGAAAGTCTTTAGTCATTTGGGTGGGGAGAGAGGGTTGGGGAGGGTTTCTTTGACAGGTGTGATTGTCTTTTTCAACTGACACCGTCTGGCCCCTTGGCCTTGTGTGCATTGGCATGTTTAAACAAACACTGAATCCCTCTCTCTCCCTCTCTCTCCTCTCTTTTTTTTCGACGTGTGCCAGCATGCATAATATGAAACAATCAAACAACAGAATAATAAGTAGTTGTCTCGTTTTTGTAATAGCATTATTTAATTATTCCAAAAATAATATAAAACAACAAAAACCAAGCATTTTTCCATAATCTGGTTCTGACATCCAAGATAAACAAAGTGATATTACTACCCTATTTCTCAGTTTTTGCATGTACTAGCATGCATGATAAGGAATAATCAAACAACCGATGAATTATATCATTCGTTATATCTCTATCTATAACTCGTTATATCATTATTGTTATATGGTTATTTAATTATTCCAAAAAAATGAAACAACGAAAAACAAGCTGTTGTACTTTAATGTGGATTTGAGTTCCCAAACTGACGGAATGATATTACGGCCCTATTTTGCGTTTGTCAAGGTGGGTTGAAACAACTAAACCCAAACATGTAATGTAGGTCTGTCGGTGTGTGTGTGTGCGCACACACACACTCACACACACACATGCATGCACAGACACACAACCACTCCAGACAACTGCAAAGCAGACAATTGCTATGTCACCATGGAGAGGCAGCGGCTCACCATGCAACTACTGTCCTGCAGACCAGCCTTTGATGAGATATATAGCTATCACAATTACAGGTAATCTTAGTGTTATTGTTGAATGGTTACTTTGAAGACTTTGTGAAATGGTCAATGTGTGAGAGGACCCACCTATAATAGTAAAGCAGCAAAAAATCACCTTCCTACATGGGCTCCTGAAAGCTTCTGGGCCCCGGTGCACTGCATTGATTGCACCGTCGATATTTACACCAATGACTGGGAGTCAAACACCCTAATCTGCGATCCAGCAGTCCTACTGTAGTATAGCAGAACTTCTGATCCAGCGGTCCTACTATGTTATAGCAGGACTACTGATCCAGCGGTCCTACTATGTTATAGCAGAACTACTGATCCAGCGGTCCTACTATGTTATAGCAGAACTACTGATCCAGCGGTCCTACTATGTTATAGCAGGACTACTGATCCAGCGGTCCTACTATGTTATAGCAGAACTTCTGATCCAGCGGTCCTACTATGTTATAGCAGGACTTCTGATCCAGCGGTCCTACTATGTTATAGCAGAACTACTGATCCAGCGGTCCTACTATGTTATAGCAGGACTACTGATCCAGTCCTACTATGTTATAGCAGAACTACTGATCCAGCGGTCCTACTATGTTATAGCAGGACTACCGATCCAGCGGTCCTACTATGTTATAGCAGAACTACCGATCCAGTCCTACTATGTTATAGCAGAACTACTGATCCAGCGGTCCTACTATGTTATAGCAGAACTACCGATCCAGTCCTACTATGTTATAGCAGAACTACTGATCCAGCGGTCCTACTATGTTATAGCAGAACTACCGATCCAGTCCTACTATGTTATAGCAGAACTTCTGATCCAGCGGTCCTACTATGTTATAGCAGAACTACTGATCCAGCGGTCCTACTATGTTATAGCAGAACTACTGATCCAGCGGTCCTACTATGTTATAGCAGAACTACTGATCCAGCGGTCCTACTGTTATAGCAGAACTACTGATCCAGCGGTCCTACTATGTTATAGCAGAACTACTGATCCAGCGGTCCTACTATGTTATAGCAGAACTACTGATCCAGCGGTCCTACTGTTATAGCAGAACTACTGATCCAGCGGTCCTACTATGTTATAGCAGAACTTCTGGGTGGAGATGGCAGAGCCTGGGCCGGAAAACAAAAAACCGAAGGGGCGGAGTTACACATTGCAGAGTCAACATTCCTGTTTCGTTAAGGAGATATTCTACCGAAGAAAAGACGAGTCAATGAAGCTTTCAGAAGGGGATTTTAATGTTTAAGTGTATTTGTACAGTGACCAGTCTACACTGTGTTGATTTGAAACTTTTATAGATTACTACTGCTGGCCTACTGAGCTAGTCTGCCATCAGACTTTAGATATGAATCTAAAGTCTGATTTGTCAGACTAAACACAGCCTAACCAACACTATAGACGATTGTGCCCACATCGCTTATTTACTGATATATATTTATTTATTTTTTAGGTCAAATGAGGCAATTGTTGATTATCAACCAAGATGTTTCTATTCAAAAGTGAATCACTTTTTTGGGGGACTTTGTGTAATCATTTCAGTTCATTAATTAACTCCTCAAGAGTATTTCCGGCCCAGCGCGTACAAGGCAACAGACGGAAAACACAAAACCCAACACAACCAACTAAACAAAACAGACACCGTAAAGTCAGTAATGTAAATCATTCTGAGAAATGAAAATGTGAAGCATACTTCCCTTGCTGGCATATTTAGTCTTGCACCTGGTGTCTTTAATGCACCACTGAAGCTACCAAGTTTCACTTCTGCTTTTCATGGGGCTTTTTTTAGGCCCATGGTGTCGCTTGATGCTC
The DNA here is from genome assembly GCA_030340625.1 of Merluccius polli. NCBI lineage: Eukaryota > Metazoa > Chordata > Actinopteri > Gadiformes > Merlucciidae > Merluccius > Merluccius polli. The sequence goes on along the minus strand of JAOPHQ010001718.1, from coordinate 62,117 downwards.
CTGCCTGCTCAGCCATGTCCTGCCCTAACATGTGTGCAAACAGCCCTCCACATCCTCCTCCAGCTAAAAGGCTTGCATTACTTGTAAACTACGCCATCTAGCTTGAATTCAAGGATATCTGATCTATTGGTGCTTTATTGGGCGGACGATAGAAAACTGGATGGATTCTGAATTATGTATTTCTCACAGCAACATGATGCCACAGTCGGGTCAATCGAGCTGAAACCTAATTACATTTCTGAACTACCTTTTCATGTTTTCCTGTATTTTCCGATTTTCTTGATCTCTTCGCTTTTAACGGGTCCTTGTGTGATGTGTTTTCCTTTATTGAATTAAAGCACAACTAACTAACTGAGCTGTTCTTCTACATACAAATGTGATACACTTGTGATATCATAAACAAGCACCATGACCATTTATGCTGTTTCTGTAAGGTAGGCTACAACATAGACCCTGCACCTGTTTGACCTCCTGTCTAGAAGAGAGAACTCAGGTGAACGGTGCCCACATTGCATCACGTGGTTGAGTGTGTTGTGGTGACTTCCAGCTGAAAGGTTCTGGGTTTGAACCCCAATGTCTGCTGACCTGTAGGCGGTGGTGTAGTGGTCGTGGTACACAAGGGAAGTGTTTTTTTTTAACCTATTATGGAGACGATGAGGGCCAGCAGGTACCGGTAAATATTACCGTCCTCTTGGCCTTGTCCGGAAACACTCACCAGCAGCGCTGAGAGAGACCGAGAGACAAAGGAGATACAATTAGAGAGCTTAACAAATTATATTGTATCAGATCAACAGCGCAGACTAGATTACATTTGCACACAATAACAAACGGACCGGATCAAGCGAAAGGTAGTGCTTTAACTTTTATTTCTCTGTAGGGATCCTTTCCGTAATGTTGTCAGACACTTATAATAACAATCTGAGCCTGTCAGTGGCCAAACAAGCACTTAGAGGACGTACTTTGACGGGGCGCCCTTTAGTTTTACATTGCTGCCCGTTTTGCGGCTGACGGCTGAAGCCCTCCCGCTCAATACTGGAGCAATTGCAACAATCGTTGTTTGCAATAGTCACTGAGACCAAACACGATAGGAAAATAGGGCCCAGGCTGAAAATCCCCATATTATCATTTAAACTGGTCAATAGTGACACCTAGTGGAGCTATGGGAAAGGGACCTAATTGAGTGGGATGAATCAAAATGCACGGGTTGCATTCATCACGCAACTGATGACAATAAGGAAGTGTTTTTTCTGGGAGATCTGAATATTAACTGGAGTGATAAGAATACCAACAGAAAAAAACTATTGAGATTTACAGAGGGATGCAATATGAAGCAGATGGTAAAACATGCAACAAGATCTTCAATAAGGAACGGCATATGAGACATGCATTGATCTGATTTTTACTAGTGTACCACAACAGTGTTCAAGTGCTTGTGTAAATAAAGGCTACTATTAAACGATTCAATTGTGAGGGACTCCAGAGGGGTTTAGCTGTAATTCCCTTGGAATTAATATATTTAGAGGAAAATTTAGACCATGCTTTTGAACTCTTTACAAATCTCTTAACTGAAGTAATTAATCAGCATGCTACAATTAAGAAACGCACTGTTAAGGCCTGTGCACTTGTGCACTGAAACTGAATCACATTAAGAAAGCCACATTTTCTAAAAAGGCATTTATGGAATGTGAAAATGACTCAAAGAACTCAAGGCAAAAATAACATTGAATACAGTAAGAGGGTTGTTGGGAACAAATATCTCGCAAAACCCATCATTTGTTGAGGAGAACGGGAGGATAATCACAAAACCTGCTGACAATGCCAATCATTCTGCTGCATATTTTTAAAACAAAATGAACAGATTAAGAACAATAATTGATTCTCTAAAGATAATTGTATGCGTCTTATTGACAAGAATATTATGTTGAACAAAATGTGTTCATTTTCCCTGTTCTTGGTAACAACTGAAGAGGTTATGAAACTGTTAGTCACTACCTGATGGCAAAGCTATAGGCTACGATCTAATGGACAACATGTTATTGAGGAATGCTGCTCCTCAGATTGCTGTCCCTTGGAGGTATTTGTGGTCACTTGAACTAGGGCAGTTCCTAAGGCAGCGTTTCTCAAATGGGGGTACGTGTACCCCTAGGGGTACTTTGAACAATTGCAGGGGGTACTTGGAACATTTCAAATTGTTTTGTTGTTGTGTTCATATTGGTTATGAACAATTGTAAAATAATTATACCCTAGTACAAGTTTGGTAAATATTTCCAATGACAAGTTCCCATGTTTCTCACTAAACTAAGTATTTGCCTCACCCATTTAATGTTCATATTTACACCAAACAACGTGTTCACATATTTACACATACATCATTTATATTCATTTTCAATTTTTTTTCCTCCCTAAAATGATTTGTGCTGGTGAAAGGGGTACTTGGCTGAAGAAATGTCTTAGAGGGGTTACTTTAGTACAAAAGGTTTGAGAACCGCCCTAAGGTATGGAAGGAAGCTAATGTCCAATTCCAAAAGACAACAAAGAACCTTTCTCTCCTAAAAATAGTCAACCCATTAGTCTTTTACCCTCACTTAGCAAGATATTGGAATGTGGAATTAGTAAACAGATATGGTCATATATGGAAACTAATGATTTAAACTCTCCTATTCAGCATGCCTTCCTTAGGGACCACTCCACAGGAACTGCCCTTATTGGGATGACAGATCAATGGCTAGGACCCCATGATATGGGAAAATCTGTTGGGATATTGTTTTGGGATTTTAGTGCAGCTTTTGATTTGGTTGATCATATAGTATATTGTTAAAACCAGGGCTTGAAAACGAAATTATTTTTCAATCGTTCCGCTCCGAACGGAACCGGTATATTTAACGTTTTCGTTCTTGCGTTCCGCCACCAACATATCGTTCCTGAACCGGTTCAGAACGTAAAATAACGTTTATTCTTAACGTTTCGGCAGTGTTATTGGGCCGAGTCTATTTTTGTGGTCGATACCTTACAATAGACCGTTATTGGTATATAACCAGGGTATTGGTATTGGGAATTTGTGACAGCTGAGCTTAGCGGGCGGCGAAGTGAACGCGGCAACCGGAATTTTTTTTTTTTTTTCATGAAATAGGCTATGCTTTGCTTTTGTGAAATTTTATAGGCTATATAGAGAACGAAAAAAAACCCGTTATTAACCGGTTTTGGGGATTTCAGAATAACGTTTCTGTTCCGGAACAGTTGAAGACCATTTGGTTTTCGTTTCCGTTTCCGTTCCTCGTAAAATTCCGTTCGTTTTCGTTTTTTGTTTTCGTTCCTTGAACCGGTTCGGAGCCCTGGTTAAAACACTAACCCTTTAACAGATGGACAGTCTGTTTAAATCTAGATCTTTTTCTTTGAATATAGAGTGTGGAAGTTCTCTTGGGCCTCTCCTTTATTTAATATATATAAATGACATTTCATATGTACCAACACAATCACAAATTGCAATTTTTGCTGATGATCAACTGTGTATATGCCAGGGTCTTCTAGTGTAGACAGGAGTTGCTGCAACAAGATCTAGAAAGGATTAAAGAATGGGTTTATATGAACAAACATGTACTAAATATGAAGAAAACAAAATTAATGCTGATGGTTTTTGTGAGGAAAAGACAAACACAGCCCAGCTTACAGCTCATGGCAGATGGTGGAATAATTGAGAAAGTAGATGAGAACAGATGGTTGGGTGTCCAAGTTGTTTTGGACATGCATACATTTTTTCGATGTAAGAAACTGATTAGGACTGCAGGCATGGTGGGCAGAATAGCTAAATATCTACCCCAACAAATATTAAGACAGGTAACCCAGGCATTAACTGGGAGTGAAGTGAATTACTGTGCTGCTATTTGGGGTAACGCTGGGGTTGGAGAAATTAGTAGGCTGCAAATTGCACAAAATAAGGCTGCAAGAATCATTCTTAGATGTTCGCACAACACAACCTGTTCAAAAACGATGTAACATACTGGGGTGGTTACCAATTAAAGACACAATAGCCATAAGTGTTCTCGATGCATTTTATAAGAAGAATAAACCAAGAATGTTAAACAGCAGGTTTCAGCAAGTGAAGGACAGGCACTTAGTTAACACACGAGCAGCAAATACAGGTGATTATGTGTTACCCAGGAAGGACTAGGCTGGTAACTGGGAAAATAATGTTTTCTTATCGTGCTGTCAAGCTATGGGATAGTTTACCTGACCTCATCAGGAGCTTACCAAAAAATCAGTTAAAACATGTGGAGGGTTTATGTGGAGTGTGTGTTGTTGATGGCTGGTTTACAGCCTCACCTGGCCTGAGTCGGACTAATTGGACTCTGGCTGGGTGGGGCTGCACACCTGTGGTGCATGAGCACTCATGGCACCCAGGATAAACCAGCCATCAACACACACTCGAGGAGGAGCACCGTCATGACAAGAAGTACCATCAGCTCGGCGAATAACATCTTGCCTGAAACTCCAATAAACACCTTGAATAACATCTACCCGTGTCCTGTGTCGGAGGGCCCCAAAGGAAAGCCACTTCGGTGGCGTGTGGTCAGGACCAACCCTGCCACAAAACAAAACATAAAATGCATATTTAAAGGACACTGTGTAAATCTATGCTCACTATGACTATGTAAGGTGCATTTTTGTATGGAATGTGGGTAATAAATTATAGATATTATGGTATATAAGGCAGAGGTCTTGAACAGGGGGTCTGCGACCCCTAGGGGGTCCGCGGAGGTACTGCAGGGGGGTCGCGAAAGTTTTGGTTGATTAGACATTTCTTTTATATTCCCCCGCAATTTTTTCCACAAATGTCTTTAAATATAGGCCTACATTAACATGAATCCAACACACTGTAGTGAACAGATACATGGAGGCAGAAGATGTCTTTCAGTCAGCAATGCACACATTCAGCGACACACAGGAGCTCTTTAAGCTGGGCACCGGTAGCCTAGAAATCTAGACACCCCCTAGCGGCAGCACATTTATTTGGCAGCTAGGTAGGTCTAGCATAGCCTGGTTCCGCCTGTCTCCGTACTTCCGCTCAATTTTCATTTCACTTCAATACTAGGTCTGGGAGTGCTGTATGTTAGAACGATTTCTTTTCCCTCAAATGTGCCTTCCAATCAGCGAACAGGAGGCGCGGCCTGAGAACAGTGACGTATAGGTTGTGCGCGAATTTCAGTTATTGAGCGGAAAGTACGGAGGCGGGCGGAACCAGGCTAATGCTAATGCTCACTGCATCTGCCGTTTGTATACTGCGCGCAACGTGGTTTCTGGCGCATGAAATACGTCACGACCAAACGTTAGCGATTGGTTAAGGCAGATCCAGAGTGGCACTGGGCAGAGCCAATAGGTTTTAAACTTCAACAGCACCCGCCTTCAAGTGAGACATCGTTTGTCTCTACAGCACTGCTAGGCCTTTAGTATGAATGAAATGAGTACGAAGGTCTAGTTAGGACTAGGCTAGGTCTAGCACGGCTCCGTCGGCTTTTTGGTGCTGGAAACACAAAGTATGTCAGACCAATCACAGCGTGAGGGGCGGAGTCGGAAGCCGGGCTACCATGACGACAGAGTTGCAACGGTTCCGTGTTAGGTAAACAATGGCTGCTGCTGCTGGCGAACGGCTGTCTTTCCACTCGGCTTTGGCCGCGACTCTTCAAGACTTGAAGTTAACATTTTCTGTGAGAAAAGAACAAAGAACGGCACTGAAGTCTTTCCTCGAAAATAAATATTTATTCTGAGTTTTGATTAATTACGTAGTCAGAGCCGTCGCTCTGACTACGTCACCTTCTTCGTTGCTCTGATTGGTTGTAGCGCTATCCTATTGCGTGCAGAGGGAACTTGAAAGACAACCGTTTATCCCACACTGCCAATGGAGCTGCGCCAGACCTTACATCTTTCTGATGTGGGTCTGGCTTGCCAGGCTAGGGCACCGGTTCATTCACAACATCAACATCCCATCAACGAGGAATCAGAATCAGAATCAGAAATACTTTAATAATCCCAGGGGGAAATTACTTATGTTACATTACTCCATATGTAATAGACATACACATATTAAGAATATATATATATATATATATATTGTGGCAACCTCGGGGAGGAGAAGAGGTGCCACCAGACCAGTATTGGAAAACAGTTGACTGTCCACACCAGTTTCACAATTAACCAAATTAGCGTTGTTGTCCTTGTTTCGGGCCATCCATACCAACGGGGCGTGGTCGGTGACCAGGGTGAACTGCCGTCCCAACAGGTAATATTTCAGTTTGTCTACTGCCCATTTGACGGCCAGACATTCTTTTTCTACCGTTGAGTAATTCTTCTCCCTGGGCAGTAGCTTACGGCTAATGAAGGTGATGGGGTGTTCCTCACCTTCTCTTACTTGCGATAGGACGGCACCCACCCCGGTCTCCGATGCGTCGGTCTGGACCACGAGAGGGAGGGAGAAGTCCGGTGTCACCAGCACCGGGTCGGAGCAGAGGGCGTTTTTCAGTTCCAGGAACGCCTTCTCCACCTCTGGGGTCCACTTCACCCGGTCCGGTTGTTGGTTCCGTGTAAGCTCTGTGAGGGGGCATGCAATGGAGGAGAAGTGGGGAACAAAACGGCGGTAATAGCTGGCTAAGCCCAGGAATACTCTCACCTGTCTTTTGCTGAGGGGGCGGGGCCCCTCACGGATAGCCTCGACCTTACCTACCTGGGGCTTCACACATCCCCGTCCAATGGTGAACCCCAGATAGTTGGCGTCTTGAAGGCCGAGGCAACACTTTTTGGGGTTGGCTGTGAGCCCCGCCTCCCTCAGAGCCTGAAGCACCGCGTTCAGCTGAGCCAGGTGGGTTCCCCACTCCTCCCCGTGGACCACGATGTCGTCCAGGTACGCTGCCGCGTACTCCTGGTGGGGACGGAGCACCTGGTCCATCAGCCGTTGGAAGGTGGCTGGGGCCCCATGTAATCCAAACGGGAGTCGGACATACTGGAACAAGCCGTCGGGGGTCGCGAAGGCTGTCTTCTCCCGGGCCTCCGGGGAGAGGGCCACCTGCCAGTACCCCTTCGTTAGGTCCAGCGTGGAGATGAATCTGGCCTTCCCCAGTCGCTCGATGAGCTCGTCTACGCGGGGCATGGGGTATGCATCGAACTGCGATATAGAATTGAGTTGTCGAAAGTCATTGCAAAACCGCACCGTTCCTTCTGGCTTGGGCACCAGAATGATGGGGCTACACCACTCACTCCTTGATTCCTCTATGATCCCTGCTTTTAACATTTTTTTAACCTCTTCTTTTATGGCAACTTTTCTTGCCTCAGGGACTCGATAGGGCCTTAATTTTACCTTCCTTCCAGGGGTGGTGAGGATGGGGTGGTCGATGAGGGTGGTGTAGCCCGCCTCAGTGGAGAACACCTTCCGGTGCCGCTGTATCAGTTCCTGGAGGTCCTGCTTCTGCCGGGGGGTGAGCTGATCTCCTATGGGAACTGTTGCCGGCTCCCCCGCCTGGGGCTCCTGGGGGGGAGAGAGAGAGAGCAGAGCCTCGGGGGCCACCCACCTTTTCAGGAGATTGATGTGGTATATTTTCGTCTCTTGTCGTCGGCCGGGCCGTCGCACCCTGTAATTCACCTCTCCCATCCTCTCGATTACTTCATAGGGCCCCTGCCATCGGGCCAGGAATTTGCATTCCACAGTGGGGACCAAGACCAACACCTTATCTCCCACCTGAAATTCCCGTGGTTGGGTCCCCCGGTTGTAGACCCGCGCCTGAGCCGTCTGGGCCTCTGCCATATGTTCCCGCACCAGGGGCCAGAGGGTAGCCATCCGGTCGCGGAGCCCCTCCACGTGCTCGACCATCGTGCGGTGGGGGGAGGGTTGGTGCTCCCAAGCCTCCTTGACCAAGTCCAGCAGTCCCCGGGGCCTCCTCCCGTACAGCAGTTCGAATGGGGAGAAACCGGTGGAGGCCTGTGGTACTTCGCGGATAGAGAACATCAAAAAGGGGAGGAGCTGATCCCAGTTCCTCCCGTCCAATTCCATCACCTTTTTTTAGCATTTTTTTGATTGTCTGATTGAATCGCTCCACCAGTCCGTCAGTTTGGGGGTGATACACCGAAGTACGTAGCTGCTTGATTTGGAGTAATCGACACATATCTCGCATCAATCTTGACATAAATGGGGTACCTTGATCGGTCAGGATCTCCTCCGGGATGCCGACTCGGGTGAACATCAGGACCAGCTCTCTGGCAATACCCTTCGTGGCCATGGTGCGGAGGGGGATGGCTTCGGGGTACCGAGTGGCATAGTCCAGTACCACCAAGATGTACTGGAACCCGCCGCTGCTCTTTGGTAGGGGTCCCACCAAGTCCATAGCAATGCGGCTGAACGGAGTCGCTATAATGGGAAGGGGAATTAGTGGGGCTCTTACGTGCGGTCGCGGCGCTACCATCTGGCAGTCGGCACACTGCCGGCAGTGGTCCTCCACGGCCTTCTTCACTCCTGGCCAATAGAAGCGGGCGACCACCCGCGTGGAAAAGACCAGGGTCTTTTCCACGCCGAGGTGAGCGCCGAGTAGGTGGCTGTGCGCTAGTTGGAGAACTGATGGGGCGAAAGCGCGAGGCACCAGCAGCTGCTCGACCTGCTCCCCGGCCTCCATCACCACCCGATACAGGAGCTGGTTTTTAATGGCAAAGAAGGGGTGGGTTAAAGGTCTTACCCCTTGCACGGGTTGGCCGTCCACCACTGCCACCTGGCTCAAGGCGCTGGCGAGGTTGGGGTCCTCTAGTTGCGCGGCTCCAAACCGTCCCATCAGCCGTGCCGGCAGGGGTGGGGCGTCCGAGCCCAAGGGGAACATCTCTAGGAGGTCGTCACCCTCCTCGGCGGGTGAGAGGGGTCTTCTCTCAGGGTCCGTGGCCCGGGTCTCCTCCTCGGCCCTGTCAGCAGCGGCACTGGCCGCCCCCTCGGAGAGGGGATCCGTGGAGTCCCCTGGCTCTCCCTCCTGGAAACCACATGTGGCGGGGTCGAGATGTTACATAGAGGTTATTTACGAGGTACTGTATTGTTTACGTAAATTAATACATTTTTGTGGGTCACTGACAGAGCTGTATTGTTAAATTGTCCCTTTATTTTTAACTTAACATTATAAAGCTTAAGTGAAGTAAACACCTTGCTAGGCCGCAAGAAAACATGCCTAACCTATCTCTCACCTTGTAGTTAAATTCTGCCCTCCTGGCGAAGTGGACAATAACTCGAAGACGCAATGGCCACGTTGCTTGGCAACGCCTGCATACGGGAGATATTAAATAGTCCGCTCGACTTGTACAATTTAAAAAAAAACTCACGATTTTAACTCTAAAACACATTAAAGTATTATTAATTGATTAGATATTATATGAATGGACTTCGCGGTTCACGCCTCCGCGTCGTCCATTCATTTCAGTTAATGGACACCTCGTCGGGCATTATCCCTTACTTACCAGCTGGGAGTTCCTTCTAAGGACTTAACTGTTCTCCTTTCAATTGCAACAAATGCCAAGTTTCGCAGACGCAGAAAAAAAGGTGTATCTTATTGAATGTTCAACAAATTATGTATGTGTTCGTCAGTCGTCACTGTCAAAGTCAGTTGACGATAGCTGCCTAATGAAGGCGGTGACTGGCCAGTGTTGTGTCAGTCAAATTCTACCCTATCGGTCACTGCTTCATGGGTGGGACTTATCTGCCATAAGGATCAATTGAAACAGAAAAAAACCACGAGCCACCTGGGTTTCACTTAGCCTAGTCCTAACTAGACCTTGGTACTCATTACATTCATACTAAAGGTCTAGAACTGCTATAGTCTAGTCCTAACTAGACCTTGGTACTCATTACATTCATACTAAAGGTCTAGAACTGCTATAGTCTAGTCCTAACTAGACCTTGGTACTCATTACATTCATACTAAAGGTCTAGAACTGCTATAGTCTAGTCCTAACTAGACCTTGGTACTCATTACATTCATACTAAAGGTCTAGAACTGCTATAGTCTAGTCCTAACTAGACCTTGGTACTCATTACATTCATACTAAAGGTCTAGAACTGCTATAGTCTAGTCCTAACTAGACCTTGGTACTCATTACATTCATACTAAAGGTCTAGAACTGCTATAGTCTAGTCCTAACTAGACCTTGGTACTCATTACATTCATACTAAAGGTCTAGAACTGCTATAGTCTAGTCCTAACTAGACCTTCGTACTCATTTCATTCATACTAAAGGTCTAGAACTGCTATAGTCTAGTCCTAACTAGACCTTGGTACTCATTTCATTCATACTAAAGGTCTAGAACTGCTATAGTCTAGTCCTAACTAGACCTTGGTACTCATTACATTCATACTAAAGGTCTAGAACTGCTATAGTCTAGTCCTAACTAGACCTTCGTACTCATTTCATTCATACTAAAGGTCTAGCAGTGCTGTAGAGACAAACGATGTCTCACTTGAAGGCGGATGCTGTTGAAGTTTAAAACCTATTGGCTCTGCCCAGTGCCACTCTGGATCTGCCTTAACCAATCGCTAACGTTTGGTCGTGACGTATTTCATGCGCCAGAAACCACGTTGCGCGCAGTATACAAACGGCAGATGCAGTGAGCATTAGCATTAGCCTCCGCCCGCCTCCGTACTTACGCTCAATAACTGAAATTCGCGCAGGACCTCTATGTCACTGTTCTCAGGCCGCGCCTCCTGTTCGCTGATTGGAAGGCACATTTGAGGGAAAAGAAATCGTTCTAACATACAGCACCGCCAGACCTTAGTGCTGAAGTGAAATGAAAATTGAGCGGAAGTACGTAGGCGGGCGGAGCCAGGCTAGGTTTCACTCGAGTTACATTGAATCAATGGGAAAAGTGACGTATGGTGGTGAAGCAGAAGGAAAGTCTGCTTCACTGTAATTATCTGTTCCACCGCGGGTGGCGCTGTTGTATGGAAGCAAATCTGTACCATAATTCAAATTAAAGTGGATTAACAGAAATGCTTTTTCATTTTCAGAATATAGCTGCATTTTTTGACACATAAATAGAATGAATAATAAATCATCCAAACTGCATTTTCATTTTCTTCTTCAATATTGCTCATTTTGTAACTTTATTAAAATTAAAAAGAAAAGGACATTTAAGATTTAATTTTCAAAAGATGCCCCGGCAAATAGTTACCAAAATTCAATTTGAAATGTCAAATTTGAAAATTAAAATGCATTAACAGAATGGCATTTTCATTTCAAGGTCATTGCTGCATTATTTTAGCCTGGCGAGCCAGACCTACATCAGAAAGATGTAAGGTCTGGCGCAGCTCCATTGGCAGTGTGGGCGGGATAAACGGTTGTCTTTCAAGTTCCCTCTGCACGCAATAGGATAGCGCTACAACCAATCAGAGCAACAAAGAAGGTGACGTAGTCAGAGCGACGGCTCTGACTACGTAATTAATCAAAACTCCGAATACATATTTATTTTTCGAGGAAAGACTTCAGTGCCGTTCTTTGTTCTTTTCTCAAATAAAATGTTAACATCAAGTCTTGAAGAGTCGCGGCCAAAGCCGAGTGGAAAGACAGCCGTTCACCAGCAGCAGCAGCCATTGTTTACCTAACACGGAACCGTCGCAACTCTGTCGTCATGGTAGCCCGGCTTTCGACTCCGCCCCTCACGCTGTGATTGGTCTGACATACTTTGTGTTTCCAGCACCAAAAAGCAGACGGAGCCGTGCTAGACCTACCCATAGACATATATACATAGACGCCTCATAGACTGACGCTGCCCGTTAGAGCTGACGTAGCAGCGCGGCCGCCATCTTGGCAGGGGACCCAGTGCATTCATTTCTATGGAGGAAGGCGTATCCCCAACTACAATAATAAGCATAACTCCCCGAATTTTTACCGGATTTTCACACGGTTTGGTTTGTTACAAATGGCAGAGATTTATTTATGATACAGGACGATTTTTTTTTTTTTTTTTTTTTTTTTTTAAATAATAAGAATTATTGTTCAATCTTACTTGTTAAAGGTAATCCCACACGATCTGGTGTCAATACTGCGCCGTAAGCTGCACAACATACTGGCATAGCTTGCTCTCCCGTTGACTCCTATGCTAGACTAGAGTGAGGACTCCCTACCAATATGGCGGCGACGCTGGGTTACGTTCCATCACGTCATGAGGCGTCTATGTATATATGTCTATGGACTAGGGATGTTCCGAGCGGTTAATTGCACTGACGTGTACACGACATTTTTATTCGAATACCCGTTAATTAATTAATTAATTAAATTATGAAATTTAACTCTGAGAAATAGCCCAAACTAAGCACATTTCGATCTATATTTATAACTTATTTATTAGTTATAATAATGTACCCCCATTACGAGGTTGCTTTAAGGAGAATTCTGTCTGATTTGTGTTTTTATTTTGACCTTTCTTTTTTTTCACATTTTTTCGTTTAGTAAAAATCTACTTTAAATTATGGAATTGATTAAAACCACTTCTTGTCAGTAAATATATTTGTTTTGGACTTTTAAAGTCTGTCGGCTCTGCGTAATTATTTCTCTCTCTCGCTCTCTGCTCCGCAAGTGGCAGAGAGCGAGAGAGAGAGACAAACAACATGCCTAACTCAGACGTCCTTATGAACTTCAGACAACATCACGTTAACGGTTAAACAACGTTTATTTTTCAAGTTGTTTTTTTACAACATCTTCAAAGACGATGGCGAGCTGCACCCTCCCGCAGGCGACAGACATGCAGTAATGTTGGTCCATTTTTTTTGTTGTTATTTTTTTAGTGTAACCAAATTTTTTTTACAAAACGGTTAGTGGCGGCAGCCCCGTGTAACCGTGTAACCGAATACCCGCGCACATCCCTACTATGGACCTACCTAGCTGCCAAATAAATTTGCTGCCGCTAGGGGGTGTCTAGAGTTCTAGGCTAGTGCAGCCCCGCATTGAACACCTCTGCGCATCAAAAGCGAGGCCTCATTGTTCCCACTGATATGAACGATTAAATTGAAAAAAACGTTATGAAAATATGTGAATCTGTTCGATTTGCGATCGCAATACAGCCCGGACCGACCAGGCTGTATTGGTGAGCGATTGCGATACAGCCTGGACCGACGACCGACGTCCATGGCCATGAGGAATATACAGTATATATATATATAGATATATATATATATATATATATATATAGATATATATAGATAGATAGATGTAAGGCAGTGTATCTGTTGGCCACTAGATGGCGCTTTAGCCCTTGGTTGTCGATCCGAGTTTGTTTTACATTAATGCTTTTTGATTCCTCTGATCATATACACCCTAGAGTTGATGCGAGTTTCGCGTACGACACCATTTTGCTTTGGATGTGCGCAGTGTTGTAATGTCGTTACTGTACTTAAGTAGAATTTTCACGTATCTGTACTTTACTTCGTTATTTATATTTCTGACAACTTTTACTTTTACTCCACTACATTTCCTCACTAAAATGTGTACTTTTACTCCGATACATTTCCCATAACCATCTTCGTTACTCGTTACTACAAAATAAAAATCGTGTTGGTGACCTACTTCCTGTTTATCAACCTCCAAGCGCGAAGAAAAAAAAAACACCGCGCGCGACGAAGAAGAAGATCTGCTTTGGCCAATCACGGAAGCACCTGCAGCTGCGGCAGGTTCTGCTAATTCTCCGGTCACAAATGACGAGATCAACAGTGGCGACATCAACCGGTATTTTAACCCAAACTGAAAGTGGCTGTTGTTTACTGTTGCCATGGCGACATGTCTTTTCCCAGACGAAGTGGTTTTTGTGCGTGTGTGTGTCTAAACGCCACGGCTACACCGGCATGCTGCCAATACTCTAGGGCGGCCATTCGTCCGGCTTTAGGCGGACTGTCCGGACGCGTATTTGTCCTTTTTGAGACAACCCCGCCGGTCATAGGTCCGCCCGCGGGACATAGGTCCGTGGTGTGTTACGATCGCGCGCGCGCGTAGGTCCGCGGTGTGTTACTATTGCGCGCCCCCCCCCCCGTCGGCCGTAGATCCGAGGCGCGCACCCCCCCCCCCCCCCCGGGCTGAGGTGTCCTCCATTTCAACAACTCATAAATGGTCACCCTACAATACTCTGATAGGACGTCACAGTGTGATTACGGTGTTTACATGTCTACAATAATGCCAATAAGACTGGAATACTCCACATGTCTTCATTCAGTATTGATTACTCCCACTATGGGAATGCTGTTTACATGGCAGTGTGTTAATCTGAGTATTACATCAGTATAACATCAGTCCAGTGTTGTCTTATGTGTACGACTTATATTTATTGTTATTTATTTAATTTTAATGTTGAACAAGTTGAAGCCTCTCCCCTGTACTGTACCTGGATATTACAGGAGCCAAAATACATTTCATAATCACAATTCTAACTCCTCACTTTGTTTAAATACTTTTACTTTTACTTCTAATACTTAAGTACATTTTATATCAGAAAATTACTTTTGGTACTTAAGTACAGTAAATGTCAGGTACTTTCAGACTTTTACTCAAGTAATATTCTAAAAGGTGACTTTTACTTCTACCAAAGTCATTTTCTGGTAAGATACTTGTACTTTGACTCAAGTATCGCTTTCAAGTACTTTATACAAGACTGGATGTGCGTTATCAACTCTACAGGTGAGTCGTGTTATTTCGGTGGGTGAAATGGATGGGAGATATCTTAGTGAATACCACACTGGAGTTCGTTTTTTGTGAGCTAGTTTGAATGTTGGACTGTTGAGCAGTTGAATGCTGGGTGATGAACCAATGTTAAAATGATAGTTATTTTTCAATAGACATATTTTTTGTTTTTGTGTGAAAAAAGGGTGGGTGGTGGCAGTGGGGCTCATTGGGTGCTCAGCACCCCTAAAGCTCTGACCCTAGAATCGCCCCTGGTGATTGGCATAGCTGGCGATTTTGTTTATCTATGGAATAACGATAAATGTGTTAAATATATAAATGTACTTATTAAGAACGGGATGTGCGTTATCAACTCTACAGACTGTGCTGGAAAATAAAACATCTCGCCACCATTCCCGAACCTCTTCATCTCCCGTGTGCACAGCAAAAACTGGAGTGTTGAATCAACTCCCACAGAGTCAATTTTAACACTTTTTGCGGGTTTATATAGCTCCACACTCTACAGAGTTAAATTAACACTTTCAAAATAGTTAATTATTTAACACTGTACCTAGAGTTACTTTTTAACTCCCTAGACTGGGTTGAATTAACACTATATCGAGTTACATTAACACTATATCAGAGTTCCTTTTTAACTCCCTAAACTGTGTTAAATTAACACTATATCGAGTTACATTAACACTATATCAGTTACTTTTTAACTCCCTAAACTGGGTTAAATTAACACTATATCGAGTTACATTAACACTATATCAGTTACTTTTTAACTCCCTAAACTGGGTTAAATTAACACTATATCGAGTTACATTAACACTATATCAGAGTTACTTTTTAACTCCCTAAACTGGGTTAAATTAACACTATATCGAGTTACATTAACACTATCAGAGTTACTTTTTAACTCTCTAAACTGGGTTAAATTAACACTTTATCGATTTACATTATATCAGAGCTCCTTTTTAACTTCCTAAATTGGGTTAAATTGACACTACATAGTTAACAGTACAATACAACCATTAAAATGACAATTCCAAGAAAAATGCATTTTCAAAAACACAATTTATTTTAACTTTTCCCCCAATGCAGTCAGTTAAAACATGAGGGTATAATGTACAAACTTCCATCTGCTTACCATTTATTTTAAGAACTCTTGACTGCTGGGATAAACACTCTTGCACATAAAACATGTTAGCATTTAGCTCACAACTGCCCTGCCTTTTACTCAGATTGTGACAACTACTTCCTGGTTAAGGAGTTTTGCTCTCAAGTCGCGAACTCTTGGTGACTCCTTCATTTTTCCCATATCAATGTTATAGACAGTTGTCTGCAGAAAGGTGTAGAAATTCACAAGTGCACCATCATAGGAGACATTGAAGACAAAATGAGCTTTAAAAAGCTCATCAAATGCCCCAATGGAGCGGGTGGCCTGGCAGGGGATGAGATGCTTGTCGATGGAGACGTAGAAGTTGTCGATCTTCCTCTTCTGCCGCCCAACCGCCAGGAGATATGGCTGCTGGTTCTGCTGACTCTGGAGATGCTCCTCCAAGCTGCAGCAAGACTGGGGTTGACACAAGGACATTGGACAGAGTCAGGGCAAGTCAGAGAAAATAGAGTTACAGAAGTCATTATTCAAACATCCTACAAATCAGGGTGAGATGAGAAATCATCATGAAAACTATGAATTAGTCATAACTAGAAAAAGCATTTCCAGAAGGAAATGCATGTAAATTAGTTTAAGATGTTGTTGGGAAACAAAAAAAGAAAGGAAGAAAGAGACAGAGGGGGTAGATAAAGAAAAAGGACAGAGGGGTTAGATTGAGGAAAAAAAGAAAGAAAAAGACAGGGGGTAGAAGACAGAATAAAAAGAGAGGGGATGATAGAAAGAGGTCAGAAGACAGAAAAAGACAGGGGGTAGAAGACAGAATAAAAAGAGAGGGGGTGATAGAAAGAGGTCAGAAGACAGAAAAAGACAGGGGGTAGAGAAAGAAAGAAAGAAAGAAAGAAAGAAAGAAAGAAAGAAAGAAAGAAAGAAAGAAAGAAAGAAAGAAAGAAAGAAAGAAATGTGGTAGAAGACAAGAAAAGAGAGAGGGGGTGATAGAAAGAGGGGAAGGAAAAGGGAGAGAAAGAAGAAAGAAAAACAAAAGATGGACAGTGGGGACAGACAGACAGACTTGACATGTTAAAAGCTGTGTATATCAGTCTGATTTAGCTGTGTGTGGGGCTGTGTTTATACACAGCTTAACAAGCACCAGGCTGCACCTGTACCTAATGTTGATAATGAGCTGGCCAAAGGCACAGAGCAGGAGCAGAGCATGAAGATTTGAGCTCAACCCAGCTCCCAAACAACAGCCGACAAAAAGAGGACCATACCTCTTATCAAACTGTGGTGAAGATTAATTGGGTCAGATGACCTTACTGAACATGGTGATATGTATTAAATGTTTGTAAGGCAAATACTTTGTTTGATATTGCGAGTTAGAAACAGAATCTATTTCTGCTTTTCTCAGATCAGTGCCTGCTTTTGAATGTCAATGAGAGGAAGGGAGGGAAGTGGCCACACTCAGCTGTCAGACTGTTAGTGGATGGAGTAATAATAAGTTTAAACAAAGAGAGGAACAATTACCTTATGAAAGACTACCAGTCTCTCGACTGCATCAGAGGCGCTGATTTTTGGAAACCTCGGTCCCCCTGGTGGTGGTGGAAGAAGGTACAACAACAGCAACAGGGCGGACATCTCTTGGTCATAGGCTATGGATGGAGAGTAACAAGAATGAATTAACTGCAAATATTTTACAAGTTATTGTTGAAGTTTTAATGAGAACTAGAACCAGCATTTCCTGTGAGCTGAGAATGGAATGGCTTTTGTAAAGGGCTAAACGCAGTGGAAATGTTAAAAAGACTGAAAAAAACTTTAAATCCTGCTGTTTAAATGTAACAGTGAAAAACAGAGTTGAAATGTGCTTCAATAAACTGTAAACTGACAGCTAAAGAATTTTTTTTTTTTTTTTTAAAGAAAAAGAAATACACAGAATGAACGAACAATTGAAGTCCAGTAACATAAAATCAATCGGTCTTTATTAATCACAAGACTATTGAACTGTAATTGCTTATAACAAATTCTATCGAACAAAACTCACTTGGTGCCTCGTCAAGTTCACTTCCTGGAGACTCTGCGGCCTGCAGCATTCGGCGCAGCTCAGGTGTTGGGGTGAGCCGCTTGGCCTCTTTGATGACGTTATCTCTGAAGAACGGATCCCATTTCTGGAGCAGCAGGTTGGAAACCTCTTCAAACAGGAGTGTGAAGTCTTGATTCATCTATAAGAAAGCAAATTTACTACTACCACATTCAGCACATTTCAAGGCATTCTAAAAATCCCATTTCATACTTACCAATCCCTTTGTATCCAGGAATCTTGGGAAGATGGAGAAGATATCTTGAGTTTTGTCTGAGTCGTAGATGAGTTTTCGGCGATTCTGAAAGGTCTCTCTCATCTTCAGAAAAATTACGGAACTGTCTGTTGTATGGTTGAGCAAGGAGATGGCTTCCTGGTATGCATCCCCATCAAGCTGCTGGTCAACAACAATGGACCTGCGCACATTTGGGCCTCCTGAAAAAAAGCACACAATTCTTTCAAGAAAAAAAAACAAGAAACACCCTAGATGAAGTTGTAAGAAAGAAAGAAAAATGAGGGGTACTTAGAGAAAGAAAGACAGTTGCGTAGAGATAGATAGTGCCGTAGATAGATAGATAGATAGATAGATAGATAGATAGATAGATAGATAGATAGATAGATAGATAGATAGACAGATAGACAGATAGACTGACCTCCTCCTGGGGAAAAGCCAGTGGGGCTACTTGTAGATGCATGTCCTCTTCGAATCTTTCTCTGAATCGTTTTCAGACGCCAAGAAATGTATCCGGTGCTGCTTGCAGCATCATAGAAATGTTCCTAAAATGGAAATACATTCAAAATTAATGTGATGTCAACCTCATAAGCTACTGTGAAATTTCAGAATCTAAATGTTACTGTAATGTAGACAAAACATGAAAATTATGTAAACAGAGAGTACAATAATAATGACTATACATAGCCTTTCTTGGAGTATGGGTCTTTGAAGGACGGGAACACTGTCACTATCCCAAGAGCGTACTCTTCTCGAACAGCTTTGCTGGGGAGTTGCCTGAGAAAAGATCAAATTAGCATTAATACAAGGGCCAAGTAGTTAACTTGTTAATTAAAAAAAGGATAGTACAGACAAATAGAACACACATACCCGTGTTTATCAATCATGTGTGCCACTATTATATTGACCAACTTTCTTCTGGTAGCATCTGTTAGAGTTTGTGTTGTGTGATACTCTTGGAGGACCTCTTCACCACCTGAGCTGGTACCAAGGACATCTTCAATCAACTTTGAAAAAGAAGCAAAAAAACAAATGTGATAAACTGCCTTTCTAGAGCTTAAGGATGACAAATGTTGATTTTAAGAAACCTGTGAGTACTTAGCACAACCTTTCTAGCAGATGCTGCAGTAAGTGGGCCCTCAAGTCTTGGTTTCTTCCTAGGAACATCATCTAGGAGTATAGTTGATGTACTTGCACATGAACTGAAGCTTGAATCAGAATAATCGGATGGAGAGGACAAGGAGCAATCGGAAAATTCTAAAAAAAGAAAAAAAGAAAAAGGGGGTGGGGTGTTTATTTGCAGTATACAAAAAGTCATAGAAGATTTTTGATCTAACCAAGCCAACGGCACACCATAGACTCAACTCATTTAATCAATTGATTCTCAGTCTTGATAGGCAATTCAGAAATATTTTCAGAAATTGTTTTAAAGGCATGAATTAGATTAATCAAAAATACATTTGGTATTCATGTTGGATTTATGTCAGTTAAAATGACATTTAAACCATTTAATAAAAGTCAGGCTGAATGTCCCTGTTGTGTAACCACAAAGAATGATATTGAATATTTGATCCACCTTTAAGTGTATTAAATGACTTAATTCTGAAAACATTAAATTGAAATTGTTTACTGTATTTCTGTACTTATAAATTTGCATTAGTGTTTTGCACATTGCATTATGTAATTTACCCCTTTACATTTCTCACCGTCATTTGAGAAAACTGATAGAGTCACATTGCCTTGGCTGACAAGGTCACTGAAAATGTCCTCATCTACTTCTGTCCCTGTTGCATCTTTGTAAACTAATTTTGCGTCAGGTGGCAGGCAAAATCTCTCGATGACTGGAAAAGACAAGATACATCTGAGTGGACCTTTAAGCTAGCACTGATCTTGCCTCATTTCACATTCAATAATTTAATCCACCACTGTAAACAAATTCAGAGATAATCCCCTGCATAAAATACATTCCCTTTTCAGTCCAAATCTTAAAAGAAAGGGGCGTTGTTCTGCCCTTTATATCAAACCAAGCATAAGTAAAACAAAAACAAACCTTTGTCATGGAACTGCACAAAATCAAAACATCCATCAACCTCATCCAACTTCACATACTTCTGCTGTTGGCAATACCGAACCTGGATCAGCATTTTTCTGAGACATGCAACAACAAACAAATGTCAGTAAACACTTAACATGCAAGAAATAATTATTTAACACTCACATAAACGTTGTGTATCATGCAAGAAATTGTTTCATTATTAATTTCACTGCATGTCTAAGATTAAACCACATTCAGCAGCTGCTGGGAGGCTGAACATGCCACAGCAGGCCCAGTGGAAACGCTCTCATTGATGAACGTGGCAGCGACTAGCTGTAGTGACTGCAGCACATGCTACCGTAATTAACATTTACATTTGAGGCAAAACTGATTTATTAAAACATTCCCCTCTGTTAAAAGCTGGTTTTCAGCGACCAAACAAACACAACACAGCACCAGTAAAGTTTACCCTTTTTAGTCTGACTGCCCACTACTACCCATTAATCAGAGTTATTAACCCTCAGATGACCCCTAGACATTTATGTCCACCTGGCACTCTATCCTACCCCCCCACGGTCAAAGGAAAGGTCACTGGGGGCTGATTTTTGGCAAGGAGGTGTATTTTTGGGTCACCTCTGAATGTCCCAAATTTCAGAATGATAGTCAAATTTTTGGGCTCGTAATGAAAAATAAACACGTTAAGGATCCTTCGTTGGACATAAATGTCCACCTCCGCCTATGGGATTTTCAATGTATTTTTGAAAAAAAAATTTAACTAACAGGTATCACCATGTAACGTTCCAATTTTATTACTCACATTTAGACAAACATTTTTTGTATTACAAGTTTTCTGAAATTTTATGTTTAAATATGTAAATGAGGCAATATCTAATGAAATATTCACTGATTTATTTACATTTACATTTACAGAACTGAAATGGATAAAGCTATTTTCAAAATTCTTTTTTTATTTTGTTTTTATTCTCTGTAAATGAGAAAATACTGTCAATACCGTACAAAAAATCATATTTCGCCATATGCGTATGAATAAAATGTTGTATGAATGATATATCAACAATCCACTTAGAAAAAAAACCTTCAGAATATAATACAGACTGGAATAAAGAATAAAAAAATTTTAAAAAAAAAATTCTAAAAATAAATGAAAATAGAGAACTCATGTGTTGTTGCTGCAACAACAACAGGCCGGGAAGGGGTTAAAAAAATTTGTAACCCATGTCAAAAGTGGTTTTTATGATAGGTCAAGATCCAGCCTTATATGCATCACAAAAATCTTTGGAGTAACTGATGTCTAAATGTCTCTTACTACAAGTTGAAAATTGTGTCAAGGGGTAAAAATTGAAAAAGGCTGAAGGAGCACCTGAGGGTTAACCACATAGACATCTTATACATAGACGGAGCATCGAGCGCTACTGCCTACTGGCGCTGACGAGACGCGGGGCCGCCATCTTGGAGTGGTGATCCACTCCACTCAGTGTCATTCGTCAGCGCATATAATTAATCATACCTCACTGAATACCACTGATTTTCACGCGGTTTTTTGTCATACGTGTAGCTATGATAAAGGACACATGTTTTGGCGTGTAATATTATTTTCACAAAATATAACCAATAGTACGGTATAATGTTAAATCTTACTTGTGAAATGTAATCCCGCGATTTCTATATTCGACCATCCGCTCATTTGAGCAGGAATACGCTGAACAGCAGCTCGGCATCCTTGTTTTCTTCTCCTGGCCATACGGTCAACTGTCAATCTATGCCCCTCCCCTCCCCCATCACCACTCCAAGATGGCCGCCGAATTTCTCGCGCCACAGCAGTGCTCCGTCTATGTATAAGATGTCTATGGTTAACCACACCTGTATGATCAGAGCCTCGGACACTCTGGTCTCGGTGCAACGGTAACAAGTGTATGGTCGGAGAAATGGGAAGAGGGAGTATTGGGCAGTCGGACTGATGCCATGCACCCGCCATGAACTTCAAGTTAGCTTGTTAACCTGTGCTAACGTTAGCCCCAAACTATATTCGACAGTTAAATATGAAGCCTTGTTTTTACAACCTCTCAAGCACGCGTGAGACTTGGTAAAATGCAACGGATAACATAGGAAACCGGTTTTTTATTGTTAATGTTTATTTTTTAGCAAGTGGTAGTGGTGAAGTTAACATTGCATTAAAAAAAAAAAATCCAAACATTCGCTGTCCAGTGCCAACCACAAAAAATGCTTAGCAAAGTTACATAAATATTCTCAGCAGATGTTTAATTCAATGTTATTGTTCCTACAAGTTTGATTTTGTAGCTTACCTCTCGTGTAAAACTCCAACTCCGCATCCATTCCTGATTCCAGCAGCGAAATAAACGACGGTTGACCACGCCACGCACAGAGACTATTGATTGATGCACGGGTTCACCCTGCTGAAAGCCCAGGGGCATAACACACGGGTTTACCTGGACTGAAGCCCAGGGGCCTATCAAGCAAGTTAACTCGGCCGAGATGCACTTTACATCTCTACAGAGTTGATTTGCTTAGGTTTGAATAACTCTGTTAAATAACTCCAACACTGAACACCATTTTAATCAGAATGTGTTAAAATGACACTTTGAGAGTTGAAATCAACTCTGACATGTTTAACCCTGAAATTTCAACACTCCAGTTTTTGCTGTGTGGATTCTTCTGCACAGCCACCCGCCAAAATAACCAACAGAACACAACGCAGAGTAGCAGTGGGTCGCTGGAGAGCGAGAGAGGGTTACATATATATATATATATATATATATATATATATATATATATATATATATATATATATATATACTCAATTAGGCCTGCATGAAGAAATTATTTGCTGTTGCAAAGACTCGTTTATGAATGCACTTTTTAAAAAGTTGTGGAAATAAAATGTCTTCAAATACAATATTAAAAAATATTTACATTTGATCAGTTATTGAAAGTCCTTACCTACTTTAAGGGGAGGCTCACATTCACCCAATTTGAAAACCCCTGCTCTATTTGTAATAAAGAGTTCGGACCTACAACATGTGGGCGGCAGCAACGCGCTTGGCGCCGTTCGCTTCCGCCGTTATAAGTAAACGAAGAAGAAGTGGTTGTGGTGAACATAGACATAGACACATATCCGTAGACGCCTCATGACGTGCTGGAACGTAACCCAGCGTCGCCGCCATATTGGTAGGGAGTCCTCACTCTAGTCTAGCATAGGAGTCAACGGGAGAGCTATGCCAGTATGTTGTGCAGCTTACGGCGCAGTATTGACACCAGATCGCGTGGGATTACCTTTAACAAGTAAGATTGAACAATAATTCTTATTATTTAAAAAGAAAAAAGAAAAAAAAAAAATCGTCCTGTATCATAAATAAATCTCTGCCATTTGTAACAAACCAAACCGTGTGAAAATCCGGTAAAAATTCGGGGAGTTATGCTTATTATTGTAGTTGGGGATACGCCTTCCTCCATAGAAATGAACGCACTGGGGCCCCATCCAAGATGGCGGCCGCGCTGCTACGTCAGCTCTAACGGGCAGCGTCAGTCTATGAGGCGTCTATGTATATATGTCTATGTGTCTATGTTGTCTATGTATATATGTCTATGTATATATGTCTATGTGTCTATGTGTCTATGTTGTCTATGTATATATGTCTATGGTGGTGAACGTCGCTATCTTGAACGCCACACAATCTTTGGGGGCTGTCTAATAGTCCAAGATGGCGGCGCTGGTGGGGATGCGTGCGTGTTTCTCCGGTAAACATTCAAATCTCTAAAGTGACATTGTGTTTGTATTTCATTTATCGCCAGGTCCAATAATTGTGAGTTCACTTGTGTCGTATAATTCGTGCGCGAGTTGTTTTCTTTGCGTTTGAACAACACAATGAATGAACAATGGAGGATGATGTCTCCTGTGATGGGACAGCAAGGTCACGTTGCAGTGTGTGGGGCAAACTGCAGTACAGGGTGCAGTCACAGCGACTACTACACCACACGATGGGGGATAGCCCATTGTTTACCGTGACTTCGCCAATCGGATTTAATGGCAGTGTAAAAATACAGCCGTTTGCCATTTCATTCACCCCATCATTGTTCTGTCTCTCCTTATTTTAGCACTTCAGCATTCTTCGCCATGTCTCCTGAACAGCTCCTACAAGTTGGTACGTTTCTGCCCAAACCCCTAAGTCACTTTCTCCATTTGGTCATTTGAATGTGTGCCTTTGTGTTGCTGGCGTCGGGGACGTCATGCTGTGTGCGTCCGGTTGCAGTGCGCCGTGCCGCTGAGCAGACGGAACATGGCAGCGGAGGCTAAGAAGACGTTCAGCCGGGACAAGCCGCACGTCAACATCGGGACTATTGGTCACGTGGATCACGGCAAAACGACCCTGACTGCGGCCATTACCAAAGGTCAACCAACTGGTATCTTCTCTGTTGTACACCCATCAATATCCATATTGCAGTGTTTCTTGCCATCCGTATGAATAAGCAAATCCACTGTAGCACAGCACTCAACTCCCTCCCGGTTCTTTATGTTCGGTCATCAACTGTTGCTTCTTATTAGAAATGCATTGACACGCATGGGGAAACGAGTCAGCTCAAGAGTTGACTGATCTTTGTGTTGTCGCCCTCAGTGTTGGCAGAGGCAGGGGGGGCTCGCTTTAAAAAGTACGAGGACATCGACAACGCGCCCGAGGAGAAGGCCAGGGGCATCACCATCAACGCCTCGCATGTGGAATACACCACAGCCAACCGCCATTACGCCCACACAGACTGTCCTGGCCACGCCGACTATGTCAAGGTGCGTCCGTGTTTGGGTTCTGTTGTAATGTCTTCTTGGGGAAGTAATGACACTTGTATTTAAAGAGAATTGGTGACGTTTCCAAAGTTAGACGTCAGCGTCTAGCTGTGTATGTATGTGTACGTATGCAGGAAAAATACTACATACACATACATTGACCGACGACAGTGTGTGTGTTGCAAGGGGCACAGCAGCTACTTACTGCCCAACAGCCTTGCATGAAAGAAAAACATGGCCCTCCACAGATGTGTGGGTGTGGTGTGGTGCATTAATGACATGTATCTGAATTCACTTGCTTGGATGAAATGCAGTGACCAGATGGCCGGGAATGTCCCAGTTTCAAGCTGGGTGTCCCAGCAAATATCTGTAAAACACTAAAATGTCCCGGTTTTCAACATTTATTACTATATTGTCCCGGTTTTCATGTTTATCGTGTTCTGTCCCACTTATTATTACCTATGGCAATGAAAAAACATAAGCAATGCACCATGCGTCTGAATTTAACACAGATTTGTCTTTGTGTCAATCAATGTATCATTGTCAAGGCTGTTGGTAGACTATGCCGCTTGTGGCTCTGTCTTACAGAGTCTGTCAGTACGCCTCTGGTTAGCTATCATGCCGAAGAGAAAGTCTGTCTTTCTAAAGCTCCCCGGAAGGCTTACTTATGGTGCCTTCATAAGTGCATACTTGTGCGCATGCATGAACATGTGGTACACTTAAGGGTCCCAGTTTGGGGGTTTGAAAATGTTGTCACCCTAGGAAGAAGGCTTCTGCTAAATACTAAATCACTAAAATGTAAATAGATAATGGATAGTAGAAAAAACACTTCAAAGCTTTGACTTGCCCTTCATCATTTCTCTCATCTGGCGTGTATTGGCCTACAATACGTATTGCTAAAGCATTTGAACATTGAATGACATTCCTCTCTAAACTATAAAAACGTTAACGTAATCACCCCCCCCACCATCAGAACATGATCACAGGGACGGCGCAGATGGACGGCTGCATCCTGGTGGTGGCGGCCACCGACGGCCAGATGCCACAGACACGGGAGCACCTGCTGCTGGCGCGGCAGATTGGCGTGGAGCACATGGTGGTATTCATCAACAAGGCGGACGCGGTGGATGACCAAGAGATGCTGGAGCTGGTGGAGCTGGAGATCCGCGAGCTGCTCTCTGAGTTTGGCTACGATGGCGAGAAGACGCCCGTGGTCATCGGCTCGGCCCTTTGTGCCCTGGAGGTATGGAGACGACAAATATTACTTTTGCAATACATTTGCATTTACATTTGGTTGGTTTACTTCTAAGACTTTAGGTATTTAGACTCAGACTGTAGACTTTAGTGTAGTGTAGTTATTTTTCATAAATATTTGTACTGTCTTAAAAGGATGTTCCACCGATTTTTATTTTTTCAATATCGGTCAAGCATACCTGCAAACTAGTCACCTTTCGGCGAAATTCGCCGTTTTCAACTCAAAATAGGTCATTTACATGAAATGTGTAGATCCAAAGAGTTTTTTTAAGGGGGGGGGGGGGGGGGGGTACTGACCGACCAACCAATCAACCAACCATAGACTGTATAATAACCAACTGTATAATGAGCGAGAAACAAGTTTGCTATATCTTCACAATAAAAAAAAAATCTTTGGCCAAATTACTCCACGTTCAGGGCTGATAGCGTTCCGGCACCACGCCGGAATACCGGCGTACCGACGTGTCTGAAAAAAAAAAAAAAATCAGGTTCGCGTTCGCGTGGTCTGACATCGTCCATCATAATGGCTGACTGACATCACGATGGAGAGCCACCATCGTGATGCCACGCCCCCTCTCCTATAGTTATTACCTAAAAACTTTGCAGGGATTGCTCTGTAAATACATTGAAAATATAACTAATGGTCCATATAAAGTGCTGTAAGTTAACTAGGGCTGCCCCCTAATAGTCGGCTTAGTTGATCGACGGAGGCTTAGTCGAATACGTTTTCATTAGTCAAGCAAAAAGTAAAACATAAAAATAAGAAGGCATGAGCATCGCAAACCGAATACATCCGTGGTCGCAACAAGCCCTGATTTAACTCATCGCTGCAGAAATACTGACCAATACACCTGGACAGGTAAACACCTGGGCAGGTAGACACCGCTAGACACACGGGACTCATACCGGTGATCGCGTCTTTAGTTCCCCATGTCTGATCGCTGTAATTCGGAGCGTGAATATCGGTTGAATATCTAATATCTTTCTAACTTTAAAAAACACTTTAGTATTGTTTAAGACGATAGTCGCACATCCCTCGTAACTACGCCGTGAAGGTGAACCCTCCCGGACTCCGCTATTAACATGAACCGCTCCGCCGGAGGAGCCGCACATCTGCACGCACCGGACTGCGGTCCAGCCAGCCGTCTCTCGGTTTCGCGCGGTCAAGCCAGCCGCTCCAACATTTTCAAGTGCGCCCTTATTGCCGACTTTATGGCAAATACTTTGAGACAACTGGGAAAGTCAGCGCTAGCTTACTGCAGCGTGTGGAAACTTCCGGTTTTCAAAATAAAACGTGGGTATTAAATGTATTAAACGTTTATTTAAAAAATATGAAGAATGTTAAGATTTCATTTAAAAAAAGAAGAAGAAACAAAAAGAAAGTAACAGTTGTGTCTCACAAAACAAGTATGATCCTGCACTGATTTTGAGCCAATAGGTCACATCACCTGCAAGGAATGCTCATATTTACATGATGAAATGTATTAGCAGGGATGGATTACAGGCCTACCAGGCCCAGGGTCCCAAGAGCTCTGGTGCTCTACACAAAGATGCTACTGTAATATAGGCTTATATTTGGTTTGTTCATCTCATGCCTGAATGTTGTCAATTTATTTCCACAAAATTCACCAGAATCTATCATTTAAGGGACTATTTATCCAAATTGTCTTCCAGGGGAGCATACCCCTGGATCCCGCTTGACAATTATGTTGATCAGGGCATATATCTCGGCTTAGGGGCCCGCTTACCTCCCAGAAAAAAAAAAGTTCAGGCTCAGGATTTTTTTCTACTATCACCCCTGCACGTTACACGACCACCAATCGTAATCAAGATAAACCACAGCGCTAGGGTGGCCATTCGTCCGGCTTTAGGCCGGACTGTCCGGTTTTTCAAAGCCCTGTCTGGCGTCCGGCGCAGCATCAAGCCGGACGCGTATTTGTCCTCCTTTTTGAGACACCCCCGCCGGTCATAGGTCCGCCCGCCGGTCATGGGTCCGCCCGCCGGTCATAGGTCCGCCCCCCCCTTGTCGGCCGTAGGTCCGAGACTGTTACGATCGCGCGCACCCCCCCACCGCGTCGCCCGTTAACTGACCAGTTTATGGGTTAATAAATGTGCCATTTTTACCATAAGAAAATGTTGTCTTTTCCCTTTATTTTCTTCTGGGAGTACACCAGAATGCTTTATTTACATGTTAAAATAGCAAAATGTGGCTGGGGGGGGATGCCCGCAGACCCCGCTACAACAGTTTAGTTTGTCACCTTTTTCAACCCTTATGAGTTTGCAGGTATGGTCAAGTTACCTAATAAAAGCCTCAAAATTCACAAACTGCTCATAAAGGCGTTCTCTGGCTCAAAAAAATCCCCAGAATGTCCCAGCAAATGACTTTCCCAGGACTTCTGGCTTTTCAAAAAACTACAAGCGCCCCGAGCTGTCCCCGGTGAAATCACCCTGACCCAATCAGCTTTGAGTTTGGCTCCATGACATTCAGTTGCCTTGTTGTTAGCCTGGAGAGCTACACAAGATTTTACACTGGCTGCTAGCAATGAATACCAATCTACGGTTCAAATGAGGACTAACTTCAGCCAAGTCTCGCTGTGTGCGAATGACGGATATTTATTTGAGCCAGAATACACCGAAGAGGAAATCTTACAGCGGAGATGGCAGCAGGCAAATGTGCAACAGAGTCCTGCCATTTAGCGTCTCTTATTCAAGTATCGCTGCATGGACAAATAGTTTTAAGGCAATGTTTATAAATGCATATTACCCAGTGGTCACATTAACAGAATATTGTTTTAACAATGATGGAAAAATCTGAAGGCCCTCTATCATTTTTGAAAGATTAGAGGGGTGCAGCTGCGCCACTGGTGCAGAAGGAGCGCATGCTGTGGGATTAGCTGCCGGAGAAGTGAGTGCTTGCAGGATCGGGAATTCCCACATTCAGAGAGTCTTGCCGACTTCTGATCACTTCCCTGGGAGAAATGTTTCACGACATCAAAACTTTAGGTGAAGTTGGGTTGGTAATTCCAGTCTCCAGTTCCAGTGTGGCAGCAGAGCACAGGTTCAGCCTTCAGAACAAAATTAAAATGGCCATGCGAGGTCGTCTGTCCAAGGCAAAGATGCAAAACCTAATGAATTAAAATTAAATGCTGTTAAAATCTTAATATTATCATTATTGGATGGGTCATGATTTTCAAATGTTTTAATAGTCAAAGTATAAAAAATCGAATAGTTTATGCAACTATCGTCTTGTCTTAAAAAATAAAAGTAAGAAAGATATTGGATATTCAACAGATATTCACGCTCCGAATTACAGTGATCTGACGCGGGGAACTAAATAGGCGATCACCAGTATGAGTCCTGTGTGTCTAGCGGTGTCTACCTGCCCAGGAGACAGCAGCACTCCTCTCTATAGAGCCAGGTCAATATCGCTACATAATAGGCGAATTACAAAGTACCCTGCCCTAAACCTAACGAAAACTGACGAGCCTAACGAAAACGCAATTAAACCGGAGACGTCTCTCGTTTCAAAATGTTCCCAATAGATATAACATTAAAATCACTGTTTAGAAGTGTATCCCGCTAGCTACAAAACGAGTACACGAGTAGCCTACTCGCTTTCTTGCGTGCAGTGTGTGTGTGTGCGCACACGGGTGCATGCAGTATTGCTGTTACTAAACTACCATTTTCAGAGTATACTCATGTTGTATTAGCAAAACCAAACCACAGCAGGTTCACAAATTACGGTCTGAAATGTTTTCCTTGAAAGGAGGATAACTGTCTGTGGCAGCTACAGACCACAGTACAGACCAGTCCATGATACGATACAAACCCACCAGCTGATGTGGAAGCGGGTCCTGGCACAATATCCCTTATCAACTGTTGCAAACCATGGATATATTATAATAACGCAGACAGGATATATTATAATAACAAAGACAGGCTTGAAGAAGTTACAGACCGTGGATATATTACAATAACATGGACAGGATTGAAGAAGTTACAGAACCATGGATATATTCTAATAACATGGACAGGTTTGAAGAAGATCAACAAATGTGTTTTTAAAGCACAAGAGTTTCAACACCATGTTGGACTTTCTTAACTCTGGAAGCGTTCCTTATGAAACGTGCGGTGATGTGGCAGGCAACCAACTATGGCAAATACAATTGTGTATTGTGTTGTGTATTGCTTGTAGTTTTTTATTTATTACTTTATTATTATTGAAATGGTAATACAGACATACATATACTTTGGTCATATGTTGGGCCCCATTACAAAAGCTGTTTTACAACACTCAATAGTTCCATGTAAAATATGATGGCTTTAGCAACTCGATATCCTGAACCAGTGTTGTAGTACTCGAGTCTGGGACTCGGACTCGAGTCCGACTCGTGAGCTAAATTTAGAGACTCGTGACTTGACTTGGACTCGAGCACTGAATGACTCGAACTTGACTCGGACTCGTGCATTAGGGACTCGAGAATAAAGACGAGGACTCGACTTTTTTTTTAAATGTCATTAGGCTATAATTGTAATATGCCATTATTCTATAATTTGGTATATGATTAGTGCAAGGGAATGTTACTGCTTCATGTCATACATCACACGTAACTAAGTTAATAACGTAACTAACGTAACGTAATTACGTAACTACGTAAATAACCCACACAGCAAAAGGACTCCGCAACGGATCCGCCGCGGAGTATCGCGGCTTTCGGAACGGATCCGCGAAACGGACCGTATCGGTCCACTTGCACGCCGCGTTGGATCCGCTACGGAGGTGGACCGCAGACCCGCCGTGGCTCATAACCATGTTATGAATAGCTTGAATAGCATGAATAGCTTAAGCTGTTCATGATAGAAGACATGGTTATGTATGTGCAAATAAAGCACATTAGAGTTGCATTTCTGAGTTATTATTAAGAGGACAGGACAGTAGTTATGAGCACTAGAGTTAAAAACAGTAAAATACATATTAAAGTTCAGAGCTGCCCCATTAGGATGTGCCTATGAGCTGCGGCACAACAGTTATGTTTTTTTTAAGTGTAACAACATGTATGCTTACTTTAGTGCTGACTCGGACTCGACTCGGACTCGATGTGGATCAATAGGGACTCGACTCAGACTTGACTCGTATGAGTAGGGGACTTGACTCGGACACTGGAGACTCGAGCCTGGACTCGGACTCGAGGCATAGTGACTCGACTACAACACTGTCCTGAACAACCAAGCACAGAACAATGAGACGGCATGATGTTATCCACATAGTCCACAGGTTGAGTGTGGGACACTATGATGACACGGAGTTAATAAAAGCGTGGCTATGCCAGTGGAACTTCACTTTAAATGTGCTTATTCATGTGTATTATATCTCATCCTATATTTCCATGTGTCTGTCTCTGTTTGCATAAATTGCACTAGATTTGCACACCATTTATAATTTTTGATTATAGTGCAATGTTTATTTGCTGAGACTTTTTCAACTTTTTCTATTTTTGTATTGTAAATCAGTATCTTATATTTCATAAAAATACAGCTTATTTTCCACTTTCTCCATGTCTGTAATTTTTTTGTCTCTCTCTCTGTTTGCATACTAATCAGGGTTTGCCAAATGTCATTTGAAAAAATAATCTGACCGTATTGGCTGAAAACACAAGTCTTTTTTTTCAGAGCAAGCAGCCTGAGATTGGAGTGGACGCAGTGATGAAACTGCTGGACATCGTGGACAGCTACATCCCTGTGCCCAAGAGACAGCTGGATAAACCCTTCCTTCTCCCCATCGAGGGCGTGTACTCTATCCCAGGTACCCACCCCCCCGCCCAGTGGATCTAAGCCCTTGTTCATACCAAGACCATAGCGTTAAAGGAGAACTCCGGTGTAAACTGGTTCTGGGATATGTTTAATATGAGAACCAGTTCCAACGTTACCATGGTGATTAAAGGAGAACTCCGGTGTAAACTGGTTCTGGGATGTTTAGTATGAGAACGAGTTCCAACGTTACCATGGTGATTAAAGGAGAACTCCGGTGTAAACTGGTTCTGGGATATGTTTAATATGAGAACCAGTTCCAACGTTACCATGGTGATTAAAGGAGTACTCCGGTGTAAACTGGTTCTGGGATGTTTAGTATGATAACGAGTTCCAACGTTACCATGGTGATTAAAGGAGAACTCCGGTGTAAACTGGTTCTGGGATATGTTTAATATGAGAACGAGTTCCAACGTTACCATGGTGATTAAAGGAGAACTCCGGTGTAAACTGGTTCTGGGATGTTTAGTATGAGAACGAGTTCCAACGTTAGCATGGTGATTAAAGGAGAACTCCGGTGTAAACTGGTTCTGGGATGTTTAGTATGAGAACCAGTTCCAACGTTACCATGGTGATTAAAGGAGAACTCCGGTGTAAACTGGTTCTGGGATGTTTAGTATGAGAACCAGTTCCAACGTTACCATGGTGATTAAAGGAGAACTCCGGTGTAAACTGGTTCTGGGATGTTTAGTATGAGAACGAGTTCCAACGTTACCATGGTGATTAAAGGAGAACTCCGGTGTAAACTGGTTCTGGGATGTTTAGTATGAGTTCCAACGTTACCATGGTGATTAAAGGAGAACTCCGGTATAAACTGGTTCTGGGATGTTTAGTATGAGAACCAGTTCCAACGTTACCATGGTGATTAAAGGAGAACTCCGGTGTAAACTGGTTCTGGGATGTTTAGTATGATAACGAGTTCCAACGTTTCATGGAGAGCAACAAAAAGCCGATGCGACGCAAAGCTAAGTTAGCTGTTTTTAGCCGATTCTACCAAACTGCTCTACGTTTGAGTGCTAAGGGCATCTCACCTGGTAAAAAATAAATCGCTTTTTTAAAGCACTTACAAGGCTAGAAATAGCCTGACACTTCTTTGGTAGTATAATGAGGGTCTTAACATAAAACGAGCTTGACAACTTCGTAAGTGTACAGATAGTTTATTAAAAAGCAGATTTTATACACACAATACCTTCAGTAGTTCGCCCGTCGACGCCATGTTTTCTTTTAGGCTGATAAGTCGATTGACGAACACAGAGCTCGCCCTACGAGTTCACGCGAGCTTTAAAAAAGCGATTTATTTTTTACCAGGTCAGATGCCCTTAGCACTCAAACGTATAGCAGTTTGGTAGAATCGGCTAAAAACAGCTAACTTAACTCGTTATCATACTAAACATATCCCAGAACCATTTTATATAGTTCAATATAAAATGGTATATAGTTCTCCTTTAAGCGCCTTATCATTTCACACACATCTAAACTCCGACTAAGTTTTCACTTGCGTTGTTAAATAACACGCACTGTATACGATCAGTATTTGTTATTTAAAGGCTATGATCACTATCGACTTTGCGTCAGTAACAGATTTATTCTGCTTTCCAATGATAAGTGAAGCTTTAATTTCCTTGTTGTTTTCCAACGCATTTAGAGACAGTTTGTTTAGATGAAGTAGTTCATGACTAGCATTCATTGAACTCTGGAATCCACATTAGGACCGTCACATCAGCAATTTATATATGTGGTTGATGCATACGAGCTTGGCAGAACCTAAATACGTTTGTTTTGAATGAAACTATAGGGAATACGCTCCAGTTGACCCGCGCAGCCAGGGAAAATGGAGATGACGCGTAAAAAAACCAGAAGGGGTCTAGGAGCCACACCTCACGTCATGGCGCGTGTTTGACAGCTGTCTCACAGAGCTGGTGTGAGTTGAAACGTTGATTTAACATGGCAGAATCTGGAGCTTACGACACTTGTGTGACGCTCTTCGTGTGAATTAGGGCTAAAGCAGGAGTAGAGATGCATACAGACACAAGGTCTTAACTAGGGTCTCGCCTTCGTGTCTTCATCAAATGTCCCATTTCCAGCAGTGTACATCTTGAATGTAAAGGCTAGGTTTTATTTGCTAGGACTGTTTTTCCTAGATGGCTGGGCGTGTGTAGCTATGAGCATGAACACTGACCGGGTTACGGTTGGGGCTTACATTCCCACTGGGGCCACCCATGCTATGGCTGATTATTTTGTTTCAACAAAAACAAAATAATCACAAAAGATAATACATAATGAAAAAAATCTAAACGCTCTCATATGAGCAATAGCTCGAGCAATTCAGATATATTCCTGCAGGCTCCAAAATGAAAACCTGCCACCAGACAATGGCGGATACATTTGCCCCCCCCCAAAAAAATGTAAGGGTTACATATTAAAACAATTACTTGGTCAATAACTTCTGCTCAGGTAGGTAAAAAGACTGTGTGTGTGTGTGTGTGTGTGTGTGTGTGTGTGTGTGTGTGTGTGTGTGTGTGTGTGTGTGTGTGTGTGTGTGTGTGTGTGTGTGTGTGTGTGTGTGTGTGTGTGTGTGTGTGTGAGCTCCTGTGTCTTGGAGGTCATCTTTATTTTGGTTTAAGATTCTAAACTGTGATGAAGAACCTCCTGGAGGAGAGCCTACTAAGCACTGATTCTGAGTTAAACACCCAGCCTGCTGTGTTCCAGGGAGGGGGACTGTGGTGACGGGCACCCTGGAGCGAGGGGTCATCAAAAAGGGAGAAGACTGTGAGTTTGTGGGCCATAACCGCCACTTCAAGACGGTGGTAACAGGTGAGTGGGCTGGGCTTAAAACAAGGCTATGTGAACAGGACACTACAGCAATGGAAATGAAACATTGCATCATTTTTGTTATACTTCAGAATTGTGTGTGGGGCAGGATATTGTAGTGGGCTAGTGTGTTCGACTCCCAGCCAAAAAGTATTGGGTTCGATCCCACCCATGTCAAAAGTCTACCTGTAGGTGTCCTTGAGCAAGAAGCCTTAATAACCTGCATCTCTGTATACTGTAAATCGCTTTGGATTAAATGTGTCTGATGAACCAACTAAATGGTAAACTAAGAGTACGTAGGCACGTGAGACATTGTTCATAAGATCAACGGTCATTTTAACATCAAGAGTATAAAAAAAAAAGCAAAGTGCCTACCAAATATAAGGTCGCAGCACTCATCCTTCTGTCAATGGATCCAATTCTGGTTGTTGTGCTCCTGCCAGGGGTGGAGATGTTCCACCAGTCACTGGACCGGGCCGAGGCCGGGGACAACCTGGGCGCCCTGGTGCGTGGCTTGAAGCGGGAGGACGTGAGGAGGGGCATGGTGATGAGCAAGCCAGGCTCCATCAAGCCTCACCAGAAGGTCAAGGCCCAGGTAACCGCAGCCCTCTCGCTGTGTCTCTTTATTGATTTATTTACATATTAACCTCCTGGGACCCAAGGCAAAAAAGTGTCTTCCCTTTTCTTTTTTTTGTGATTTCCTACCTATTTAGGGTTAAAAAAACATCTTAGAATTTTGACTTTTTTAAATGTATTTTTATTTTTTATTTTACAGCATGTCAACTGTAGTGGACCACAGGACCATTTTAGTGTGAAAAGACAGCCGAACTTAGAAGATAAAAAACAACATATTAAGGCTGTAGAGTGATATTAATTCACAAAACAAAATTATTCATCATTCTGGATTGTTTGTCTTGCTTGTTGGTTGCAAGGATGGTGGTATATTTTCTATTTTAACTGAACGCATGGTCATTATTATGTCCATATCTCTTAATGGGTCTCCTTGACTTCTTTGAGTGTGAACAGTAGAACTAAAGTTGAACAGATCTATTTTTATTGTGATTTAGTTATAACCAATCTGGCTTCTTTCCTCGCTGTTATTCATTTCTTCCTTTGCATGTTTTATTTTTAGCGATGATAATCCAGGAAGCAATTTCTCTTCTTGGTAATGCAGAGAAACATCTTGCATTTGGTACACCTCATGTACGTCTTGCTTTTGCAGCCCTTATTTCTGCATCTTTCTGCATGTTTGATATCCATCATCTCTGGCATGTGTGTGGCTCCTAGTCTCCTCACAGATGGCTCTGGTTGTGGGATCCTCATTTTGGTTGGTGGCTCATACTCTTCTTCACTGTCTTCACTGCTGTCATCATGTTCTGGACTCTCCAACAGCTCTTCAGCCAGGTGTAATTTGAAGTCCAGGTACTGTTGAGTATTCTTCGCTAGTCTGTTAAGCACTCTGCTGTCGGACTTGTACTGGATCCAGGAGTTTGTGATGGCCACATCAAAGAAGTGAGTAATCACACGCAACGTCCATTTCTTGGTCCTGTTTGACATGCGATAAAAGCTTAGCATGCGGTCACAAAGGTCCACGCCACCCATGTTGTCATTGTATTGTCTGATCACTGCTGGTCTTCTCACCTGGACCTGGACTTTTTCTTTCTTGGACCATCTAGTGCAGATATCTTCAGGATCTTGACCATGTACAGTAGAAACCATCAGCACTGGTTTGTTGTCAAACCATTTCGTGATTGCCAGCTCAGGACTCTTTCTCACCACCGACACTGATGCTCCTCTCCCCTCTTTTCGCAACTGCTTGTCTCCTGGCAGCTTGCATAGCTTTGGGACTCGGTTCTTCATTATGGTTCCAGTTGCTGGAAGGCCCTTTGCCAGCAATGCATCCATAAGATCGATTGTTGTGAAGTATCGGTCGAAGAATAGGTGACTTCCTGTGGGAACAGATTCAACCATGCGTAGGACTGCTGCTGCTCCAACGCCCAATCTTTGGCCCCTGAATGTATTCTTCCCTTGGTACACTTCAAAATCCAGCATCAGACCATTTGGGGAAGCAAGGACAAAGACCTTTAGGCCAGTAGGGTTTGGCTTGCCTGGAACATATTGCCTGACTGGACAGCGGCCAGTGAAAGGGATGATTTGTTCATCAATGCAAACCTTCTCAGACTTTGGTAGGTTGAGACAGCCTTGCCTCACGCGGTCAAGTAATGGCCTGACTCTCCAAAGAATGTCTGCCTTCTTCGTTTCCTCTGTTACAGCCAAGTCATCAACAATTTTGAGCGAGCTTCTCAGCTTGAAGAACCTATCCCTTGCCATTTTGCTGCTTATAACTGGCACTTTTGTTTTTTTGGCCCAAAACATTTTGATTCTGGGATAGCCAAGGCAAGCCATGTGGACCGATATTCCAAAGAAGATCTTAATTTCTTGTGGAGTAGTATTCAGAGGCACCCCTCTAATTTGTAGCTCTCTTTGATTTGTGAAGGCTGCCAAATCTTTGAAGACTTTGTTGTCAATGTACTGGGAAAATTGGACTCCACTCTGCACGGGTTATAGGGTCATCTTGACAGTCAGGAAGCCCAGGTAGCACAGGTGTGAATCTATTATAATGGGAAAAAAACAAATCTAATTAGATTAAATGCAGTCAGGTAGTAGTGCATCACTGGGACAATTCCAGTCTTATGGATGTGATATGGTCAACAAACTTTGCATTCTTGAGGCAATTTGCATTTACTTCATGACACCACTTTGGCAATCTTCAAACTTCAAGGATCACCTGAACTGAATATATTATCCTGGAATTAAATAAAACATACGTGCTACTCCTGGCCCACAGAGGCCGACGTGTTTCCTGCTCGTCCCTGTCTGTCTCTGCATCTGTCTGCTCGTCTGAACCTCCTGCATCTTCTTCCTCTTCTTCCTCTTCTTCACCATCTTCTTCTATCCCAGGTTCAAACTCATCCTCATCTTTCTCATCATCTGACAGCTCCAAATCTGAATCTCCCTCAACTATCTTGTAAAGAATTTTCTCTGCTTCAGTTCTGTCTCCTACAAAAATGTTGAGTCATCAAGTACATGAAGATGGCCTTGGTGTCCACTATAATTGACATTTATGAAAGGACTATTATTTCAAAACTCAAATAACTTAACTGATTTCAGAACTAAATATATCATTCCTGACATCTTAATAAACAAGAAAATATATGATTATCATAGTAACAAAACAAGAGATAAACAATATTTGACTTACCTCTCCTCTTTCCATTAAATGTGCTTGATGGTATGCCGGCCATTTTGGATGAAAAGGAAGGGGAAGTTCCCAACATCCAAGCCTATCACATTACACATCACTGGAAAGCCCAGGATGTCCTCTTTACAATACAGCAGGGATTGATTGAGTAGCTTGAAAGACTAAAAGGTGATGCATGTGAACAACATGTCCAGTATAGAGGACATAAATCAATGGGCGGGGTCTCAGGAGGAGATCCAACACTACTTGTAGATTGTTTCGCATTGTAGATGACTCCCTCTATAGGTTAAACGCATGCTATTGCATGCTGCATGAGTAACCTCTAATTAAAGCTAGGCGATATATGAATCCAATAATATTACAAAAGGCTAGATGTTTTGGATTGTCATTTTAATATGCTGTAATAAGTTGTAATTGAGGCTAAGTTTCAAATTGAGTACAGTTGGGTGTGTGTGTGTGTATATATAGGTTGGTAGCTTGGTAGTAGCTGCTGTACTACCAAGTTGATTTCAAGAATGTTTTCATTTACCGGTAATAAGTTTTCATTTGAAAGAGCCACCCTCCCATATAGGCAAGTTCTATGCACTTGACTTGGTTGATATGGTTGACTGGTGCCTCACTCCACCATCTGTAGCTCCTTCCAAGCAGGGCCGCTGCTAAGCTTTTGGGGGCCCTAAGCAGAAATGGTCAGTGAGGCCCCCCCCCACACACAAAAACCTTCAGCGTTCCACTCAAACCTTTGAACATTTGCTATTTATTAAATATTTAAAATTGACATTAAATAAACATAGAACTATGAAAATATATATACATCAACAACAGCATTACAATATAATAAAATAAAAACAACGGCAGGCTCCAAAGATGAACAAAAATAATTATGCACATGAATAAGTATAATATAATAAATATATAATAAAATATAAAGAAAGAAGCCTTAGCAATAAGCAGTGTTGGAACTAACGCGTTACTAGTACCGCGTTACAGTCACTACGTTACTTTTGCGGTAACGAGCACTGTAACTAATTACTTTGTCAAAATCAGTAACGCGTTATCGTTACTGTGATTTAAACAGGCTCGTTACTCGTTACTTCACGTGCATAACCCAGGACTACAGTTTCCGTGGTGGACGTGAAGCGGACGTGAGTCACGTGACGCAGCGACGTGCAAGTAAATGAATGAAAACAACAATGGCGGCAGTCGATGCGTTATTATGGATCCCACTGCTTTTCTTGGCCTCCGTAGCATTCGAGTGCTAGGATTGGCCAGGTGTCATGCTCGCGCGAGGCAAGAGTATTGATGTTGACAGCCCGCAAAACTTTTTTTATGCCATCATCCATCATCCCATCTCAACAATATAACTTCAACTGAAGAAGACAAAGAACATCGGTAAATTATCAATAAATTAACTAGTTTTCCATCCATCAAAATATTTTCTTCCACCATGTTTTCGTTAGTAAAGCAAAACTAACGGCAACTAACTTTGCTGATCTAACGTAAAGTTATTCAGGTTTTAACGTTAAATTAAAGTTACTGTCCTTAGTTCTGGCCATCGTGTTTTTCCCTTTCTCCATTTGATTACTTAACGCTAACTATCTAGATGGCATTAACTAACACATTTAGATCGTTTGCGCGAGCATGGACGCCTGGCCAATCCTAGCACTCGAATGCTACGGAGGGCGTGGCTTGCCAAGAAAAGCAGTGGGATCCATAATAACGTGTCGACAACAGTCGCGTTGGATTTCTCTCGTGGAAATATGCACATTATTTTTCTATGCTATGGCACGTTCAGGTCACTAGGTGGCGCATTGCGCTTGTGGTAGGATAGGACTAAAGCCACGTTTCCACCGAGCAGTACGGTACAGTTCGGTTCAGTTCGGTCCGCAATTATTTGTGTTTCCATTGTGAGAAGTTCTAAAGCGTACCTAAATAAGCGTACCGAACCGTACTGTTTTAGGAGACCCTTCTGTTGGGGTACCAGTTTGTGGTACGGTATAGAGACACGCCCATTGCTGTTCGAACAGGTGCGCGTGTGATAACGTCTATAGCCACACTCCGAGAAGGAAGAACACGACAAATTCCTCAATTTTTAGCGTACGTAGGCTATAGGTTATCAGCTGTCTTCTGGTCTCAGCTGACTGTCACGGATTTGATTTTCGCGCTAATGTAATGTCGTCACGCGACGACAGCGCGAAAATCAGCTGACGGAACAATCGCTATCCTGCCCGTCATACAGTAGTGCCTTTTGCAGTGGGTACACAAACCGGACCGAACTGTACCAAAACCTTCCGCACCAAAACGTAACGTACTGAACCGAACTGTACCGTACTGCTCGGTGGAAACGTAGCATTACATGTAAGCAAGCCAGAGGACTGGCAGCCTCCCTAGCTATCCAGTTAGGGAGGCAACACATTAATAAGATAATTTAGAGTTAAAAAAAAAAAAGTTACTTTCCCTAGTAACTAGTTACCTTGAAAGTAAGTGAGTTACTTTTGAAAGAAGTAACTAGTAACTGTAACTAAGTTACTAATTTAAAGTAACTTGCCCAACACTGGCAATAAGGCGCATTAAAATTTGCCTTCGAACTCGTCCATTTTCCTGTTTCCGCTTTGCCGCGCTCAACTGGAAAAAAAAGAGTGGTGCGCGACACGGTGCGACCAGGCTAAAATCCTGGCGCGCCGGTGAGATTGACGTCATTTTGGCGTCACAATGTCGTGCGACAGGTTACGAACGGCAGGTATACATGAGCCTTGAGTGTTGGCAACCACATCAAATCCAATTGCTAGGTAACCTAGCCTAGGTTGCTGACGTCAGCGCCAGATTCATGTGGTCTCTTACTTGCCATTATGCCTCAGCCTCCACATTCAGATTAATAAAGCAGGCTAAATCAGCAGGCTAAATATAAAGACCACTTCAGGCAAAAGGCTACAGAGCGAACTCCAATGCGAAAAGATGAGTCACAAGAACTTTGAAGGCTGTACCATTTCAGGAAAACGGGGGGGAACTATTTTTATATATTAGGTAAAAACATCTAATTTGCCCGAATTGAGCGTACACAATTGATAAACAACAACGGTGGGCATGTTAACTCATTTATATATTTTTTGTAATATAAAAATGTAATCATTTTCATGACTTTTTTCAACCATAATTTTGGGGGCCCCCGCCAGGTACTTGGGGCCCTACGCGCTCTGCATACTCTGCGTATGGGGAGTGGCGGCCCTGCTTCCAAGTGATTGCTGACCTCACTGTGGCCTCCCTCAGTAGACTCCTTGCTACTCTATTGTTTGGACTTTGCCATCCTTACCCTAGTCTTGCAATATTTGAGTTACTTATTCAATATGCTTAGATTGAAGGAATGAATATTTTATAAATAACTTAATAAACATCAGACATAACATAGCATTTTTTTTTAAAGGTGGGGTCAGGTTTAATGTGATATCCTGTGGTCCTCGCTAGATTTCTCGTGTGTGATGTTCTTAAGATCCTTTGCTCTATGGGGGGTGTAATGTGATGTTTTGTGATTGGGCCTCACCCCCAGATCTACATTCTGACAAAGGAGGAGGGAGGCCGACACAAGCCGTTCGTCAGCAACTTCATGCCCGTCATGTTCTCCCTGACCTGGGACATGGCCTGCAAGGTCACCCTGCCCATTGAGAAGGTTGGTTGGTCGTACCAAACACTTTAGCCTTTAAAGCTGCTGTAGGTAAGATTTATATTTAGTTATAAAGATTGAGCGGAGAAGAGCAAAGGAGCATCCCTCCCTCTGTGCCCCCATTGCCCACCACAACGTTTCTCTGCCATTCAGAAGAGGTACACTATATACTGTATAGGCCCAATCACAATTCCCCCCCTTGGCCCTACCACTTGGCCCTTTGGGGATCGAGGGGTAGTGGTCATCCAGCCCTCCAGATGGCCCT
This sequence comes from Merluccius polli, assembly GCA_030340625.1. Classification (NCBI taxonomy): domain Eukaryota; kingdom Metazoa; phylum Chordata; class Actinopteri; order Gadiformes; family Merlucciidae; genus Merluccius; species Merluccius polli. The sequence continues at coordinate 20,133 of JAOPHQ010001718.1, read as the reverse complement.
CGAAAGCTAGCATTTTCAGATGCAGACTCAAGAGTGAGGGGTAGAAGAAAGCAACATGGCGCATGCTACCAGCGCGGGGGAAAGAAGCCCATAAGTGTAATATATCTTTGCAAATAATCATGTAAAAAATCGCTATATATATATCTTCGCAAATAATCATGCGAAAATTCGCTATTCACGATGTCAATAGAACGTCGTGTAAGCGACGATTTGTGAGTGAAAGTACATTGTATGAAGCTAGAAAATAATCCAGCAGCACATTTTCTGCACTTCCCCGCTCATCTAATATCAGTGCAGGGCTTCCTGGCTATTGTCAATAGATTAATCTATCTTGTTCTGTCCTGCAAATGGTCTAGTTGATAATGGTAGCAAGCAACAGGCTATAAAATGTATCCAGTACTATAATGTTACAATCATGTTATATTCCAGGGACTCCTCAGCGAACCAGGCAAATAATTAGATTTCGACATGAAAATGAGGATCAGTTTACCAAAAAGAGGTTGGGTTGAGAAATCACCACAGCTGAAGACGGCATTGTGAGTGAAATGTCCGGCAACAAACTCGTCGCGTCTGTTTACGTAAACGCCATCAACGACTACTGATGACATATCAGGGTCTTGAAGGGTTGTCCCATTTCATAGGGGAAGATTTCAACCACTACCCCTTGTAACTCTGTTCCGAGAGGCGCTCGAAAGAGAGGGGTAAGGGTTGGGGTAAAAAGGAGAAATGGGATTGGGCCATAATTCACGGCCCATGCCATTGATTGCCATGCTATCTCAAATACAAGAGCACAATTTTGCACAGGCTTGCAAAACAGAAATTAGGCAAAACATTTTTCATAAGGACACTAAAACAACATTTTCATCTACCAAAAGGGAATGAGAGCATGAGAGAAGGTATGAAGTGAGTGTTTTAGAGTGGATGCAGTAGTAGAGTATTTTCTACTTGTTTAAAAAAGAAAATGACCACCCATTCTCATCCCCCTGCTCTTTTCTCTCCAGGAAATGGTGATGCCGGGGGAGGACACGTCGCTAACACTGACGCTACGACAGCCGATGGTGCTGGAGAAGGGCCAACGCTTCACGCTGCGTGATGGGAATCGCACCATCGGCACCGGCCTGGTCACAGACATCCTCACCCTGACTGACGAGGACATGAGCAACTGGGGCTGAGAGCGAGCGGGAGAAAGAACACTGGGTTGGGTTAGGTTGGGGTGAGGGGCAGGGCTTGTGTTGAGGGGGGGGCGGGGCTTATACCTGCCTGTCTGTCCTACCAATAAGTAAGTAAATACAAATTATTGACAAATATTCACGTTTATGTTCGATAAAATAGCGATTATTAAATTCCATCCGACCTACTGAGACGTTTCTGTATTTCTGTAAAGCCAGGCTGTCATGTATTGAATAATAAAAAATACATAAAAACGGGCTTGTGTCTTTGGTCATTGCTGTAACGGTAGCCTCGATTTCCAGTCTCTTGTTTCACACCACAAGAGAGCCTCCAGTTATTGGGAAGTAAGCTGTTGGCTCTTAAATCTTATCTACAGCACCTTAACTGCACGACTAACTGCATAATCTAGAGACAAGCAGTTCAACAGCAGCCCACATTGAGGGCAGCAAAGCTGGACTTCAAATGTTTATCTAAACAAATTTAGATCTACAACTGTAGGATTCAATATTTTTTCTATTTGCATCATAGTTGTTCCATAATGTATATATAAGCCACTTATCCACAGTAATTTAAGAGGCACAGATGCATACCCAGATAGCTTCAACAATATTGAAGATCCTTTTTTCTGAAAAATAACGGTGTAGCATGCTTTGATTAGTCGGCTTGAACCCGGATATCTACCCATCAACCAATTGTACCAAAACTGCTCACGTCCAAAATAGCTAGTCATTGCCTCTGTCCCAATGTTTGCTCAAACATTAGGCAATGACTAGCTATTTTAATAAGTGAATAGCCTACAGCAAACATTTGCGGAGATGACACCGACCACAATCTTCACTTTGAGGGGTAAGGGCTGCTTTTCTTTAGAGGGCTTGAGAATGAACGACATTTAGTCTTTAGTTTTCATAAACCATGTTTAATTTAGTGGTAAAAATAAATACAAAACATTGGCAAACACCTTGCGGGACAACAAAGACCTGCTTTAGTCGAGTTCTGATGGCCAGATCAAAATTTCCTAATCCAGCATTTCCTTTTTTTAAATGTTTAATATATGCCATGAGCCACGGCCTCGAGACAATCAAATTGTTCGCCAATGAATGCGTTTAATAATGTGCCGTATTTGCTCATCACATCTAAATGTAGGGAAAGCTTGGAATGAAAAGCAGTTTGCCGTGTGTTAATATACACACTTCAGGTAGAGTTGAAGGTTGTTTGTAACATCCCAGACGGTTCTTATTGGCAAATGAATACATACAAAAAAACTGAAAAAGAAACTTCAAATTTGACTGAACTATCGAGAATGATATAAAAGACTGATTTGGAGTTAAGTGCATGTCTATGCCAACTATAAAAGCACAGCTAGCTGTCTGGAGAATACATTACCTAGCACTACAGTTGTGGGACTTCAGTACAAGCAGCACATTTCAGAAACAATGGCGAGACGGGAGCATTAAAAAAAAAGCAAGAGGTTAGGTTACTCCCAAATCTACACACACGCAATAAAAGTCAGCCATTTTGGATCAGTCATCAGCCAGGATAATGAGTTGGTTAACAAAGACAGATGATTGAAGTAGTGGAAAAGGCCCATGTAGAAATATGAATGTGTATGTCAAAGGCACTGCCACTCTTTCAACTTATCGTTAAACATTTCAAGAACAAAAAAGTTTTAAGTAACTAAGATTAGCTAAAGAATTCAAGTGTACATAGCAGCACATTCAATAATACTATCCAAGCTGCAGCTGCACTAGCACTTCAACTTCAGTAGCAGGTTTTAGCTTTTCTACAGAGAATACCCCAACCTATGGTGCGGTACGCTAGTTCACATATGATACATAAATAACTAGGTCAGCCTGTCCCATTAAAGAATCTGTATGTAGGGATGGTCAACGGTTCTACAAGTCACCATAAAAAAAAACATGAAATGAATTCCAACACAATTAACCTCACACCTGTTTGAGACATACAAGTGGACTGGGAATTGTGTGCAAAAACACAAATTGAAATTGAAATAATTATCAAACAGGATGCTAATAATGGTAAGCAACAAACTTGATACATCACTTCAATGTAACAATTGAAATAAAAACATAGCTGCGAGCTGGCGAGTAGAGAATTGGAGTGTGGGTCCCTGGCACTTTAACCTGAATTATCCTTCCAACCACAACACGATGGCCAGAGAGATGAGGGTGGGTTCCATGTCTGAGACAAGAGCAGCAATTGGCTGTTGGGTGAGGAAGGAAGGCGTAGGATTGAGATGGATGGCCGTAGTGCTTTTGAAGTGCAGCAAAACTCGAGGGGGAAATGAAAATTGGGCATCTTTTTGAGCAGTGTCATCAGGGGAACCTTGTGTTTCTGTGTGAGTGTTTTCACGCCCTTCTTACAGAAGAAACACCACAACAGAAACAAGACACAAATGCATAAGCACAACCATTTTCTCTCATCCCATCTTCTGCCAACAACGACACGTGATTGACACATACGCTTCAGTGTACGCCTACCAGTTGGTTTGGTTTTCAACCCTTGAGCATGGCATGCTGAGACAGAAAAATAATGTCCTCTACAATTACTATTATAGTGTGTGTGTGTGTGTGTGTGTGTGTGTGTGTGTGTGTGTGTGTGTGTGTGTGTGTGTGTGTGTGTGTGTGTGTGTGTGTGTGTGTGTGTGTGTGTGTGTGTGTGTGTGTGTGTTCAGTCGTCCATGGCGATGTTGCGGAACAGGTAGGACATGGACTCCCCGTTGTGGATGCGTCGGATGGCCTCGGCCAGGATCATGCTGATGTCCACCGTCTTGATCTTGGGACACTGGAGCTTCTGCAGCTCGTGGGGGATGGTGTTGGTCACCACCACCTGGGGAGGGGGAAAATACTTTTTACTACTGAGCAGTGGCTCAGGAGCTAGAGCGGGTTGTTTGGCAACCAGAAAGTTGATGGTTCAATCCCCGGGTCCTCCTAGCCAAGTGTCGAGGTGTCCCTGCGCAAGACACCTAACCCCAACTGCCCCCGGCGAGCCGGCTGTCGCCTTGTATGGCTGACACTGCCGTCGGTGTATGAATGTGAGGCAATAATTGTAAAGGCTTTGAGTGGCCACACTATATGAATGCAATCCATTCACCATTTTACTGTATATTTCACTTCATTTTTAAAATGTGTTTTATGTTATTTATTTGATATGTTATTTCTCCTTTGTTTCATTTTTAAACTGCATTGTAAATGTGTTCCATGCCAACACAAACAAATGAACGAACTGGCTTTTTTTTCCCTTTTTGAATGACCTGTTGAAAAACATTATTATTTATTTGACAAAATGTCAGATTATAACAATTATTAATCAAGCTCTATTCTTTGGTCAATCAACTAATCTTTGGGTTAGCAACTTAATTTTTACTTGTTAAATTTAAACAAAAGTAAAATCGACAAATCGTCAAAAATGGTATATCAAAACGATCAATTTAAATCTACGCTCAAATAATGGATGTATCCGATCAACCCTCTTAAATGAATGACTGATGTATGACTTAAATTAAGAGACGCCATCTCTTCTCCGTCGTTCTAATAACAGTCAGAAACACAAACACACGGACCTCGTCGATGGCCGACTCCTCAATGAACCTGGGGGCGTCGCTGGAGAGGATGCCGTGTGTTGCCATGACAAAGATCTTGTAGGCGCCTCGCTCCTTCAGTGTCTCCGCCGCCGCCACGAAGCTGTCCACGTCGTCGATGATGTCATCCTTCAGAGGACAGGTGATCGATATGTGAGGCTCTTTCTGACGCGTGGACATTTTAACACCCCCACCCCCATACATGGCTGTGTGTGTGTGTGTGTCTCACCACTATGATGGCGATGCGACCGCCTACATCTCCCACCACGGTGATGGGGGGCTTCTCTTTGGGGATCAACACTGAGACCACACACACACACACACACACACACACACACACACACACACACACACACACACACACACACACACACACACACACACTTAGAAAACTCCTCTGCTACACCTGTAAGGGGTCCCCATTCTGCCACTAGGGGGCATGAGGTGCAGGATTGTGTAGTCAGTTGCTAGGGTGTTCGACCCCCAGCGGAAAAGAGACTGTGTTCGATCCCCAATGTGTAGGCATCCTTGAGAACGATGCCTTAACCCCTGCCTGCACCTTAATGACATGCATTTGAATTCACTGCAAGTCACTTTGGATAAAAATGGTCTGCTAAATGACTAAATACACATTACATTCATTGTTGTTAATTTGGGGCAGGATATTCTAGTGGTGAGGCAACTCGAGTCCCAGTCTTAAAAAAAGCTTAAATGTTCACAGCCTAGGCAACAGCACACATCTCAATTTGCTTTGGATGAAAATTGTCTGCTAAATGACTAAATAGATAAAACACATAATAGGATGCATTATGATTATTTACATGGTATCTCCATGCTGGGGTGGATGGCGCCGGTGGTCTTGACGGTGGGTGGTGAGTGTCGGCCGTCCACCATGTCAGACTCTGCGTCCTGGGCCTCGCCGTGGATCACCGCAATGCCTAGACGGAGCCGCTCAGCGAACGACTGGGCCCTGAAGGGGGAGAGAGAGCATGACCATCTACCCCCCAGGGATCAGCACATAAACCTCACTTTAAGGGGATGTGAAAGTGATGCTATGGAGGGAAAAAAATAAAGCTATAGTATTAGGTACTTTTTTAATCTCAGAGGGGAAATTATGGTATAACAGCTGCACAATACAAATATCAGTTTACCATAAGACAATTGAATAAAATCTAGACCTATAAACATCTTTATGAAGCTGGTAATCTAAAGTGATCCTCAGAGCAACGTGGTTGTGTGAGTAAATGGCATCAGCGGGGGTCTATCGGCTTAATACCATAAGAAGGCACGACCGATCATAAACAATAGGTAATCAATACAAAAAAAACCGATCAAACAATAGGCTATCAATTAGTGGTGGGCCGTTATCGGCGTTAACTCGCGATAACGCGAGACTCTTATCGCGCGATAAAAAAAATTATTGCCGTTAATCTATTCTCAAAGTCGGGTTGGGAGCTGAGTCTATACCAGATTTCCACCAAGGAAGGTAAGCGCCGCGGAACGGCTGCGTCCTCTGCCCGGCGACACCCCCCCCCCCCCCCCCCCCCCCCAACACGTTCTCATCCCAACTCGTAATATACCGATGATTTGTCACGCCCCTAGACGTCTGATACTGATGCCAAAGGTTCCCTCCCGCATCTGTGTGAAACCATCTGGGTTCTCATAAACCCGTTGGGTTAGGTGGTAAGAGACGAGCAGAGTCTACAGCGTCCGCTCGCAGAGCAGAGTCTACAGCGTCCGCAGTCTACTGTGAAACAATTCACTCCAAAAAGGGTTAGGGTTATGGTTATGGGTTAGGGTTATGGTTATGGTTAGGGTTAGGTGGTAAGAGACGAGCAGAGTCTACAGCGTCCGCTCGCAGAGCAGAGTCTACAGCGTCCGCAGTCTACTGTGAAACAATTCACTCCAAAAAGGGTTATGGTTAGCAGGGTATCTGCAGGAATCATAAAGATGAATTTACTACCTTTTACTACCTTTTTTACTACCACCAAAATATTTTTTACTACCAACACGACGCGGCCGGGGGGCTGGGGGTTGGGGAGTATTGAGTAGAGTTAAAAATGATTACAGATTGATTCAAGTGCCAATTTGGTGTAAATTGACCCACAGTCCTGTATAAGCTCACCACATGCAGTCCATATGGATAAAGATTTGGAGCAACACCTCTTCACAATTTGTGTTCCAAATTGTCCCATTGTTTTTTCCTATGTACTGCGTTTTATTTGGTTTTAACATCTGAATGTTAGTGAGAAGAAAAGATGGATGAAAAAAAAAAAAAAAACAGCGGTAAAAGCTAGTGTGTATCCGAGAGGGCTGCTCTCCTCGGACACATTACTCTGAAGCCCCGGTGACGGTCTGGAAGTGCGGATTAATAAATACTTCTTTTTTTTTAAACAGCGGTTAAAAGCTAGCGTGTGTCCGGGAGAGGGCTGCTCTCCTCGGACACATTACTCTGAAGCCCCGGTGACGGTCTGGAAGTGTGGATTAATAAATAAAATAATAAAAATAAACAGCGGTTAAAGCTAGCGTGAGTCCGGGAGAGGGCTACTCTCCTCGGACACACATTACTCTGAAGCCCCGGTGACGGTCTGGAAGTGTGGATTAATAAATATATATATTTTTTAAACAGCGGTAAAAGCTAGCATGTGTGTCCGGGAGAGGGCTACTCTCCTCGGACACATTACTCTGAAGCCCCGGTGACGGTCTGGAAGTGCGGATTAATAAATAAAATACTGCGAGCGCGGTACAGCGGACCTGAACCGGATGTGATGAGACCTGTTTCGCAGAATGTGTTAGTATGTTGCGCATAACCCTTAGCATCGTATACTTTAATTTTAAGCTAGAATTTTTCTTTTTCTTTTTTTTCAGAACAAATATTATATGGAAACTCATATATGGATGTGGTGACTTTTTTTTTTACTACCAAGTGAAATTACATTTACTACCTTTTACTACCTTTCAAGGGCCTTAATTTTGAAAAAAAAAATTACTACCTTTTACTACCTTTTACTACCCCGCGGGGACCCTGGGTTAGGGTTAGGGTTAGCGTAATCTATCACCGTGACCGGGTTATTATTGGAGTGAGGGTTAGGGTTAGGGTTAGCGTAATCTATCACCGTGACCGGGTTATTATTGGAGTGAATGGACGCTGTAGACTCTGCTCGTCTCTTACCACCGCGATCGGGTTTATGAGAACCCAGATCGTTTCACACAGACGCGGGAGGGAACCTTTTGCGTCAATGTCAGACGTCTAGGGGCGTGATGACACATCGTCGGTATATTACGAGTTGGGATGAGAACGGGCTGCCCCCCCGTCGGTCGTAGGTCTGGGCAGTGGCGCCTTAATGCACGGGCTTACCTGGGCTTCAGCCCGGGGCCTCGGCCAATCAGGGGCCTCTTAAAAAATATAGATTTAAAAAAAGATGATAACGTCCGTATTCGCGGTGTCATTACTGACCCCCCCCCCCCGTCAACAATCGCACACCTCTCCCCCTCCGGTCAACAATCGCGCCCCCCCCCCCCCCCCCCCATCAACAATCGCGCAGACTTATTTTTAGTCATTATTTAGGTAGCACACGCATATTATGAATGCCTTCGACAGAATTCAAATGAGCCATTTTAATCTAGATTAATTCCAAGATTACAGTTAGATTAATCTAGATTAAAGAAATTAATATATGCCCAACACTACCATCAATACAATATAAAAACCGATCATAAACAATAGGCTATATATACACAATATAAAACCGATCATAAACAATAGGCTATCAGTTTGGACCGCCAAACTACAAATGTCCCATTTTTCATTTCAGAAATCTGGTCACGTTATCATGCCATGGTTGGCCCCGCCCACTTAGTGCAAAAAGAAAACCACCCATGCGAGCAGGAAAACACTTTGCGAGCAAAGACAGCATTTAGGCGCACTGGGGCACTCAGTTGCGTGCTGCATGAATTATTTTCTCCTCGCAGGCTGTATTATTGCTCTCGCGAGCAGAGAAACACTGCGCGTGAGTGCAGTAAAAGTGCTTGCAATAATAATTTGTGTGCATGGATGTGTCAGTTGTGCATGCGCGCAGTCATTTTTGTTTGCGATTTTTGGCAGCGATATGCCGCCATAGCTGGCCCCTCCACACAACACATGAACTGAATGAGGTCATTCATATCTATGGTCATTTAAATATGATCTGAATGCAGTGAGACCAAGGCAGTACCTTTTGGCAGAGGCTGGGGATTTGGCCACAATGACAGCGTTCCTATAGTCAGGGATCTGCAGGTGAAGTACAAGGCAGGTCCAGTATTCAGGGTTAAGCATGGTTTGCTCGTTTTTTTTCCTTTTACCTTTCTTCCATCTTAGGCCACTTAGCATTACTACAGAGTTTGTTTTGAAAACCATATGGAACAGAATTTGAAGATAATCAATAATCATCAAAATTATTAGTGGGGATTTTACACAATATATGGATACGTGTCCTTGATATTTGATATCACTCAAACTCATTCTACTGGTGGGAATAAGAAAACTACTGTAATCTATGACATTAGGGCAAAATTGCAATATTACAAATGTATATCTATATAAATATACAAATTGGTATGGTTATATTTAAAATAACAGTCAAGTAACATTACTTGTATATGTAATATACATTTCCCACAAAAGGAGAGCGTCACAAGGTTGATTTTATAACAGTTGTTGCACAACTGTGTGTGTGTGTGTGTGTGTGTGTGTGTGTGTGTGTGTGTGTGTGTGTGTGTGTGTGTGTGTGTGTGTGTGTGTGTGTATATATACCTCCTCCTGGATGTACTGCAGCAGGAAAGGAGAGGCTCTCAGGTTGTCCACTGGGATGTTGAAGAAGCCCTGGATCTCCTTCTGGTGGAGGTCCATGGTGATCAGGTGGGTCAGGCCTAACACACACACACACACACACACAGATTATTCCCTTTCTTAAAAAAAAGACACACGCACACACACACACACACACACACACTAACCATATCAGCCAATTAGACGTTATTACAAGTTATGCATTAACCCAAGCGACAGCCATGACTGCCCGTTTATGAAGCCCTGGCGGAAGCGACTAACGTGGAGTTCATCCAACGGCCTATAGATGGCTCGCGGTAGTTGGACGCATTAAGAGCAGTCACCATTCTAAGTCAGTTTCTGCTAGTCAAGCAATGGCAGGGTCCATAACATGAACCCTCAGGCGTAATAATGGTTGTGTGTAAACCATTGGGTGACGCAATACGGACGCCATGTCCATATTATACAGTCCACAACCTAGAGAGGGTGTCATCTAATGCAGACCCATGTACATGTGGTGTTGGGGTTTGGTTGGTGTTCCAGCTCCTCCCTCACCAGCCTTGCACATCATGGAGGCCATGAGCTTGGTGACGATGGAGCCCCGCTTCCTCATCTTACACTGCTTGCTGTAGGGGAAGTAGGGGAGCACCCCCGTGATGCTGCGTGCACACGAGGTCCGGCACGCATACACTGTGATCAGCATCTCCATGATGGTGGTGTTCACGTCTCTGAGAAGGGGAAGGCGGCACACACCGTGAGTACGCCTCGAGCATTGTCATGTCGACACTCGTCTGGTCGGTATAGCTCTAATTTATAGTCGCCGTGCGTGAACTGCGCAAGCCGGTGTGAGCCAAAAATGAGTCACGCGGTTCATACAGCGATTTGTTGCACATCTGAAAAGACGACGCCCTGGAGTGCGTAAACTGTGTGTCCAAATCATGGATGTGATTGGAGGATTTCAAATGACGTTACGCACTTCACATCCAATTTAGGTTTTTCCATGCTATCCTGGCTAGTGCCGCCTGTCGTTTAGGAGAATATCGGCAGCAGCATCGGCGACTAGAAATGGCATGGCCGGCGACTAGCAATTACGCTTAATGAGCAATTTGCTTTGGAAAAATGAACAATTATGATAGGTTGATGAGTCTGTCTGTCACCCTCAAACTCATAGGGTGTTGATAAAGCCCCTATGATTTAGTTTGAGACAGAGAGAGAGATGAGATGAACAGAGCGAGGGAGAGACAGTGTGGAGAGAGAGAACAAGAAGAAAGGCAGTTGAATGCATTTAATGAATTCAAGGTAGTAATAGATTTTAAAGTAATAGAAGAGAGTTTTAACTATTTCCATACTTGGACACTGTCTGGATGACAAAGACATCTTTGCCTCGAACTGACTCCTGGATCTGCACCCGCGTTTCTATGGACACACACACACACACACACACACACACACACACACACACACACACACACACACACACACACACACACACACACACACACACACACACACACACACACACACACACACACACACACACACACACACACACACACACACACTTGTGGGAACTGGCATCACAGCAATGCCCTACCCACTTGAGAAGGATTTAGAAAGAAAAGATGCCAGGGATGACAACAGATACAGAGACGGGCCCCGAGTCAACCAGAAGGTCTGCTGTTCTGCCCCGAGTACTAGGGTTGGGTGGTTGTCCGCTTTACCGGTAAGGTGCGGTGTGCTTATACCGTTTTAAATTTTATGCAAATTGGCATTTGACATTACTAGTGCAGTGCCCGTTCAAAACTTGGCTACAACGCAACATCTACGGTCTCGCGGTCTCTCCTTCTTCATCTGTTCTTGAATGTACTGTAGCGAGCGACGGAGAGCGAGGGATGCGGTCATTGGTAACAGCTTGATATTTGGGACCAGGCTATTTAGCTATTTGGGACCAGGCTATTAAGTTATTTGGGACCAGGCTATTTCCAGGAACAAATGCGCTCATCCCGAATGTTACATCCCTGATGCTTGAAATGTTGAGCAAAACAAAAACATAACTTAAAAGACTTGTTACAATGCAACATCTCTGGTCTCTCTGCCTCCGGTCTGTCTTTTAATCTGTTGTTGAATGTACTGTAGCGAGTGACGGAGAGTAAGCTGATATTATATATTTGTTTGTGCTGCTACGGGCTTCTCACATTGCGGTTACATCAAAGATAGTAGATAAGAAAAGTTCAAATTCAAAGCAGTGCCAATGTGGTGAAAATTAAACATTTAATGTTTTTCGCTGGATCTACAAGTTGAAAAACGTTGATTTAGTGTCAAAATGTTCAGAACCACTTCAACTTGTAAGGAAGGTCTGATATTTACCTCGATTTCAATGTCAACAAAAACAATAGCCACATACGACCAAAACCTCTACATTTCTCAGTGAATGTGTGCCGCTCTAGTCTCCTAAGTAAGCCTGCCAATGCCGCCCCTAGTGTAGCTCATGTGACAAATTACAGGAAGTGAGAAAGACCTGGTTAGTCTCCTTTTGTAATGTCTCTAGAGACATGTAACTCATTATGTTCCACTTGTCAGCAGCAGCATCGAGTGCGCGCGCACCATCTGGTGGTAAAAAAATAAAAATGGATATACCATTAGGATTGGGTGCTTGACTTATTATCAAACCGGTTACACCGGCCCAACCATGCCGGCGAGCACCAAGTTCTCTTTGCAGGATTACTCACTATTCCAGTGCTTAATTAATGTAATTAGTCTAATTCTCCCATTTGCAAGAAGTCAAATTAAAATTACTCTTTTAGTATTAATTAGGGATGTCCGATATTGGCTTTTTTACCGATAACCGATAACCGATATTGTTCAACTCTTAATTTCCGATACCGATATCAACCGATACCGATACAGATATATGCGGCCACGTGAAACCTCCGCTTTACACTCATTGCAAACCGCAATAGGCTTTATGCCGAGCGGAAGTGTGGAAGTGTGGATTAATAAATAAAAACAAAACAGCGGTAAAAGCTAGCGTGTGTGTCCGGGAGAGGGCTACTCTCCTCGGACACATTACTCTGAAGCCCCGGTGACGGTCTGGAAGGATTAATAAATAAAATAATGTGAGCGGTACAGCGGACCTGAACCGGTTGTGATGAGACTGTTTCGCAGAATGCGTTAGTATGTTGCGCTGACCCCTATTTTACTATTCAACGTAGAAACTTTGAAATAACTCCAAACCACCGACATAACCACAGCTACAACTAGCGTCCCACTACACGGCCGCACAGCCCAGGGTTGTTATGGAGACGGCGCGGCGCGTTTGATGATGTCATCAAACCACGTCCTCACTTGATGTCTGAAATTATTTCAAAATCGATTTCGGTATCGGTTAAAAAACCGATACCGATATTTTCCGATATTGATTTTTTATGCCAATATCGGCCGATAATATCGGTGGGCCGATAATATCGGACATCCCTAGTATTAATCTAAAGGCCAACAGCAGACAATAATGCAGTCTTTCCAACTTAGACACAACTGGTCAAACTACAGTTTAATTTGTCCACCACCGTTTCAGGAGAGATTTCTTCACAGAGCTATCCTCTTAACTTTGATACCCCCCTTACCCTCAAGGTGTGGGTGTCTGTGTGTGTGTGCGTGCGTGTTATCTTGGGTCCACCGTAGGGCTGCCCCTAATGTTCGACTAACCATTAGTCGATCAGAAGAGGTTTAGTCGACCTAGTTTTCATTAGTCGCTTAGTCGCGCAAAAAGTAAGACTAAAAATATATTTTTTAATAAATACAAATAAACTCAACAAGCGTCACAAATGAATACAACATCAGACATCCTGGTCGATTTGCTTTGATTATCTGTTATTCTTTGTTAAATGAGTGCATTGCTGCCTCCCGCCACGCATTTTGTCGCCGCCAAATGGCGTATATTATTATATTATTCAAGCAGAAATTAAAAGCTCTCAGAGATATACTTGAGTGCGTTAAACATCTTGGTCGGTTTAGTTTGCCTGGAACACGGCAAGGAATAGACTCAGTCTGTATGGTTTTGATTTCTTCTTCTACAACAATGTATTTGGTCTTCAAACTGATATGATGTACATGTTTATTTGCATGTAGAGCGGGGAGGTGAGATACGCATATGGAGACGCATTATAACGCCAGGTGTAAACAGGGTTACACCTGGGTTAACCCTAACCGACAACATTAAGAACCGCTTGGTCCATGCCGTTAATAGGCCCGCTTTGTGCGTGTGCTTTTAAAATTATATATTTTTAAGGCTCATTATTACGGTTTTGTATTATCTGTAAAGTAGCACAATGTTAACAGTGTTTCTTTTATAACACTCTCCCTCACCCTGGAACTCAAACCATTTTCTGATGCCCCCCAAAAATACATTAAAAGTGCGACGATTAGTCGACCATCGGCTTGAAATGGCGATGTCGAAAGAGTCGACTAAGAAAATCTTTAGTCGGGGGCAGCCCTAGTCCACCGTAACCAGTCTCTCTTATACAACTCCTTTGAGTCCTGCGAGTGGCTTACCTCGGTTAGCTTCCTGGTACACCTGCACTTTGCCTATCTCCACCCCTAGCCGCCTAGGGAGACAGGAAAGGAGGAAGGGAGGGAGGAAGAGGACGAGAGAGAGGTGGAGCAGAAATGTTCAAGCAAGACAAAGAGAATGAGTGAAGAAGGTGTGTTAATTGTGGAGGAGAATATAAAGGAAAGCCACAGACAGAGAAACATGCAATACATGCAGAGTGGTTGTTTTTTTCCCCAAGGAACAAGGACAAACACGCATCCATGTTGTGTCAACATTCACAGGCTAGCCGAACCTCTCTGTGCCCCATCTCCAAGAGGAATGTTCCAACCACTTCTAGCTTGCCAATTTAAATCTTTAAATATTAAAATCGAGCCATCTACAAACACGTATAACACTTTTAAAACAATCACTTCAAAATAACAATGTAACTAAAAACTTGCATCTTGCATCTATCAGCATGGGTGATACATGCTGATAGATGGGTGGGTGGTACATTGTGAATGTCTACATTCACAATGTACCACCCACAAAATAAGTTATGTAAATGTATAAATGACCTAGGGCTGCACGATATGGGCAAAATATGATATCCCGATATTTTTTGGCTGAATGGCGATATACGATATATATCTCGATATTTTCTATAGAGTGGGTTAGATGTTTCTAACCCACTCTAATCTCACCGGACAACACCGAAGGCGACCTGAGATCCTCACCGACGGAAGAAACCTCACAGACGGCGGCGTTGGCGAAGGTGGAGGAGCGTACGGATGATGATGTCACAGCGCGTCTCCCGCCGCCGTCTCGTTTTTTTTATCGGGATCCTCCATGCTTGTTTTGTTGTGAGGGGGCGGCGGGTGAGGAAATGAGGCGTCTTTGCACACGGCACGTTCGGAAGGACAGAGTGGGAGGGGTCGCGGTCGCGCTCACAGTCTCCAAGGCAACCACAGACGCTTGAGGCGAAAACTGACCATTTTAATGCATATATCGATATAAACGATATTGTCAAATCTTGTATCCCCTTGGAAATTATATCGATATATCGTACATAGCCGATATATCCTGCAGCCCTAAAATGACCTAAGGTTATCTACTGAAAAGTTGTTTTTGAAGAACACAGCACATTTTTCCACTCCTCAGGCAGGGAGGAAGCAAAAGTCTTATCCCAAACAGATATGTACTTGTTCTCTATGCATAAACAGAAGCTAGCCACCTCTCATTGGTTGTATACGCATGTTAGCATGACTATTCATTTAAGTGACTTGTAAATTCAGTGAATTTCAGATCAAAGTCATTAAGAAGCAGCAGGCACGTGCAGAGGGGGGGGCTATGGGGGCCCGAGCCCCTGCCCCTTTCCCTCTGAAGGACCAAAGTGCCCTTTTGAGTGGTCATTTAAATTTCCGTTATCGGCCCCGCGTCAATAATCGCGCATCAGAAATCCACCGGCAGCACCCCCCCCGCTCAACAATCGTGCAACAAAAATCGTCCGGTAGCACCCCCCCCGCTCAACAATCCCGCAATATAAAGCCTCTCCCGTTTTCGACTTTGAGCCCCTGCCCCTCAAAGGGTCTCTGCACGGCCCTGAGAAGCAGGTAGGGTCGGTACATCCTTGGAATGGGGTTTAACCGACCATCTTTGTTTACATCCATGTGCAAGGACTCACTCGGCGATCCTCTTGCCCAGCTCACGGCTCGACGGGTGGGAATTGGCCGTGAAGATGACCAGGCCCCCCTTGGTGTGGTTCATGTCTTTGGGGTCACGGGCGCTGCTCTCCCCACACTCAGGCAGTGGATCCCTGGGCACCCACGCTGCACTGAGCCCTTCCTGTGGGCGGAGGTCAAGTCAAGTCAATATTATTTGTATAGCCTTTAATCACAGTGACAGTGACACAGTGATCAAGCAGTCAACCCCTATCAACACTTGCAATAACAATCTAAGGAACCAAAGTTCAAACAGTCTCAAATGGTAAACCAGTATAGCACCGAGTGTAGGTGGTTCTTAAAGGGGACCCATTATGCAAAATGGTTTATTCCTGGCCCTTCCATGTGTTACATGTTACCTTAGACTTTATTAGCCGAAAAGAGTGAAATCTGGAAGTCGCCTCCTTTTTCTGTAGTTTCATTGTTCAAAAAACCCTTGATTAAACAGGCTGTTTCGAAAAAGAGGGCATTATTACGTCATAAAGGGCCATCATTTGCATAATCCAACCCTCTCAGTTGAATAACCACTCCCATTTACTCCATCTCGCAATGCTCCCGGCAGGGCCACAGGACATTGCTAACTTAGCGAGCTACAATGACAACATGTCTATGTTCAGATCCCAACACCACAGTAGTTGTGTTGTAGGTTGCAGGCGGGAACACAGGTCCCTCCACACTGTCCTGACATGATGAAGGACAGAGTGGATTCACTCTATTTTTTAACGGTAAGTCCTGGCTACAGTTAGCTCCCAGTTGTATGTGTGTGGTCATCACTTCATGTCGGACTGCTTCAGCAATGAGGGCCAGTTCACGGCAGGATTAATCTAAATTGAAGGTTAAAGATGGAGCAGTTCCCACTGTATGTAACTGGTCTGCTAACTGTGAGTCCAAGTATCACCATGTTTTGATATTATTTGCAAGTTAGTGTAGTTAGTATATTGTACTGCTGGTTAGCTAAGGAGCAAGTGGTTTTAACTGCGGGCTTGTTAGGTGTGGAAGAAGTAAGACAACTAAAGCTGGACTCAGGACACAGTTATTTCTTAGTTCTACATCTTAGTTAAAAGTTATTTGTTGGAGTCAGGACTCATCTTAAAGTGATTTGTTGGGACCAGTGTCTGCTTTATATGTCTGTCCAACATGTCTGGCTCGGTAAAGAAGAAACACACGAAAGCCTTGTATCAGATTTCAATGTAGTAACTGTTAGTTTTCAATGTGGTTTGACTTGTATAAATGAAAAACAGTTAATGGTTGGTAACTTCATTCTACTAAGTTTTCAATCACTATTGATTTGACTATATAACAAATATTGTAGATAATGTATACATCAAACGTTTTCATTCCCTGCCTTTAGGCTGCACATCGACAGCGTATCCGCAGCACCACACAGGCCGGTATAACCACCCTGACCCTGCTGCCCCAGCACCACCAGACAAAGCATCTGTATGCTATGAACCTGTAACGACTGAGCAGAGAGAACCTGTGTGAATAGATTGTTTATAACTTGTATTTCATATTTTCACCTATTTTTTTTATTATGTACATATAGATTTTGCGATAGTCCATTATTTTTCCCTGTTCATAGTTTTACATTATTATTGTATTGATACTTGTTACTTTTTATACTGCTAGATAGCTTTACTTTTGCTATTTCACTGCTGTTGTCCAATTATGCATGTGACGAATAAATGTTTTTTCTTCACCGGCGTGACTGAGGTCTGGTCGTAGTTTGGTTGGTTATAGGAATCCAATTATTATTAGAATATATCAAAGAGGACAAATTGTCTTGCTCCTGTAGACAATATAATAACCAATAGTGGTTATGGACATAAACGTCTTTACCCTGAACTTCAGTAATGATACTCTAAATGATTAGGGGAGGTTTTGAATGCATGCTATGTGGTGAGTGATGGTGCTGTTCATTACTACAAGGTGGAGACACGTGAAGAGCGGGAACAGCTTTTACTGTTTAGGAAATCTTATATAACTTATCAGACATTATGAACATGTGGGAGCACCAAATACAGTTATAATACTTCATATATTCATTGTTGGTGATGGCCTACATGCACAAGTAAGTCACAACGTTTTGTTTGCCATTAATGTTTTACGACGTAATTTCTGGTGACATGCATAATACTTAAGACCCGAATGCAAACAGTTCTCTTTTTTATTGCACAGCATTATCCAATTGTATTCATATGCCAAACCACTGGTTATGATTATTAGAGAAAACATGTAATGTATTGAAATATTATAAAATAGGTACTTGGCCATTCGCCTATGCCGTAAACGCCCATAGTCTGCTCGATATTGGTTGACATCTGGAGGACGAAGACGTCCAAACAGATGTTGTTGAAACCCGGATGGGCCGCCATACATATCGGTGGTTGTGGGATTTCATTCATAAGTCGAACAAACATGTTGGGTCTCACTGTTGTTTCTGTAGTCTCCGGTTTACTGTAAATTTGGCGGCCAATCAGAGCACAGCTCATTACCATACAGCCCACCTTCTAATGAGGCGGCCAATCAGAGCACAGCTCATTAACATCCCACCTTCTAATTTGGCGGCCAATCAGAGCACAGCTCATTACCATACAGCCAACCTTCTAATGAGGTGGCCAATCAGAGCACAGCTCATTAACATCCCACCTTCTAATGAGGCGGCCAATCAGAGCAGAGCTCATTACCAACCATCCCACCTTCTAATGAGGCGGACAATCAGAGCACAGCTCATTACCATACATCCCCTTCTAATGAGGCCGCCAATCAGAGCACAGCTCATTACCATAAATGCCCACGCCCCCACAAAAAAGCCTAGCGGAGAAAATGAGCGGCAGACACACTCACTACAGAAGCTGGATTTACGAGTTTTTAATATATAAAATTCAGTAACTTATTGAAAAGACCCCAGGGAACAGTTTATAAAAACGCCCAAAACAGTATAATAGGTCCCCTTTAAATATTAGCTGCTGATAATGGAGAGGTGTGTTGCAGGCTGTGTGTGTGCGTGTGTGTGTTTTGAAGCGCAGCTGGGAGTAGCGTCCATGGCGACGAGCACAAAATAAACGTTATATTATGGCATTATCGCATAGCATACCATATTTAAAACACCATGTGTGATTGTACGCAAAGAAATAACACATTTCCACTTGTTATTTGTTGTTAGCAAAGAATATATTTAATGTGTTTAGTTTCTGGTTGAATACCTAGCACAGTGGCTAGCACAAGGCTAGCTGTAGTGCTAGTGGGATTAACGGGCATACTCCGTTATAATGCCTATGTATAAATAATTTAAGATGAATACAAATCAGTATGTATTAGACAGTACGGACTTTACGAAAAAAAGAGTGTAATTTGTGTCATGTGTAACACATGACGACTGCGTTAGTGTGCAAGAAGTAATGTTAAAGCATTCATTTATCTTGACTTTAAATACACGTCTCGCGGCTTTGAACACGAGAGGGACGTGTTTATTTTTTGTAGAATAGGATAAATGTCAATAAAAAAACTTACCAGTTTGTAATTTGGACTGGTTTCACGTATTACCAACGGTGTGTTGACGCCAGCTGAAGACGACCCCTTTTTTCAACCTTTATTGACAGCACAGGAACACACAACAGAGTTCTCTCTGGTTCTGCTTTAACTCCTACTTCTCGTCGCGTGGTGAATGGTGACGTCATTCCATTTTCTGTTGAATCATTGGACGTTTCTTTTTGGGGAAGAATGTCAGGCTAAGCGTTCTTTAATAGCCTGACCAAAGTTAGAAATAAAAAGCAATGTTTTACTTTTTAGAAATGCACATAGTTGTAACAGGCAGCACATTATAGTACATTTTAGAGAAACTAAATAGCTGTGTCTCCATTCTACTCGACTGCATATGATACTGCCAAGCCCCTCTGATTAGGCTACGCATTTGTTGGTGATGATGATAATTGATGCAAACCTTACTTAAAACTTACCTCACTCTTACCATGGGTGGTAATAGCTGAGAGACACATTAAAATACACATTGAAAAAAACACGCTACTCCTATTAATAGGAGTAGTGTTTTTAAGTAATAGATCAAATTAAATGATGTGCTGCAACTGGCCACTTGGGGGCAGTGTGTTTCTTGATTTGACGGCACGTATCTATGATAAGTACATCCTTGTTATTACAGATGAAAAACAATGAGTTCTGTACAAGC
The DNA here is from genome assembly GCA_030340625.1 of Merluccius polli. Taxonomy (NCBI): domain Eukaryota; kingdom Metazoa; phylum Chordata; class Actinopteri; order Gadiformes; family Merlucciidae; genus Merluccius; species Merluccius polli. The sequence goes on along the minus strand of JAOPHQ010001718.1, from coordinate 123 downwards.
ACTTCTTTCTGTTAAATAGCAATTTCCCAAGGCAAATATTTACCCCCATCACTCAATATGTGCGTGTGTGTTTACGGATGTGTTTGTGTGTGTGTGTGTGGGGGGGGGGGGGGGGGGGGGGGG